>OU342966.1:31019046-31452054 GCA_910592155.1 Ypsolopha scabrella | reverse complement strand
GAAAGAGTTTTGCTCGACACAGGAACACGAGAGCATGTGGGACGGAATCTACAGAGTACTTAGGAAAACAGCCAGAAAGAAAGAAGATACACTCCTACGGGATGCCGGAGGCAATACTTTGAGCCCCGAAGAATCGGCGGAACTTCTGGCTAAGACCTTCTATCCTGATGACTCTGTGGAATCTGAACAGCTACACCACACGCACATCAGGGAACTTACGGATGGGCTGGCACCGGTGGAGATAGAAGAACTGTCCGCTGACGATCCACCTTTCACATCTGCGGAGCTGGACATGGTCCTCAAAGGATTGAATCCAAAGAAAGCCCCCGGACCGGATGGATTAACAGCGGATATCTGCATAGCGGCTATAAATTGTAACAGGGAAGTATTTCTGGAGCTGGCGAACAAATGTTTATCGCTAGCTTACTTCCCCAAGCAATGGAAGCTCGCCCACGTGTGCATACTCCGAAAGCCGGCCAAGGAAGACTACACCGATCCTAAGTCCCACAGACCAATCGGCCTGTTGTCTGTCCCTGGAAAGATCGTCGAAAAACTCTTGGTTGGAAGGTTGCAGTGGCATATCCTCCCCACCCTCAACGCCAAACAATATGGGTTCATGCCACAGCGCGGAACAGAGGACGCCCTCTATGACTTAATGGAACATGTACGATCGGAAGTAAGAGACAAAAAGATCGTTCTTATGATATCCTTGGACATAGAGGGTGCCTTCGACAACGCGTGGTGGCCGGCACTCAAGCACCAGATGATCTCAAAACGTTGCCCCAAAAACATATACGCCCTGGTAGCCTCTTACCTAGAAGACCGTAAGATCCAGGTAAATTACGCCAGAGCGTCTAGCGAAAAGGGAACCACGAAGGGTTGTGTCCAAGGATCTATCGGCGGACCCACCTTCTGGAACCTTATCCTGGATGCATTACTCCATAAACTGGCTGATCAAGGAACCTACTGTCAGGCCTTTGCGGACGATGTGGTCCTGATATTCTCTGGGCACGTAGTCGAGACCCTGCAACAGACAGCAAACTCAGTTCTGGAATCCGTGGTGGAATGGGGATCTCAAAATAAGCTACGTTTTGCCTCGCACAAGACCAATGCGATGGTAATAACGAAAAAGCTTAAGTATGATCCCCCGGTAATCCATATGGCAGGAACCAGACTGAATCTCGTCGAAGAGATCAAACTGTTGGGTTTAACGATCGACCGCAAACTCACGTTCAACGCGCATGTGGCCGCCACCATTAAGAAAACAGCGGACATATATAAACAGCTTGCATGCGCAGCTAAGGTAACGTGGGGACTAAACAGAGAAATAATCAGGACCATATATGTGTCGGTGATAGAGCCAATCGTGCTGTATGCCGCAAGTGCGTGGTCCCCCTCTGCGGACAAGCTAATGACTCGGAATCAGCTTGACGCTTTGCAGAGGGGCTTCGCCCAAAAGATATGTAAGGCGCACCGCACGGTGTCTCTGACATCGGCATTAGTCCTATCAGGTCTTCTGCCCCTTGATCTAAGGATACAAGAGGCTGCGAAATTTTTCAAAATTAAAAAGGGCCACTCAGAGGACTATCTCCCTCCCGGAAGAGAGGTGGAATGCAAGGTAGGCTTTTTGGAAAAACCCCACCCATCACTACTCACAACAACCAAGTACGAGCGCCTAGAAACAATGGACCCCGAAACCCTCGAAAACCTCCACGTTGTCGGACCTCAAATCTATACCGACGGTAGCAAAATAGAAGGAAAAGTTGGTGCTGCCCTAACGTGGTGGGAGGATGAAAGGGAGTCCAGGTATTCCACCTTTCGCCTGGAACCACACAACACCGTCTTCCAATCGGAACTCTACGCTCTCTTCAGAGCCGTTAAGATGGTGAGAAAGAGCAAAAAGGCCTTGGTAAATATTCTGAGCGACTCAAGATCATCGCTCGATTTACTGAGAAGCCCTACAGTCTCTCACCCTCTGGTCATGGAGATCAAGAGCCTAGTAAGAGAAATCCGAAGCGAAAACAGGGAAGTCAGATTCTTCTGGCTGAGAGCCCACGTCGGCACTCCAGGCAACGAGAGGGCAGATGAATTGGCAAAGAAAGCAGCCTTGACCAAAAAGACGGCACCAGACTACAGCAAAGTCCCATTGTCGTATGTCAAAGCGGAAATACGAAAAGAAACGGTCCAAAAGTGGCAGGTGCGCTACGAATCCTCCAGCACCGGCTCGGTCACAAAGACATTTTTGCCAGACGTCAGATCAGCAAGACGCATTCTAAGGGACATGAATTTAACACCCACACACGTCCAGGCAATGACCGGCCATGGAGGCTTTGCTGCGTACCTACACCGATTTAAGCTAAAAGACAGCCCCTCATGCCCATGCGATCCCGAATGCGATGAATCGATAATACACATACTATGCGAGTGTCCAAGGTTTGGTCTGGAAAGGATGGAACTGGAAGTAAGAATCCAGACTACACTAATTCCATCAAATTTTCCGAAGATCATGGAAAACAAAGAATCCAACACCTACTTTTGGGCATTCGCATGTAAAGTTGTTCAATTCGTTGCAGCCACGAACAAAACCTGCAAACCGTTCGTAATCACCCCAGCACCGTCGCAAGGATCCAGTACGACTCCCCAACCGAATTCTCCATCAGGAAACCACCTCACAAGTGAAGAGCAGATTAATTCTCTTATGAGACACGGAGAGAGTGGCACACCTGGCATAAAAATTCGTGGAGTCGCACTCTTCATGGATAATGAAAGAGAAAAACTGGGTCTTAGTTTCTGTAATGCAACCGGAACGGGAAAGGTTACTATCTCCCCGGGAATTGCCGCACTTCTGAACGGAAATACCTCCAAAACGAGCATAAAACGCGCAACATACAGCGCGCTACCTGAGTTGACCGTGGCCGGCGCGGGCTGTCGACTAATGCGAACACAAAATAAGGTGATCGCTCTTTTTGACAGCAACGCGCAAAGCACGAGGTTTGCCCTGGTTAGCTCACTGCTCACCAAGTTTAGAAGCGCGTGTTCGAACGCAGCGGTTATCATTAGCATCGATTCCATGACGGTGGGTCCAGAAAAGGGTAGGGTCCAGGACTATCTCGGGTGTATACACGCCACCGAACAACATCGGGTGGTTGTATACGAGGACAGGGGCGAAAACCTCAGTTTCCTCTTGCCTGGGGGCACCGGCTCTGGTACCGACAGGACTACATCCACCGTCATGCACTCGGAAGCAGTGAGTGGCTCGGAACGCCTACAGAATAAAAGGGCAGAGGAGGAGCGTCTACTAAAAAAGATGGGAATGCACCGGCAGTCACTTCAAGGAGCTGGACTGGATGTGGCGATCAGCGCGCTGAACGCTTCAGTAACCAACGTCCCATGTGACCCGAAAACGATGGCCGAAAGAGTTTCTGCAGCAATGTCAATGCAACGTATTGAATCTGCTGTAGAGACTTTTACAAGAAGCGACCCGGGAATGACTCCACGAGAAACCCGCAAAACCCGCACCAAAGCGGATAAGGGTTTAGTGGAACCACCCCGGCTCAGGCAGGCCACAACCACCCTGGATCACATGGTGAATGCTTTCCTTGAGTTTCAGGGTGTCCTTAAAGCAAATAAGGTCATCAACACCAAGACCTGCGAGGACATCCTGCAAATATACAACCGAGGGAGCACGGGACTACTGAGTGTCAAGCTTGAAGAAGCGCAGGCAACCATTTATGACAACGAAAGGGGAACGGTCATAGCGGGTGCCCCAATGATACGACACATGGTCGCTTATAACTCCAGCAGTGGGTTTGTCGCACTGGATGAAGAAGACTCACTACTTTCCACCAAAATCAGGTATCAAGCCCCAGAAATGGATCCCATAGTGGTCACAACACGGGAAACAAAGGTGATGTTAGACGACAGGGTGTTGGAAATGGCGGAAAAAATCGCCAAAGACCCTGCAGGAAACGAAACCTTTGCAAACTGGGAAGTTCCACACTTCACATGGGTTAACGGAGTACCTGGCTGTGGAAAAACAACTTGGATTTTGTCTCAGTGCGACATAACTCAGGATGTGATAGTCACCCAGACTATTGAAGCGGCTAAAGATCTTAGAGACAAGCTGGTGACCAACTCAAAGTCCCACCTACGCACAAGAGTGCGCACCCTGGCTTCTGTATTGGTGAACGGCGTGGGTGCTTCGGGAAAGAAGAAAGAATCGTGCAAACGCATATTCTTTGATGAAGCTCCCATGAGTCACTTCGGCGCCATAGTTATGGCGACACAGATGTCGGGGGCCGGAGAAATACTCTTGGTAGGCGACGTAAACCAGCTTCCCTACATAGACCGACAGTGTCATTTTGATATGTATTACAACCGCCCAAATCTGGTAACGAGCATCAGTCTTGAGCTATTGTGCACACACAGGAACCCGATGGATGTGTCATACGCCCTAAGCGAGGTGTACAATGGCACATATTCATCCAAAACGCAGGTGCGCTCCCTGAAGCTGGGAAAGTATACGAATGCGCTAATACCCAGAGACCTTCCAAGCACACTATTCCTCGTGCACACCCAGGCCGAAAAGGAGTCCCTTGGAGGCCAAGGCTATGGGAAAGGGAAAGGGTCACGCATTCTTACTATCCACGAAGCACAGGGACTTACTTACGCTAAGGTGATTATCGTGCGCACAACGGCAAGCAGATCGCAATTACACAACAGCATACCGCATGCAGTGGTGGCATTATCGCGTCATACAGAAAGCTGCATCTACTATTCAGATGACAGTGGGGACGCGATTGCCGCCTTTGTAAAGCGAGCAGAAGGTGTGACAGATGCCCAGATCAGCGAGTACAACTTCAAAATGGCAGTGCAAGACCGGAATACCGCGGTGACGAACCAGCCGATATAACAACCAAGATAGCGAAAAATGGACCGATTTTGGCGGCTTCTGAAGTGGGAATATTGATTTAAATGTAGAGTAATAAATCTGATTTAAGAACAGTAATAAGAAATTTGAATATTGTAAAATAAAGGAAATTAAATTAAATTAAATTGTGTACTAACCCTCGAAACAGCTCTCTCGTCTAGAATAAAATTAACATAGATACCTAAAAGGATATGGCATGTTTGTAATTAAGTAATTAAAAATATGAAAATTTGTTGTGTATTTATTCTGTATTTTGCATGTATAAATGAAAAAAAAAAAATAATAAAAAAAAAAAAAAAAAAAAAAAGGGTCATAAAAAACGAAAAAGCATGAGAAGAAAAATAAATAAATAAAAATAAAATAAAAATGTAATGATATGAATAATAAAAAAAAAAAAAAAAAAAAAAAAAAAAAAAGAAAGAATTATATTTATTAAAATAAAAAAGTGCATAAATTAACAAAGTAGTATTAGATCATATTTAGATCATAGATATGTTTAGATCATAAGAAACGATAAAAGATAAAAAATAAAAATAAAGAGAGAGTTGTTTCGAAACCCCCATCCCCTATCCCGGAAAATAAAACGGGAAAGCGATTAAACTTTTCAACGCAAAAAATAAAATTATAAAAGCAAACAAAAGCATTTGGCTCAGCCTATGGAAAACCAGAGATATAATATAAAAAAAAAAAAAAAAAAAAAAAAAAAACCTAACCTAACCTAACCTAACCTAACCTAACCTAACCTAACCTAACCCAGTCGCGTGCAGCTCTCCGACCCGAGCGCATCATTTTTACTCTGCTCCGCACTCGAAAATTGCTTAAAAATCGAAAAAGTGACCTAGAGTGGAAATAAAAGTGTCTGTGTACAGAAGATTTGCAGTGCCTGAGTATTGTTGGATTTTTTTTTCCAAAGGACATCATTTCGTCTTTTTCGGACAAAAGGGGAGTAAAAATTTCAAGTTTTTTATTAACAACAAGTGATTCAGATCGATGCCCCAGGAGTTTTTTGGGCTTTTTGGATACGTCGCGATGGTGCCTTCAATTTAAATTCAAAATTTTGTTTTTTGGTCTATGTTTGTGGAAAATACATAGAAAAAACCGAAAACCACGTGTTTTTCAACTTTTCCCAGAGAAGAGGCAGAACAAATCCAGAAAGCCTATCACAAGGATAACAGCAAGCCATTATTATTTCATTACAGTTGAAAAAAGAATTTCGAAAATTTGGCCCACTTAGACTTTTTTTTATCGTTTTTGGTAATTTTTCGAAAGTTTCCTCATCATTTTTCCTGAAATTTCAAGCGGTGACATATACTTTTTTTCGACTGACGAGAATTGTCATCTAATAAGAAAGAGATCGAGGTATCTTCGGGATTTTTCGGATGTTTCTACGTGGAGACTACACGCCTGAGTGCGTAAACTGTAAGAGGGCTAAGCTCCAGGGAGCCGATCTTGCGCACAATGCGTTTAGCGCGGAGTGCAAGATTAGGCAAAAATGGGACTCCATAGCGAGGTCTCGCGTGGCGTATTGCTGAGGGCACCGAGGCGAGCGGCAGAGGTGTCCCCGCTCTAGGTAAAACTACGGATGGCAAACTACGTATCATCCAGGCCAACTTACAACGCTCCAGGCTGGCGACAGCGGAACTCATGTGCAAAGCGCACACAGCCCGGGTATCTGTCGCCCTGGTACAAGAACCGTATGTCGGTACCAAGGGCGAACTAAAGCAGTACCCGGGCACAAGAGTAATCCAGCTGACGTCAGCCCGCCAAAAACCAGTCAAGGCCGCGGTGGTGGTCTTCGGTGGGGAGCTGGAGGTCATTCACGACCCTCAGCTCGTCACTGAGAACATCGCTGCGGTACTGCTGAAGGCAGGGGAGCTAAAGTTGGCCGTGCTGTCCGTCTACCTAGAGGGGGACGAAGATTTGGATCCCTATTTAAATGTGATAAGAAGTGTCCGCTCAAAGTTGCAGACTGATAATGTCATCCTAGCCGGCGACGTCAACGCGTGGAGCCCCTGGTGGGGAAGTGATTCCGAGGACCACAGGGGCTCAGCCTACAGGTCCTTCCTTGAGGAAATGGACCTCCAGATCCTGAATACAGGCGGCACCCCCACTTTCGAGGTATACAGAGGAGGCCGTATGTGCACAAGTCACGTAGACGTGACAGCCTGCAGCCTCCAGCTCTTGGGCAACATGGGTGGATGGAGAGTGGACCGGGAGCTGATCACATCAGACCACAACGCCATTACCTACCACGTGTGTCTGGAGAAGGAATTAACAGTTTTGCCAATCCAGACCACACGTGTGTACAACACAGCGAGGGCTGATTGGTCGGCTTTCGGTCTCTCCATCCGCACAGGCCTGGAAGAGAGCAATCTGGGTGCGTCGAGGGTGGGGTTGGTTACCACGCCTGAGGAGCTGGAGTCCTTCTTTGACTCCTATCTCTCGGTTGTCTCTCGTGCATGTGAAGAGACAATACCGAAGATGGGAGCCCCAAAGGGAAGGAAGCCACTGCCGTGGTGGTCCCCTGCTCTGGAGCGTCTCAGACGAGACGCTAATACCAAGAAGCGGCGTTTACGGAACGCCACGGCGGCTAGAAGGCAACATGTCGTTGACGTATACCTGGAAGCGAAGCAGAGATATAAAGACGCGGCGCAAGAAGCGCAAACAGCTAGCTGGAAACAATTTTGCTCAAAACAGGATAGGGAAAGCATGTGGGACGGAGTCTACAGGGTCATCAGGAGGACGGCAAAACGGCAGGAGGACCGGCTGCTGGTGGACTCATCGGGGAACACCCTTGGTCCCGAGGAGTCCGCCAAGATTTTGGCTCAAACGTTCTTTCCTGATGACTCTGTGGACGACGAAACCCCCGCTCAAAAACTAATTCGTGAGAGCTCAAAGGTGCCAGTCCATCAACTCTCGGACCAATTAAAACCATCTGATCCGCCCTTCACAGCCGCGGAGCTGAACTCAGTCTTGGGCAATCTGAACCCAAAGAAAGCTCCGGGGCCTGACGGGTGGACGGCGGACATATGTGAGCGAGCAATCCGAGTTGAGCCGGGGGTGTTCCTGGAGATCGCCAACAAGTGTTTGGAGATCGGGCACTTTCCGGTGAGATGGAAACTCGCTCACGTATGTATACTCCGCAAGTCCGGGAGGGAAGACTACACCACTCCGAAGGCGCACAGACCGATAGGTCTCCTTCCTGTTATGGGCAAAATTGTGGAAAAGCTCATGGTATCGCGGCTGGGATGGCATATACAACCCTCGCTGTGCACTAGGCAATACGGTTTCATGCCACAAAAAAGCACCGAGGACTCCCTCTATGACCTTGTGGGCCATGTCCGCTCTCAAATAGAGAGCAGGAAAATAGTTCTCATGGTCTCACTGGACATAGAGGGAGCTTTCGACAACGCTTGGTGGCCGGCTTTGAGGACCCAACTCCTCGCGCACAGATGCCCGGCTAACATCTACGGACTTGTAGCCTCTTACTTAGACCAGCGGACGGTAAAGATCAGTTACGCAAGGGAGTTTTGGGAAAAGGGTACCAATAAGGGGTGTATCCAAGGCTCAATAGCTGGACCCTCCTTTTGGAACCTTATTCTCAACACCCTGCTCGTAGATCTAGAGCAGGAAGGAGTGCACTGTCAAGCCTTTGCGGACGATTTGGTTCTGGTGTTCTCCAGTTCCACAATACCCCCCCTGCAGGCGAGAGCCAACGCGGCCCTTCAAACAGTGCTGGACTGGGGTCTCAGAAATAAGCTAAAGTTCGCACCTCACAAGACCTTTGCGATGGTGCTGACACGGAGGCTTAAATTTGAGCCCCCAGTTATCTGCATGGGCGGAGTCAATTTGCCGCTAGTGCGACAAATCCGCCTGCTGGGTGTCATTATTGACGACAAGCTCACCTTCAACGCGCACGTATCAGCTGTTTGTAGGAAAGTCATTGACATCTACAAGCAGCTGGCGTGCGCTGCAAGGGTGAGCTGGGGATTGAACCAAGAGGTCATCAGGACCATATACGTCTCGGTGGTAGAGCCCATCGTGCTGTACGCGGCAAGTGTGTGGGCCCCTGCTGCGGAGAAGCTGATGATCAGAAACCAGCTGGATTCTCTGCAGCGTGGGTTCGCACAAAAATTGTGCAAAGCGTACCGCACGGTGTCGCTGTCGTCTGCACTGGTTCTGGCTGATGTGCTCCCCCTTGATCTTAGAGTCCGCGAGGCTGCAGGTTTGTACAGGGCTAAGCGAGGAGTAAGAATTGAGCAGATTCCAGCAGATCGACCGGTCGAACTGCGTGTGCCCTTCGCGAAATTTCCACATCCGGCTGGAAAGCAGACTCTGGGTTTCGAGTGCTTGGAAGACCTAGAACCCGACACTGTGAGTGCTCACCAGATCACTGGCCCCTGTATCTATACTGACGGCAGTAAGATACAGGGGAGGGTGGGCGCGGCGCTCACATGGTGGTCGGACAGCGGGGAGACCAGGTGCTCGAAGTTCCGTCTGGAGCCTTACTGCACGGTCTTCCAATCGGAGATGTACGCTATGCTGAGGGCCGTTGAGCAGGCCCAGCGAAGCAAGGAGCCGATAGTTAACATCTTAAGCGACTCCAGATCTTCGTTGGACCTGCTTAAAAGCCGAGCTTCACTCCACCCTTTGGCGCACAGCATCGAAAAAAGCGTGCGGGAAATCCGAGAGGAGGGCCGTGAGGTGAGGTTCTTCTGGCTGAGGGCCCACGCAGGAACGCCCGGAAACGAGCGAGCCGATGAACTTGCAAAGAGTGCTGCTCTCCACAAGAAGTCTGCAGCGGACTATGATGCCGTCCCCCTATCGTACATCAAAAGGACTCTGCGTGAGGAGACTGTCCAGAGGTGGCAGGAGCGATACGGGTCCTCCAGTATGGGAGCGGTTACGAGGGTCTTCCTTCCGGATGTTGCCACTGCGCACAAAATCTTGAGGAAGACCAAACTTGGCCCCTCCCATTTACAGGCCCTCACGGGGCATGGAGGGCTCGCATCGTACTTGCACCGTTTCAAGATCAAGGACAGCCCCTCTTGCGTATGTGATCCTGAGATAGAGGAGACAATATGGCACATAATGTTCGACTGCCCCAGATTCGGCTTGTGGAGGGCAGAACTCGAAATGCAACTCGACTATTTTTATTGTAAGGACAACCTGCCAGCAATAATGAAGGACGGAGCCCAAAGGGAAGTCCTACTGACGTTTTTAGAAAGAATCATAAGACGTGCGGCAATACGCAACAAATGATTGGGATGATTAATTATTTTGGCCATTTATTTCATTTATTTTATTCGACGATATTTTTTTTTGTTTGTTTTTTTCGTTTGTTTTAATTATAAGGTTTTTAATGATAAAATTTTAATGCTTTTAATTTTATTATTCAACTTTATTTAATAGGTATATATGGGACAGATTGAAAATGTATTTTAGATTAGTGTTTTAATATTGTAATGTTTAATGATTTATTATACTGTTTTGTAATATGAATTAATAATGATAAATTTAATACGAGTGAACACAAACAGGTTGACCAGAATTTTGATAATTAACTAAGTTTTTAATGTAACAATACTGTGTAAGGGGAGACTCTTCCGTCCAATAACATAATTTTTAAGATAAAATAAGAAAATGTATATAGTTAATAATGATGTACATAGAATAAGAATGATCAAGAGAAAAAAAAAAAAAAAATGGAAAGAGACATACTAAAAAAAAAAAAAAAAGAATAAAATAGGATGGTATATTTAAAACAAAAAAAGAGAAATAAATTTGTAGATAAGTTTTATTTCATTTCGAAAGATACTGCATGACTTAGAATTAATAACAACGGAAGACACTCCCCAACTACCCAATAAAAAACGGGTCGCTTTTTAATAATTTAATACTTGATTGAAAAAGCACGGCATATATAGCCGTGCGGGATTACGTGAATCAGAAAGATGATTAAAAAAAAAAAAAAAAAAAAAAAAAAAACCTAACCTAACCTAACCTTTTTTTTTTTTTTTTACATGGGGAAATCCATCATGGATACCTTCCGGCTCGGGGGAGCGCGAACGGTTCTGCCGGACTCTTACCGGCTAAAACCCCATGGTGGCCATCCTCCACGCCAATCAGGGGACTCCGGGATCTCCAATGGAACGCACCGGTGCCCCCCTGTCGCAACGCCGCGCCTTCGGCCCACCTCGGGGAAGCATAGCATTGCTTCCCTCTTGCACCCTCACGGTGGCAAGGCAGCACGAGACCACAGCGTGCTGCCCTCCTCCCGGGGCTGTTGAATGGTTACGCAGGGCCCCCGCCCCACGCATCCACAGCCCGGGATCCCCTTTTAGTCGCCTTTTACGACAGGCAGGGGATACCGTAGTCTTATTCTATGCCCGGACTACTGGGCCCTGTCGAGGCGGTTACCCCTTCCGCCTCGACGCCTGCGCCTTCGAGCGGGATCAGCCCTCTCCCTCTCCCGCTCAGCCTCCTCCTTCCGCACCATTACGCTTTCGCAGAACCTGGTAACGGCTTCCCAATAGCTCTCCCCTCGCAGCATAGAACGAACTAATACCGGAGGGGAGAGGTCCTGCCCAACCTGACTTACCAGGTTCTGCCGCTCGGAGTCCCAGGCAGGGCACTCCGCGAGCGTGTGCTGCGCCGAGTCCAGGTCTCCATCGCAATGGTGACACTGGGCCGTCTCTTCACGTCCGATTCGACACAGGTACTCTCCGAAGCAGCCATGCCCGGTGAAAACTTGTGTCATCCGGTACATGACCCGTCCGAAGCTTCGCTGTACCCAGGTCCAGAAGTTAGGCAGTATAGCCCCCACCACGCGCTGGCGGGCACTTTGCGGCTCCTGTAGCCTTTCATGCCAACTCTCCAGCGCGGCACGGTGTTCCCGCTGCCTCACCCTCTCTGGCGCCTCCAGGGGCGCGTTTCCTCCACTATGGCTGGTGCCACGAGTCAAGGCAAACACCCTCTCATCCATGTCTGCCAAGATGTCCAGCGGTGGAAAACGTGCAAGGAGCGTCGCCGCCTGAAACGATATCGTGCGATATCCACGGGCGATCCGCATTGCCATCTTGCGCTGCACGCTATAGAACATAGTTCTGCAGCGCCGGATCCTCAGTCTTGCAGACCATACAGGAGCTCCGTAGAGGGCAATGGATCGCACCACCATCGCGTACAGACGACGGACTTCTTCCCTAGGCCCCCCGAGATTAGGCAGCAGTCGGTGAAGTGCACCGGCTACCTTCTGAATCCGGAGGACTTGGCGGTTGAAGTGCTCCTCAAACCCCCAACGGCTGTCGAGGATGAGGCCGAGGTACTTCATGTTCCTTCCAATCTGGACCTGGGTCGTGCCGACACGGACCGAAAGGTTTGGAGGTTCCTTGCTTCGGGGAAGCTTGTGGAACCATATAGCCTCGGTCTTCTGGGGTGCCACTCGTAGCCCAAGTTCGTGGATTTTGTCCACGATACAGGCTACCCCATGTTCGGCGCTTCGGACGGTATTCTCGAAGGTGTCCCCCTCGGTAAGAACGAGGGTGTCGTCCGCGTAGCAGACGACTGAGACACCCTCGGGGAGAACAACGCACAGCACCGCATCGTATGCGATGTTCCACAGCAGGGGGCCCAGCACCGACCCCTGGGGAACACCGCAGTTTACCTCCCTGCTGTGTGCTGACCCGTACCGACCCGTGTACCTAATGTGCCTATCGCTCAAGTAGGCCCCGACGACTTGCTGCAGATATGGAGGGACATTGTGGCGAATCAGCGCCCTCCTAATAGCACTCCAGGGCAAGGAGTTGAAGGCGTTCACTATGTCCAAGCTGACCGCCAACACCACCCCGCCCTGAGACACCACCTGGTCCGACAATTGTCGGACACGCAGAATCGCGTCCATCGTCGATCGGCCCTGCCGAAAGCCGAACTGACTGTCAGACAGGTCGGGGCCCTCTCTCGCCAGGTGCGAATTGAGGCGGTAGGCAACTATTCTTTCGAATAGTTTGCCCACTTCATCCAAAAGGCACACGGGTCGGTACCCGGATGGAGAGTCCGGAGCCTTGCCCTCTTTGGCTAGCAGCACTAGCCTGGCTTCCTTCCAGATGGACGGAAACTGGCCAGAACGGAGACAGTTGGTAAATAGCCGCCTAAGCCTGTCTCCTAGTTCCACCATGGCGAGCACCCATGCCCGACCCGGGATGCCGTCCGGGCCAGGGGCGGTGTTACGCACTGCTAGGCGTCTGACGGCGCAGGTCAACTCCGGTCCCGATACCTCCAGATTGTCGCACCAAATGGGCAATTCCACTGGGGTCACCGGCATAGAATCGTCCTGGGTTCTAGGGAAAAGGGTATTGACCACTGTGTTCACCAGATTCGGATCCAGTGTTTCCGTTAAAGGTGGAACCCAGGGTCGTAGCTTCCCCATTACCATCTTATATGGTCGGCCCCATGGATCCCTGTCCAGGTCCTGCAGCAGCTCGTCCCAAGACCGGGCCTTCGCCTCGGTGATGGCGATCTGGAGATGCTTCTTGGCACTCCGGTATTCGTCGTAGGCCGCAGCCTTCTCGTCTGCCGTGGCAAGTCTCCTTCTCCTGGTTCTGAGGCACTGGCGTCGGCGTCGCAGGCATACCTCACGCAATTCTGCAATTTCTACCGACCACCAGTACATTGACCTCTTCTGAACTGGCGTGGCTCGGGGCATGGCAGCATCGCAAACCATCGTCATAGCATCCCGGAACCATGCCGCCTCATCCTCCGAGTTTAGGTCGATTCCATTGCCAGGAAATTCCGGCCAGGCTGCCACAGCAGCGGCAGCTTTGAGCCTATCTCGGTCCAATTTTCTCAGGGACCATCTCCTTGGAGGGCTGCGGCTCCTGGAAACAGGACCGGGAAATCGGAGTGCAACCTTGAAGACTATGTGGCGATGGTCAGAGAGTGTGACCATCTCCTCCGCGACTCTCCATCTCGACACCATGCGTCCAGCAGTAGAAGTTGCCCACGACAAGTCGACAATCGACTCCCCTTGCCAACGCACGCAGGTGGACACCGTCCCCTGGTTAAGTAGGTGGATGTCGAGCCCCGCAGCCCATTCTAGCAACGTGTCTCCCTTAGTGTCATCCCAGGGGTTCCCCCACGCTCTGGAGTGAGCGTTGAAGTCCCCCAAGACAAGCACTGGACGATTGAGGTATCCGCGAATGCAGACCGTCAGCCCATCCAGAAATCCCTCGTAGTTGGCGAGGGAAATATTAGGGGAGACATAAATCCCAACCAACACCATCTGGCCCCACTCAACCGCGACGAAACCCTGTCCCTTGTCCAGAATTCTGCAGGGAGGGTCTCCTTCCCTGCCTCTCCAGTACACAGCGACCGAGGTGGCTCCATCGCAAATCCAACGGGGGTCTTTCGGAACCCTGTATGGTTCTGAAATTACTGCCAGTGCAATCGAATACTCCACAATGGTTTGCAGCAGCAGGTCCTGCGCACCACGACAGTGATTCAGATTGCACTGAAGGACATTTACTACAAGGCCTGTACCGTGTCCATTTCCTCCGTTGGTGGCGGCTGGGTGCTAGGAGCCGCTGCTACTACGGGCGCTGTTGGGCCAGGAGCAGAAGGAGCCTGCTTACTCTTCCTGTTTCTCGGGGCACACAATTTTGCTCCCAGCCTGTGATTGGCTGGGCGACCGAGATCCGAACACAGGGGGCACTTTAGCACCTTTGAAGTGCAATGCCTCGCCCTGTGACCTGATTCGCCGCATGCATAGCACCGGCCACTTCTGTCCTCTTTGTTGGGACACTTGAGTCGGACGTGTCCCAATTCGAGGCAGCGGAAGCATTGTAGGGGCCTAGCTTCCAGTACCTCCACAGGTACTGCGCTCCATCCAACGCGGAGATGCTTAGCCACTGCCATCTTTTGAACCGCTGTGGCTGGACATCTCACCCACACCGATCCGAGGGTAGAGGCCGTGCGACGAATTTCCCCCACCTTTACGTCCGCCTCGAGACAGTTTCCGGCCTCAGCCACAGCAGCCGCAACCTCCTGCGAAGTGATGGCATCGTCTAGCCCCCTCACACGCACTTCACCCATCTTTACCGGTCGGGAAACACGCACGTCCATCTCGGCCAGTACTCCTTGCATTCGACAGGCCAGGCTGTCAGCCTTAGAAGAGCATTCCGGGCCAGAAATCTCCAGAACCAAGCCTCCTGTGATGGCCCGCTTTTGCTTGACCGTCTCAATACCGAGTTCGGCCAACTTGATTCGGTTCTTTGCCGCGGCCATCACTTCGGCATAAGTGGTGGACGACCCCTCCGGTACCGTCACGGTGATGGCGGCAGATGTTGGGGCCCGAGGCGGCCTCACCACTTTCTTGGCCGGCATTTTTGTTTTCTTCCCCGGTATTTCCTGCTTTGTTGCAGCCGCAGGCTTTGCTTTTCTACGAGTCACGGCCACCCAAGATTCGCTCTCAACTCGTGGAGTCTGCTCTGACTGCGGTGCAGGCTGGCTGAGGGGAGCCACTGACACTCCGGGCTTGGACGGCCGACTAGCCTTCTTTTTTTTGGTCTTATTAGGAGTGCTTGTTTCAACAGCAGCTACCATCACACCCGATGCCGCCCCTCTCAACGGGGGCCTGAGGACCCGGTCAGGAAATAGCTCCGACCTAAACTGGCTCAATTTGGCCTCAATAAGTGAGCCAATCTGCTCAAGTGTAAGCCCTCCTTCCTCTCGTCCTCCACTTGCAACGGGAGGGCTACTTAACGGATTTGCCTCCCTGCTTTCTGTCTGTACGTGGCCACGTTCTTTGGACAGCTCGTCCACCCGTATGGTGAGGTTACTGAGTTGAGAACGCAACTCTGCGTTCTCCCGCTCCAATCTCTCCACATTGGCCGAACCTAACGTCCTCCTTTCCAGTTCTGACGTTGCGGCCCGCAAGGTGCGAGTGGCGATTCGTAGGCTGCGTACGTAATTGCCTTTCAGGTTACCGGAAGTACTTGCTACCTTTTCGACTTCCTCAAGCTGCTCGGCAACTCGAAAGGCCAGCTCTGTAGTCTGCAGTTCCTCCATAGAGCTTGCCAGGTCCTCCGGTCTTGGGAGGGTTCGCATGGCGCAGGTTTCCACCTTCGTGACTAAAGGGACGACAAACTCATCCTCCTCGCATGGCAGCTTTTGCTTTTTCTTCCCACGCTTTCCTCCTGGAGGCTTTTCCCCTTTCCTTTTTCGTGAAAGGTCCGACTCCGTCGACATATACGACGACAAAGATACCAATGACCTCACGCTATCTCCACTGTCACTGTCCCTATCTTCAGTTTGGCGGTTCTTGCCCCCCCCCCAGAGTACGAGGGGCTGCCCGAGCTAGAAGACCAGCAACTCCCACGGGAACCTAACCTAACCTAAGCTTTTTTTTTTTTTTTTTTTTTTACATGGGGAAATCCATCATGGATACCTTCCGACTCGGGGGAGCGCGAACGGTTATGCCGGACTCTTACCGGCTAAAACCCCATGGTGGCCATCCTCCACGCCAATCAGGGTACTCCGGGATCTCCAGTGGAACGCACCGGTGCCCCCCTGACGCTACGCCGCGCCTGCGGCCCACCTCGGGGAAGCATAACAAAGCTTCCCCCTTGCACCCTCACGGTGCTAAGGCAGCACGAGACCACACCATGCTGCCCTCCTCCCGGGGCTGTTGAATGGTTACGTAGGGCCCCCGTCCCACGCATCCACAGCCCGGGATCCCCTTTTAGTCGCATTTTACGACAGGCAGGGGATACCGTAGTCTTATTCTATGCCCGGACTACTGGGCCCTGTCGAGGCGGTTACCCCTTCCGCCTCGACGCCTCCGCCTTCGAGCGGGATCGGCTCTCTCCCTCTCCCGCTCCGCCTCCTCCTTCCGCACCATTACGCTTTCGCAGAACCTGGTAACGGCTTCCCAATAGCTCTCCCCTCGTAGCATAGAACGAACTAATACCGGAAGGGAGAGGTCCTGCCCAACCTGACTTACCAGGTTCTGCCGCTCGGAGTCCCAGGCAGGGCACTCCGCGAGCGTGTGCTGCGCCGAGTCCAGGTCACCATCGCAATGGTGACACTGGGCCGTCTCTTCACGTCCAATTCGACACAGGTACTCACCAAAGCAGCCATGCCCAGTGAGAACCTGCGTCATCCGGTACGTGACCCGTCCAAAGCCTCGCTGCACCCACGTCCAGAAGTTGGGCAGTATAGCCCCCACCACGCGCTGGCGGGCACTTTGCGGCTCCTGTAGCCTTTCATGCCAACTCTCCAGCGCGGCACGGTGTTCCCGCTGCCTCACCCTCTCTGGCGGCTCCGGGGGCGCGTTTCCTCCACGGGTCAAGGCAAACACCCTCTCACCCATGTCTGCCAGGATGTCCAGCGGTGGGAAACGTGCAAGGAGCGTCGCCGCCTGAAACGATATCGTGCGATATCCGCGGGCGATCCGCATTGCCATCTTGCGCTGCACGCTATAGAACATAGTTCTACAGCGCCGGATCCTCAGTCTTGCAGACCATACAGGAGCTCCGTAGAGGGCAATGGATCGCACCACCATCGCGTACAGACGACGGACTTCTTCCCTGGGCCCCCCGAGATTAGGCAGCAGTCGGTGAAGTGCACCGGCTACCTTCTGAATCCGGAGGACCTGGCGGTTGAAGTGCTCCTCAAACCCCCAACGGCTGTCGAGGATGAGGCCGAGGTACTTCATGTTCCTTCCAATCTGGACCTGGGTTGTGCCGACACGAACCGAAAGGCTTGGAGGTTCCTTGCTTCGGGGAAGCTTGTGGAACCATATAGCCTCGGTCTTCTGGGGTGCCACTCGTAGCCCAAGTTCGTGGATTTTGTCCACGATACAGGCCACCCCATGTTCGGCGCTTCGGACGGTATCCCCGAAGGTGTCCCCCTCGGTAAGAACGAGGGTGTCGTCCGCGTAGTAGACGACCGAGACACCCTCGGGGAGAACAACGCACAGCACCGCATTGTATGCGATGTTCCACAGCAGGGGACCCAACACCGACCCCTGGGGAACACCGCAGTTCACCTCCCTGCTGTGTACTGACCCGTACCGACCCGTATACCTAATTCGCCTATCGCTCAAGTAGGCTCCGACGACTTGCTGCAGATAAGGAGGGACATTGTGGCGAATCAGCGCCCCCCTAATGGCACTCCAGGGCAGGGAGTTGAAGGCGTTCACAATGTCCAAGCTGACCGCCAACACCACCCCGCCCCAAGACACCACCCGGTCCGACAATTGTCGGACACGCAAAATCGCGTCCATCGTACATCGGCCCTGTCGAAAGCCGAACTGACTGTCAGACAGGTTGGGGCCTTCTCTCGCCAGGTGCGAATTTAGGCGGTAGGCAATTATTCTTTCGAATAGTTTGCCCACTTCATCCAAAAGGCATAAGGGTCGATACCCGGATGGAGAGTCCGGAGCACTGCCCTCTTTCGCCAGCAGCACTAGCCTCGCCTCTTTCCAGGCACACGGGAAATGGCCGCAGCGGAGACAGCTGGTAAACAACCGCCTTAGTCTGTCTCCTAGCTCCACCATGGCGAGCACCCATGCCCGACCCGGGATGCCATCCGGGCCAGGAGCGGTGAACCTAACCTAACCTAACCTGAAAAAAAAAAAAAAAAACCGACAGATAAAAAAAAATAACAAATCCCTAAAAAAAATAAAAAAAAAAAAAAAAAAAATTAAAGAAAAAATATATATTAATATATATATAGTAAAAATAAATATATCTCTATCTCTATCTCTGTATTAATGTAATTTTAAGTATGTCTATTCTGTAAGGTCTCAAAAGAGTAAGCACTTTTTTATATTGTTAACGGAGCACTAACAATCTACGCAGGACTTGAAAACCAATAAACAATACCTAAAAAAGGTACGGACGATCTAAGCAAATGTTTCATTTGGAAAAAAAAAAAAAAAAAAAACCTAACCTAACCTAACCTAACCGACAAGAGGACCAGTTACTCTGTGACTCAACTGGCACTCTTAGCCCAGAGGAGTCGGCCAGGAAACTGGCTCTTACGTTCTTTCCTGACGACCAGGTTGACACTGAGTCCACCAGCCAGCGCCAGACCCGCGCTATTTCGGAGGTGCCAGTCTACCAGCTCCAGGACCAATTAAGACCTAATGATCCACCCTTTACCGGTGCGGAGATGAAGCGGTTTTGAGATCTCTCAACCCAAAGAAGGCTTCAGGCCCGGATGGGTGGACGGCGGACATATGTGAGCGGGCAATCCGTTGTGACCGGGAAGTGTTCCTCGCTATTGCCAACAAATGTCTGGCTTTAGGACACTTTCCGATTAGTTGGAAGTCCGCTCACGTATGCATACTCCGGAAACCTGGAAAGGAGGACTACACTAATCCGAAGGCGCATAGGCCAATTGGACTTCTACCTGTTATGGGCAAAACTGTGGAAAAGCTTCTGGTATCCCGAATAAGATGGCATACAATACCTTCACTCAGCAGTAGTCAATATGGTTTCATGCCACAGAAAAGCACAGAAGACTCCCTCTTTGATCTGGTGGGACACGTGCGATCCGAAGTTAAACAAAAAAATATCGTACTCATGGTCTCGCTGGACATAGAGGGAGCCTTTGACAATGCTTGGTGGCCGGCTCTGAAAGTCCAACTCCTCGCTCACAAATGCCCTGCAAATATTTACGGACTTGTAGCCTCATATTTGGAGGATCGTAAGGTCAAGATCCACTATGCGAGGGAAAGTTGGGAAAAGGGTACCAGTAAGGGATGTGTCCAAGGTTCTATAGCGGGCCCCCTATTCTGGAACCTGATTCTCAACACCCTGCTCACAGACCTTGAGCAGGATGGGGTGCATTGCCAAGCATACGCGGACGATGTCGTCCTGGTGTTCTCCGGACTCACTACGCCCCCCCTGCAGGCGAGAGCCAATGCGGCCCTCCAGAAAGTGTTGGACTGGGGGCTCAAAAATAAGCTGAAATTCGCACCGCAAAAAACCTTTGCGATGGTTCTGACGCGGAAGCTGAAATTTGAGTCCCCAGTCATCAGCATGGCTGGAGTACAATTGCCGCTTGTGCAGGAAATCCGCCTGTTGGGTGTTATTATAGATAACAAACTCACCTTCAATGCGCATGTATCGGCTGTTTGTAGAAAAGTCACTGACATCTACAAGCAGCTGGCATGCGCGGAAAGGGTGAGTTGGGGTCTCAGTCAGGAGATCATTAGGACGATATACGTATCGGTGGTGGAGCCTATCGTGCTGTACGCAGCAAGTGTGTGGGCTTCGGCTGCGGAGAAGCTGATGATTAGAAATCAGCTTGTCTACGCAGATGCCCAAAACGGTCGGGGACTGCGTCCTCTGTCCCTCTCCTCAGCCCGCGAGCTCCACTCACCTCTCGATCGACCTCGCGTCCGCACACTATACGTGCGATCAGTTTATATTTACATTTTAATATACCAGCCCCTATTGTGTGATTGAATACATCTTTTATTTTTATCTGGAGCCCTCACACTGGTCCTTCGCGGAAAGTAAATTAATCGCTACGTGCTTCAAAATTGTTTCCTGATCTATTACCTAACGGTAAAATCGAGGACAAAGGACGTCGATCGGTGTGAATAATCGCTTCGGATTTGAAGAATCTACAATAATCTACATACCAGCGAGTCTGCCTGCTTCGATATTTCGCATTTCTCCGTGATTTCTTCAAATCTGCACTTTCCACCGACAGAGAGGTCAAATAAGGAACAAAATTTTACGACATCGGGCTACCTATACCGTGAAGGTCATCGTGAACAGATTCGCACCTAACGGATTTTGGCCAGTACTGTGAGTTCGTTCCAATCATTTCCTTATTATTCTAGCCTTTTATAGTAATTCATCCCGAATACATTCGTATTTTTTACCGTAAAATATCCTTTTCTAGTAAATATTTGAGTGAGCAATATTTTATTATATACGCATAATTTCAGCACTTTAATGTATTTATCCTAGGTACATTATACATACTCTTTATACATAATTTATTCCATTTTAAACCCATTTTTCATTAAACCTTTGCTACTGATCGAGTCGATTGATATTTGCTGCCTACGAGGTAGCGTGGGGGCAAAGACCATGTCAACGACCGCTCTTATCGCAAGATCATTACCGCATAGCATTGTTCGCAATATTTATCGCATTGTTCGCTTTGCAATATTATTTTAATATCTTCATTTATTTGAACAGGTGATTTGCATTCCTATTAGTATTTATACGTTTTGATCATGACTGAAGATAAAAAAGAACTTTCTAAGCTTAAGAAAAGCAAAGCAAGCTTAAAAGCAAAGTTAACGCAATTCGAATCATTCATAGAAATAGCCAAGTCATACGACGTGCTTAGCGAAGTCCATGCTAACGAACTTCAATGTCGTTTATCCCGCACGGAAAATCTTATTCTTGAATTCGATGTATTACAGACTGAAATCGAGTCCATGCGTGACCCTCCTGATGAGCAGTATGCGGACCGTGACAAGACTGAGAGCCAGTACTACCGCCTCGTAGCCGCAGCGCGTACTATGCTTGCTGCATCCGCCACCAACGTTGATGACCAGCAGAGGCGGCGCTTAGGTTCCGGTTCAGGCTTCAGTGATGCTAAATCAGGTGGGACTTGCAACCACAGTAGATTTCATTTACCAAAAATAAACATTCCTAAATTCGATGGCTCCTATCAGAACTGGCTCGAGTTTAGAGATACCTTCACGTCAATGATTCATGAAAATGATGACTTAGACAATATTAGTAAATTTCATTACTTGCGAGCTTCTCTATTTGGGAGCGCCGCAGTAGTTGTAAAAAATATAGATTTTACAAAAGAAAATTATGCCACTGCTTGGAAGTTATTGTGTGAACGATACGATAACTCAAGGTTATTTAGTAAATAATCACGTTCAAGCATTATTTAACGTTGAACCGATTTCAAAAGAATCTAGTAAGTCTATTCGTTTTTTAGTGGATGTTACAAATAAAAATATTCGGGCGTTGACTATTTTAAAACAACCCACCGAACACTGGGACACACTTATAATATATATGATGTCTTCCAAATTAGATTCTGTTACCAACAGGAAGTGGGAAGAGAATAGGAACACATTGTCTGAGCCGCCAACTCTTGACCAATTTTGTTCTTTTTTGCGTAACAGAGCAGATTTATTAGAGACCTTAGAGGAAAATAAACCAAAGACACAAAAATTAATATACTTTCAACAGAAACCTGATTTTTCAAAAACGAAATCTTTCATTGCAGTTTCAAGTGATTTTGGAAATTCCGAAAAACAAAAAATTAAGTGTCCTATGTGCAAGAACCATCACATACTGTATCATTGCGACCAATTTCGGAATCTGTCCATTGAAAACCGTGTTGCCAAAGTCAAAGACCTTAAAGTGTGCCTCAATTGTTTACGTCCAGGTCACTCACATGTTAAATGCCAACTTTCAAACTGTCGCTACTGTAGATATAAACATAGCACATTTACATTTACATAAACAAGATGAAACTTTTAGTTCACCTCCTATGCCTAACCAAGAGAGTGTCGCATTAGCCACAGACACTACTCCATCCCTTATGGATTCTAATAATTCAACCAAAAATGTTGTCCTGTCTACTCACACCACACAGCATAATACTTCCCCACCAATTCTCTTATCCACAGCGCTGGTGAAGGTGTATGACAACAACGGCGATACACACTTAGCCCGGCTCCTATTGGACAACGGTAGTACCGCCAATTTCGCGACGAAAGCGCTCTGCGAAAAGCTGGGACTGTCCAGACACGGTACACGCTCCACGGTGTCAAGTATCTGCAACCAATCCTGCAACAGTACACAATCTTGTAAGATCACAATAGAATCATGCTATGGCAATTATAAAACCGATATAAATTGCTTAATATTGCCCGAAATCACAAAAGCATTGCCTTCCAATTTAATTCTAATCGATAGAATTCCTATACCGTGTGGTATACAGCTTGCTGATCCTTCATTCAATATTCCTGCAGCTGTTGATATCCTTGTAGGTGCCAAAATATTTTGGAACGTCATATGCAATAATTCGATTGATTTAGGTAAAAATCAACCCAAACTTTACGAGACAAAGTTGGGGTGGTTGGTCTCTGGTTACGTTGCCCGTGCCAAGTCTTCCAATCCCCCCCCTCATCAATGCCATTTTATTAATCAGGAAGTGAATGTTACACAATTTTGGGAATTAGATTCCATCCCTCCCAAATATTCATTGACGAGTGAAGAACGTGCCTGTGAAGAAAAATTTAAAAATGATACTTACCGTGATAAAGAAGGCCGTTTTGTCGTTACGATGCCTTTAAAAAAAGACCCGTATGAATTAGGTGACTCATACATGATGGCTAAAGCCCGTTTCCTTTCTCTTGAACGCAGGTTTCAGAGAGACCCTATTTTCAAAGAAAAATATGTAGAGTTCATGCTTGAATATGAAAAATTAGGTCATATGACTGAAAATACAATTACGACACATAGTAATACCAACGTTGTTAATTATTTCTTACCACATCATGGTGTTATCCGAGAATCGAGCACTACAACTAATTTACGAACCGTTTTTGACGGGTCGGCTTCAAGCTCATCTGGGTTATCGGTGACAGTATACAGATGGTGGGCCCCACTGTACAGGATGACCTTCTGTCCATTCTTCTCCGATTTCGGCAACATAAGTTTGTGATTTCGGGAGATATTGAAAAAATGTATCGAGCTATAGAACTCAACCCAATTCAGCGCTCTTTGCAGCAAATTATATTTCGCTCTGACCCTTCTCAACCACTCAAGACATATACTCTGAACACTGTCACCTACGGGACTGCTTCAGCGCCTTACTTAGCAACAAAATGTCTCTCTAGTCTTGCTGACACAGTTGACGATCCGTCGGTAAAATTTTCCATTTCACGGGACTTTTACGTAGACGACTATTTAAGTGGCGGGAATTCCAAAGATGAGGTCATAAAAAATACTAAAGCGGTGATTCAAATTTTATCCGCAGCCAAATTTAATTTGCGAAAATTTAATTCAAATTGTCCTGAATTATTGAAGGAAATAATCAAAGGGAAAACAGAGTTCGAAAACAATTCCAGTTCACCATCCAAAAACATTAGGTCTTAATTGGAATCCTAATTCTGATACACTGTCTTTTTCTATAAATATTGAAAAACAAGACAAAATCACAAAAAGGAAGATACTTTCAGTGATAAGACAAATTTTTGACCCATTAGGTCTAGTCGGGCCGTCAGTAATAGAAGCCAAATTCATTTTACAAAGGCTATGCAGCGTGGGTTCGCGCAAAAAATGTGTAAGGCGTACCGTACGGTATCTCTATCGTCGGCGCTTGTGCTTGCTGATGTACTCCCCCTCGACCTTAGGGTCCAGGAGGCTGCAAGTCTCTACAGGGCAAAGCGAGGAGATAATATTGCGCAAATTCCGGACGATCGAACTACAGAACGACGTGTGCCCTACGATGCTACCCCACATCCGGCAGAACGATAGGCTCTGACCTTAGAGTGCTTGGAGGATCTGGAACCTGCCACATTCGCCGAACACAGTATCACTGGGCCCTGTATATACACCGATGGTAGTAAGATACAGGGCCGAGTGGGGGCGGCCTTAACATGGTGGACTGATGGTGCAGAGACCAAGCACTCGAAGTTCCGCCTGGAGCCTTACTGCACGGTCTTCCAGTCGGAAATGTACGCGCTGCTCAAGGCTGTAGAGCAGGTCAAGAACAGCAGAGAGTCGCTCGTTAACATCTTAAGCGACTCCAGATCATCGCTGGATCTGCTCCGAAGCCGGGAGATGCAACATCCCCTGGCAAGCAGAATTGAGCGGTGCGTTCACGAAATCCGACGGGAGGGCCGTGACGTGAGGCTGTTCTGGCTGAGAGCACACGTCGGTACGTCCGGAAATGAACGCGTGGACGAGTTAGCTAAAGACGCTGCCCTCCACAAGAAATCCTCGCCGGATTATGATGCCGTCCCCATCTCCTACATAAAAAGGACCATACGCGAGGAGACTGTCCTGAAATGGCAGAGCAGGTACGACTCCACAAGTACGGGGGGAGTCACAAAAGCTTTCTTTAGGCATGGTGGTTTTGCGGCGTACCTGCACAGATTCAAGGTGAAGGACAGTCCTGCTTGCGTATGTGATCCCGAGATGGAGGAAACGATATGGCACATAATCTTTGAGTGCCCGAGGTTTGGTTTGTTGAGGGCAAACCTGGAAACGGAGATTTACACAGTTTTCAAGAAGGAGAAGCTGCCGGATATAATAGCAGAAGGAGAGCAAAGAGACGCTCTCCTAAAATGTTTGGAGAAGATTGTTAGGTGTGCGGCGATAAGAAATAAATAGTTTGAATAGGGTAATTAAAGTAAATAATTTTGAAAAATTGAATATGACGTTTTTAAATTTAAATTTTAATTTTAATCATTTGAATTGTATTGATAATTATTTTTGAAAAGGTTAGTAAAGTAATTAACTAAGCCACGGGAAAGCTCCTCCGTCCACGTAAATATTTATATATTTATATTTATTCTTAATGTACACAGAAAACATATTAATAAAATATACACTTGAAAAGCTATGTACAATGGCGCGCTTATCTCAATAATGAGATTTCTTCCAGCAGACCAAGGGTGGATGAGATATATAAGATATAAGTAAGGTATTCATAATATGCACATAATAATACTTCCACAAAAACAAGATTAAAATAGTACCTAAAATATACAAACAAGTAAAAAATACATACAATAAACTACATAAAATGTACATACATATACCTACACAGTATTAATAAATAGTATCCTATCAATAAATATATAATCATACATATATATATATAATTATACATATATTATATACATAATATGTATACCAGGAGGATAGGTTAACGAAGATAGTGCTCTTTTATTTTCCTTTTGAATACACCAATGGAAGGACTGTCTCTGATAGTGTGAGGAAGAGAGTTCCACAGTTTGATGGACTGTACAGTAAATGATTTTCCATACGCTGCGGCGTTATGAGAAGGTGTTTTTAAAAGTGAGAACGTGTTAGACCTGACTTGCTTGTCTCTAAGAAAGATATACTCATAACGATCGCGGAGGTATGGAGGAGAAGTGGGACTGTTTAAAATGTTGAAAAGGCAACAAAGGATATTAGCATTTTGACGCTGTTTGATTGGAAGCCATTTTAACTGTTCACGGTACTGAGATACGTGGTCATATTTTCTTAGCCCATAGATAAACCTGATTCCCAGATTTTGTAAACGTTCAAGTTTACCAAGCAACTCCTGACTGGCATCTAGGAAACAAACATCAGCGTAGTTGATAATCGGCAAAAGAAGAGATTGTGCGAGAGTAACTTTAGTTCCAAATGGGAGAAACTTTTGGAGACGCTTAAGGGAATGAAATGTCGCATAGACTTTCCTGCTGACCTCATTAATATGCGCAGCCCACGTCAAGTTACAGTCGAATATGACACCCAAATTTTTTGCAGTTTTAGTGTAGGCAATACAGACATCATTATACACTACTCGTGGAATTGTCGTTTGATTAAGAAGGTTGGTCATATACCTACTGCCGAAAATAATGGCTTGAGATTTCTTGGGATTAACCAAGAGTCCAAATGCTTTCGCCCACATGAGAATATTTGAAAGATCACAATTCATTTCTGAGATAGCATTATCTACTTCGGCTATGTCAAAGTGGCGGTAGAGTTGTAAATCGTCTGCATAAAGATGGTAGTTAGCAGAAAGAATATCGGATATGGAATTAATAAAAATCGAAAAAAGGAGAGGAGAGAGGACACCACCTTGGGGTACACCGGCAGTTAGTTGGCACCACTCTGAGGAAACCTCGTCCGAGCGTATGCATTGCAGGCGACCCCTTAAATAAGTATCGAACCATTCTGTAACAAGAGGAGATACGTTAAGAGAGCTAAGAATGCCAAGGAGTACATCGAAGTCTACACAGTTAAATGCACTACTGAAGTCCAGTAGTGTGAGTATAGTCAGTTTCTTATTATCAATAGCTAATCTTATATCATCAGAAACTTTCAGGAGTGCTGTGACAGTGCTATGCCCTGGGCGAAATCCGGATTGGAAGTTATTCAGTAAATGGTTTTTGGATAGAAAATGAGAAAGTTGGTTGTGGACTAAAGATTCAAGAACTTTAGAAAGGATAGGAAGGATGGAAATTGGACGATACTCAGAAAATGATAAAGGGTTATTATTTTTAGGAAGAGGGATGACAAGTGCATTTTTCCAGGCTGTGGGAAATGAGCTGGTGACAAGGGAGCAGTTGATAAATATAAGTAAGATATAAGGAAAAGTAGCTATAAGATAAATGTAATTTTAAAGATTTTTCTAACAAATGCAAGAAAAAAAAAAGAAAGAGAAAGAATAAGAAAAGAAAAATAAAAAAAGAGAGATAAAGAAATGGAAAAAAAAACAACAATATGGAATTGGAGATATGGGGAGACGTGTTATTTTATTTTATTTAAAGCATGCCTTAGTCTAAGCTCTACTTAAAACCATAAATGTAAATATAAGACGGAAGACCTTTCCCAAATAACTAGGCGAAATGGGTCAGACATTTATGGGCCTCTGACCACCCAAATCAGGGGAGCACTAAGAAAAATCAGAAAGTTGATTAAAAAAAAAAAAAAACCTAACCTAACCTAACGATAACGCTATCTCCCAAGTCATCTGCGGGAATATGGTAGGAGAGTACATGGCCGCGTACAACGACACTGGTGGTTTCGTGGAACTCAACAGGGACGAGTCAACGTGTATAGGGAAACCAGTATTCACCACCCCACCAGATGACCCAATCGTAGTCGTCATGAAATTCATGAGGGTAATGCTGGAAGAAAGGATCCTGAAAATGACAGATCAGATGTCTTGGGGACCTTACTCCACCGAAACCCTCGCACAATTATCGACGCTAAAAATGGACTGGGTCAACGGAGTTCCAGGGAGTGAAAAAACAACCTGGGTGGTGAATAACGTCAACGGTGAAAGGGACATGGTAGCAACAGCCACACTGGAAGGAGTCAAAGA
The DNA here is from genome assembly GCA_910592155.1 of Ypsolopha scabrella. NCBI lineage: Eukaryota > Metazoa > Arthropoda > Insecta > Lepidoptera > Ypsolophidae > Ypsolopha > Ypsolopha scabrella. The sequence continues at coordinate 31,424,021 of OU342966.1, read as the reverse complement.
CGAAGTAACCTAACCTAACCTAACCTAACCTAACCTAACCTAACGATAACGCTATCTCCCAAGTCATCTGAGGGAATATGGTAGGAGAGTACATGGCCGCGTACAACGACACTGGTGGTTTCGTGGAACTCAACAGGGACGAGTCAACGCGTATAGGGAAACCAGTATTCACCACCCCACCAGATGACCCAATCGTAGTCGTCGCGAAATTTACGAGGGTAATGCTGGAAGAAAGGATCCTGAAAATGACAGATCAGATGTCATGGGGACTGTTACGGACTCCTTCGCAGCTGGCCACAAAACGACCATAACTTTAGATTTGACACTGACTTGGACTGGAGACTGGAAAATTAGCAAATGGACAGGCTTCTTTTCTAAATAAAATAATTATCTTTTATTGATTCAGACTTTCAATAAAGTGGTCCTTCGAGACTAAAAACAACTAAAATATGGAGATACAGAGGAAGTTAAATAATGACGATGACCAACCACTCGCCGACCCTTCGAGGGAGAATCTCGACACGACCCTCGAACCTGAGCGCGTCTCCGACAGAGACCGAGACCTATCACCGTCACCATCCGACCTGATAACATTATCTGCAGCTTCAACTGCATCAACAATACGACGTCGACGACTAGTTGACCTGCAGATAGAAGCTGCCGAACAAATGGCACAAATTAAACAAGACCTGATAAATAAAAAGCTTGAGATACAGACAGCCGCCATCAAAGCTGACGAGCGGCGCAGCCGAGCCTCATCTCGTGTCTCATCCCGAACCTCATCAACATCACTCGTGAGCCGTAACAGACATGACAGATATGAAAACCAGAATCAGAATAAGATCACCCCTGCCGCTAATGCCGCGGAGACTACGACAGCTGCTACAGCTCGACCGTGCTGCGGCACCTCGGCCGCGCCGATTAACAATACGAGTTCATCTATTCGACAAGACGATATCAGCCAGTTTCTGGCAAGACAACAATCAGTCAAAGACCTTCCACCTTTTTCTGGGGACCCGGAGGAGTGGCCCATGTTTTACAGCCAATTCGTATCTACGACTAGATTATGCCAGTACAGTGACGACGAGAACATCGCTAGATTATCGAAGTGCCTCAAAGGACGTGCTCGAGACTCCGTATTCGCTCTTTTGGTGAGTGCGACAAACCTAAACAAAATCATAGGAACATTAAAATTGAGGTTCGGTCGACCTGATTACTTGATCGAGGTTATGTTGACAAAAATCCGTGACACTCGTAACATACGTCACGATGACATCAACCACCTAATAGACTTCGCAACCATAGTGCAAAACGTTGTAGCGACTATGACAATGACAAATGAGGTTGGACATCTTACAAATCCAACCTTAATTCGAGAGATAATCGGTAAACTACCATCAAATTTAAAATATCAATGGAGTTTTCACCTTGAAAGTAGAGGGATCAAAATCGTAACACTAGACAGTTTATCTGATTGGTTGATGATGGTCGCACGAGCCGCCACACATGTCGCACCATTACCATCTACAGACAATGAACGAAAACATCATTCCAAGTTCGAACGGAAGCCGATACTAGCCATGACCACGACTATAGCTACGAAGAAAAGAGCATGCATCATATGTAATAGTCATCATGACTTGAAGGACTGCGCTGACTTCAAACGGCTTTCTATTGACGATCGTTGGAAGCTTATAACCGCGAACAAGCTATGCTTCTCATGCCTTTCCTCGAAACATCAACTAAAAGGATGTAGAAGAAAGCAAAAATGTACAGAGTCACAATGTGATAGAATCCATCATCCCCTGCTACACGCCGCTCCGCTCCACGGTTCTGACCAGACAACGGGAGATCAGACATCGAGTGGCGTATGCATACCAGCTCCGGTTCATCACTGCGAAAATTCGACCGCGACGATACTTCTTAAAGTTGCTCCCGTCGTGATTTCTGGACCTCAAGGAGACGTCGAGACACTAGCCCTGCTTGATGAAGGCGCTGCCTTATCTCTCGTTGATGAGTCTCTCCTGCAGCGCGCCGGTATCACCGGCCCGAGCACCACTCTGCAACTACGTGGCGCCACCGGCATGACGACAAACGAAACGAACTCGAAGATCGTATCATTCTCCATTCGAGGACAAAATAACAATGAGGGTTTTAATTTAAAAAATGTTAGGTCTGTAAATAATTTATCTCTTCCTATGCATACTGTAAATATTTCTAAACTTGTAAATAATTTTCCTTATCTATCGGACTTTGTAAAAGACAATGACATGACGAGCTACAATCAACGACCATTGCTACTCATTGGGTCTGACAACATTGAGCTTATAGTGACCAGACGGGCTTTAATAGGACCTAGAGACGGACCTATAGTATCTGAAACTCAACTAGGTATCATTATTCATGGTAAACTTTCACCAATGACACCAAATGACGCTGATATCTTTCACATAAAATGTGTATGTGACGAGCTTAATGACATGGTAAAACAATCATTTTCTACTGACGGTTTTGGTACTAAACCCTGTACCGACACTTCTCGTTCTCGTGAGGATATGAGAGCCTTAGCTATTATGGAGAAGACTACTAAACTGATAGGTGACAGGTATGAAACTGGACTTCTTTGGAAGGATAACGAACCTTCACTGCCTGACAGTTACGGTGTAGCACGTAAACGGCTTGAGGGTATCATCCGGAAAATGGACAAGATGCCTGAGTTCGCTGCCAGCTACAAAGAAAAGGTCAAGGAGAATTTGCAGAAGGGCTACATATCAAAGCTCAGAGACGGAGACAAGTCAACCAAGACCAACAAAACTTGGTACTTGCCACATTTTGCAGTGTTTAATCCTAATAAACCAAATAAATTGAGGCTAGTTCTAGACTGCGCAGCGAAATCCATGGGTAAGTCTTTAAATGATTTTTTGCTAAGCGGTCCGGACTTTTTGACTTCTCTTCCAGGGATTCTATTAGGGTTTCGTACCGGAAAAGTGGCTGTGATGGGAGACATCCAAGAGATGTTTCATCGTGTTCTTATCAGAGAAGAAGACAGACAGGCTCAACGACTTCTCTGGGATAAAGATGAGTACGTTATGAACGTCATGACATTTGGTGCTGTCTGTTCTCCGTCATCAGCACAGTACGTAAAAAATCTGAATGCACGTAGGTTTGAGTCAACAAATCCACAAGCAGTCACAGCTATTATTGATCATCATTATGTCGACGACTACATTCATTCGATCGATTCTCTCGATGAAGCTATCCAGGTTGTCAACGAGGTAGTAAGTATCCATGCACAAGGTGGTTTTAATATGAGAAACTTCATGTCAAACTCTAAAGAACTTTTAGCACACTTACCAGAAGACAAGCTCGCACCGGGTGGAGTAAAAATGCTATCCAACGTCAAAGATGAGCTGACAGAACGTGTACTTGGTGTTAATTGGGACCCTGAAGTTGACAGCTTCACTTTCTTGCTAAAGTTTCATACAGCTGACGATACAGTTGTAATTGGAGGTAAGAGACCGACTAAACGAGACGTCCTCAAGATAGTTATGTCAGTATTTGACCCCCTCGGCTTTCTGCTTTACGTAACAGTGAAGGCACGCATGCTACTACAAGATATTTGGAAGTCGAAAATTGGATGGGATGATGAGATCGAGACTTGTCATTTTGAAAGGTGGGAAACGTGGCTAAAGGAACTGAACCAGGTAAAAGACGTTAGAATACCTCGCTGGCTGATGAATAATAACTGCGACAACAGTGTTCCAGCTCAGCTACATGTATTCTGTGACGCGAGTTCAAGAGCCTTTGCGAGTGTAGCGTTCCTACGGCTTCGCATGACCAACGGTAAGTGGCATGTATCTATGGTTATGGCACGAGCGAGAGTAGCGCCACTTAAGGTATTGAGTATCCCACGACTTGAACTACAAGCTGCTGTATTGGGAGCACGCCTCGCCCATAAGCTAAAGAGACATATTGGCTTACCCATTGCTAAAACATTCTTTTGGTCAGACTCCAAGACTGTTTTGTGCTGGCTGAGATCTGACACCGGACGCTTCAAGCCTTTCGTAGCTCATCGTGTCAGTGAAGTTGCAGAACTGACCGATATCTGTGACTGGAGGTGGGTACCGACGAGCATGAATGTTGCGGATGATGCGACTCGTGACACTGTCATAGGCGATAACCAACGATGGCTTTTCGGTCCTGAATTTTTACGCCAACCAGAAGACTTCTGGCCTAAAGAGGAGTCTAATGACACCACGCTTGACCCGATGGACAAAGAGGTAAAGTGGGCCTTCATATTAATAGAGGACAATAAGGAAGCTCTACCAGACATCACCAGGTTTTCGAAGTACTGGCGCTTGATAAGAGCTACGGCATACACTCAAAGATTCGTTAACAACCTGAAAAATATAAATAACAAGATAAAAGGAGAGCTACTTGCGTCAGAAATAGTTAAATCTGAGTTACTCTGGATAAAATTAAGTCAAGGCATACACTTTTCTAAAGAAATTCGTTCCCTTAGTACATCAGGACAGGTGGAAAAGGACAGCATGATCTACAAATTGACACCTTTTGTTGATTCTGACGGGATACTGAGGGTAAAAGGTCGAATAGATGCGGCTGTAGATTCGACATATGACGTAAGAAATCCGATTATCCTTCACCCAAACGACAGGTTCGTTAAGCTACTCGTAGACCAATATCATAAAGATGGAGCTCATACCGGACAAGAGAGGGTTCTGAATGATTTAAGACAGAAATTTTGGATACTAAGAGGTCGCAATGCCGTAAAATTAGCTTGGCACGACTGCCAAGTATGCAAAAACGCAACAGCCAAACCGCAGCCACCCATCATGGGTCAACTACCACCATCAAGGGTTACGACAGCCTATCGACCATTCGCTTACACAGGGCTTGATTATTTTGGCCCGATCACGGTTAGGGTTGGCCGCAGACATGAAAAAAGATACGTAGCTCTTTTCACTTGCCTGAGCGTAAGAGCCCTACACATGGAGATTGTGCATGACTTGTCAACAAGTTCGGCTATAATGGCAATAAGACGTTTTGTTGCTCGCTACACCACACCGGTAGAACTCTGGACTGACAACGCCACGACATTTAAAGGAGCCGATAATGAGTTAAAGCGAGCCGTGGAACTCATAGATCAAAGCGAACTTAATAGGTATGCAAGTACGCAGCGTATGACGTGGAAGTACATACCTCCAAATTCGCCTCACATGGGAGGAGCATGGGAGCGCTTAGTACGTTCTGTCAAAACGTCACTCAAGTTTACACTTAAGGAGAAGCACCCTTCTGACCAGACATTAGCCACCTTGCTTGCAGAGACCGAATATTTCATAAACAATAGACCCCTGACCTATGTTCCCCTAGATCACAAAGATGATTTGCCCCTGACACCAAACAACTTTCTACTAGCATCTAAATCACTGACGAACATAAATCCTATTGGGTCATTTAGCGACGGAGATATGCTCCGACGAAACTGGAGAGAATCACAACGTTTAGCTGACCTTACGTGGAAGCGATGGCTAAAAGAATATTTACCAACGCTCACTAAACGAACTAAGTGGTTCGGCGCTGTCCAGCCCTTAAAAGTTGACGACATTGTCATAATCGTCGATGACCAGGCACCTCGTGGCCTTTGGCTTCGGGGCATAGTCACCAAAGTATATGAAGGACCTGACGGTGGAGTGCGCGTAGCTGACGTTAAGACAAGACTGGGACAATACCGACGGTCAGTGGCGAAGCTCTGTAAACTGGACGTCCGCTCTGAACCAGAGTATTGACTTGCAATACTGGGGGCCGGGATGTTACGGACTCCTTCGCAGCTGGCCACAAAACGACCATAACTTTAGATTTGACACTGACTTGGACTTGAGACTGGAAAATTAGCAAATGGACAGGCTTCTTTTCTAAATAAAATAATTATCTTTTATTGATTCAGACTTTCAATAGGGACCTTACTCCACCGAAACCCTCGCACAATTATCGACGCTAAAAATGGACTGGGTCAACGGAGTTCCAGGGAGTGGAAAAACAACCTGGGTGGTGAATAACGTCAACGGTGAAAGGGACATGGTAGCAACAGCCACACTGGAAGGAGTCAAAGACCTCCGAGAAAAACTTGAGCCCAAACTCGGCAGAGCCGTAAAATTCAAGGTTCGCACAATGGCCTCATTGCTGGCAAACGGCGTAGGTGAAGGTGAGAGCTGCAGTCGGCTCATTATCGACGAAGCTCTCATGAACCACTTCGGAGCCATTGTTCTGGCCATTAAAATAACCGTCGTGAGTGAGGCTCTACTTCTCGGAGACCAGAACCAAGTCCCTTTCATTAACCGAGAGAATCTCTTTCCGATGAAATACCAACGTCCCAGCTCCTACGGGAAAGTGACAAAGGAATTGCTGTGTACTCACAGGAACCCCTTGGATGTAGCATACGCGTTAAGAGAAATCTACAGCGGAATATACTCATCCAAGGCTCAAACAAGGTCCCTGACACTGGAAGCATATGAAGAGTCGCGACAACCCAAAAACGAGCCCAACACGCTCTACCTCGTACACACCCAGGCCGAAAAGGAGTTCCTAAAAGGCCTAGGGTACGGAAAGCAAGAGGGTTCGCGTCTCCATACAATCCAGGAAGCTCAGGGACTCACGTGGGAGAGAGTGGTGATAGTGAGAACAGCCAAAGAGAAGCGGCAGTTGCACAGCAGTTTCCACCACGCAGTCGTGGCTGTGTCGAGGCATAGCGGCAGCTGTGTTTACTACACGGCCCGTCACGAAAATGACGCTATAGCTCACCCCATCCAGAGCACCTTGGCCGCCGAGACCAGGAAAATCCGCGACTACAACGTAAAAATGGCCATAAGGAACGAAGATCTAGCGGTTGCGGAAGCACTTCAAAGGGGTGGAGCAGGCGAAACCTCGGGTACTCAATCCGGGGACGGTGCATCCTCCGCCATAAAATGTGTCCGCGACAAATATTCCACTTAACCATAAAAAATAAGTCATTAGTGTATTAATATAAAGTATGTAATGTAAAATGTGTATAAAAATATATTAAAATATAATTATGTAAAAAAAAAAAAAAAACTGTGTGAACAACAAACATATATGCATCAAAAGAACCGACAAATAAACAAAAAAATAAATAATAATATTATAATTTATAATATTATAATAAATATATATCTATCTCTATCTCTGTATAAATGTAATTTTAAGTATGTCTATTCTGTAAGGTCTCAAAAGAGTAAGCACTTTTTTTATATTGTTAACGGAGCACTAAGAATCTACGCAGGACTTGAAAACAAATAAACAATACCTAAAAAAGGTACGGACGATCTAAGCCTTATCTAAGATCTAAGACGAAAAAAACCTAACCTAACCTAACCTAACCTAACCTAACTAAACTAACTAACCAAACTCCAAACTTAAACCGCGTCGCTCCGCAACAAAAATTCGGAAAAAATAGTTCTAACAATAATTTGAAAGTGAAAGTGTTGTGTTATGGTTAAGCAGTGGTTGACTCACCAGGATTTGTGTTGGCAACAAAATCGGCCAACGGGTTCTGGCTCTGGAGACACTCAACTTCGGGATCGAATAGCACAGCGTCAAGAAGACCCTCAGTATAACCTCATATTGTAGCTGACACCAGGCTCTATCTATAACATCAAGAATCATCCAGATACGTCTTCGGGAACGGGAGTTATTATCATCTGAACTCCCCATACAAAAGCCTCTGATATATATGATATATCTCTAGCTATCTAGGTTACACGTGCCAAAGGTATTGACGACACTAGCAGGCAGCCTTAGCTGAAGACATCTCTGCTGACCCGAGGACTGTGCCGAGCTGAAGAAGTGCAGCACCCTGAAGACGATCGAAGACCAAAGGTACACCTAAGGATCTCCCAAACCCCTTGTCCTATTCTTCCCGTGTTTGGACTCATTTCACTTGGAAAGAGTAGACCTTCCCCCCGTCACACAAAAATCAACCCTCGGGATTTTTTCCCCATCCCTCACCCCCTCCCTGAAAATTCCAACCCTTGAGGCTAAGATAACACTTTCTTATAGTGTGCGACCCCTAAGTTAGTACCTAACTACCCCTTCTCCTATTTTTCAATTCCCTACCTAATATATTCCCCACGAAACCAACCCCCCCAACCCCCCTAAAAATTTTGCCTCACCCCCCCTTTCTTCATTTTGGTTTCTGTAGGCCTAGGAACACCGAGTTTGGACTCAAACTCTCCGGGAAATCAAAAGGGACATTCTGGCCCGGTCAGAATTTTGATATCCCAACCCGTTCGACCTACAGAATCCAAAACGTGATTTTCTTCACCTCCCCTCTCCTTCACTCCGTCCCTGTGCACCTAGGTACCCTGTTTTTAAGCTCAGAGCACTGGGAGATTGAAAGGCACATTTTGGTCCATCCAGAATCTTGATATCCCAGGCCATCTGACCCGCAGGATCCAAAACATGTCACTTAACCCCCTTCCCCCCCCAAAAACTTTTTGTTCCTCCCAAAACCCTCCACCTCCCCTCCCCCTTCCCCTTAAATTTTTTACCTCACCCCCCCCTCTTCCCATTTCGGTAACCGTTGGTCCAGGAACGCCGAGTTTGGACTCAAACTCTCCGGGGAATCAAAAGGAACATTCTGGCCCTGCCAAAATTTTGATACTCCAACCCGTTCAGCCTACAGGACCCGAAACGTGATTACCTTCACCCTCCTCTCCTTCACTCCGTCTCTGTGGATTTAGGAACCCTGTTCTTAAGTTGAGACATCGAAAGAAACATCTTGGTCCCCCCCGCTCTTCCCCACGCAGTTTTACCTCACCCCCCCTCTCCTTAGTTCAGTCACTTTTGACTCAAGAAGACCGTTTTTGGGCTTAGGCTCTTCGGGAAGACGAAAGTAAGATTCTGACCCTGCCAGATTCTCAGAAACTCACACGTCTAGCTTCAGGAGGCCCAAACGTCTTCCAATCTCTCCCTCAACAAACCCCTTCCCTAGAGTGTACCTCACCAGCAGAAACCCCACCGCCGCCGCACACAACAGAGCATACTCATCTAACAACATCTACCCCGTAGCAGCACCTACACCAGCAGCCGGGAGTTTTAACATCATAAGAAGACCTTAGTTATTTATATATTCTTGATACGGAGCAGAAAGTAAGCGTAGTGGAAGGTAAAGTAAAATGAAGTTAAATTAATGGAACTATTGTATTTTTAGTTTGATAAAAATATAATGTAGACAGATCACGAGAAAAATATTTTGATAGACAGAAGTCTTTATAATTATTTAATGAATATATGATAATTATTTAAATAAATAATACTCCAATATAAATGCAGAGCTTTTTATTAGCGTCCATCTTAGCCGCAAACATAGAGAAGAGAGAGAGATCAAAAGAGTGAGCAGTGTAACAACATGTTGGCTGTATTCCGATATTACAGTTGCGTTCATACATTTATCATTATCTAACACTCCGCCTCAATTGAAAGTCTCTACTTTAAATTGTTTACCTTAAAATAACTTAAACAAAAGTGAAATAACTACTTTACAGAAAATATCTTATTATTTATATATAAAACGACATGGTAAAAAATTATGTCCCACAACTTCTTTGTTCGATTGTACTTCAAATACTACAGTTTACAACCTTTAAAGAAAATTATGCTTAGTTAACGTTACATTGACATTTAAGTTGAATAAACTTTTCTGATGACAAAGCTTTTGTGAAGATATCTGCTAAATTATCATGTGTAGGAACATAGTCAACAATCAACTCTTTTTTATTAACTAAATCCTTAAGAAAATGCATTTTAATGTCTATATGTTTTGCTCTTTTACTGTTCTCATAAGATTTTGAAAGTTCAATTGCACCTTTATTATCTATGTATAGAATACACTTCACTTCACTCATGTTACATTTTAGATTAAATTCTTGAAACAGTCCTTTTAAATTTATTAAATCACAAGCACTAGTTGCCGCAGCTATAAATTCCGCCTCTGCTGTGGATAACGCCACACAGTTTTGTTTCCTTGAGAACCATGAGACTGCATTTCCTTTATAGAAGGTAACTGACCCACTAACACTTTTTCTGTCTGAATGGTTTCCTGCCCAATCTGCATCTGAGTAAGTTTCAATAGTGAGTTCTCTTTCATTCTTTGTATACAATAATCCTGTGTTCGTAGTTCCTTTTAGATATCTTAGCACCCTTTTTGCTTGAACCCAAAGACTCTTGGTAGGTTTATCCAAGTATTGACTCAGGAATGATGTCGCATATGAAATGTCAGGTCTAGATATTGTAGCAATAAACATGAGACTTCCAATGAGACTTCTGTAAGGTAAGTTGCTGTCAATTTCTTCTTCACCATTCACTTGAAATCCTTTTATTATGGGGGTTTTGCAGGGATTGCATTCAGTCATTTTGAATTTCGGTAACATTTTGTCAATCTGCTTTGTCTGGTTTATTTTCAGGGTGTCTTTTTTTCTAGTTATTTCCATACCTAGAAATATTTTAACTTCACCAAAATCTTTTGCCTAAAATTCTTTTCTCAGCTTTTTAATAATCTCTTCGATTTTTTCAGGTTTTCCTGTCAGCAGGATGTCATCAACGTACAGACATAACCAAATATCTTCTTTAATGTATAAGCAAGAATCATTCTTCGAGCGTTCAAATCCTTGTTTCTTAATAAAATCATCAAATCTATGATTCCAGCACCTGGGACTTTCACGTAGACCATACAGTCCTTTGACTAGCTTTAATGTGTCTGTTTCAGTTTCTACACCTTCTGGTTTTTTTATAAAAATGTGTTTTTCGAGTTCTCCATTGAGAAATGCTGTCGGAATATCTAGTTGTCTTATTGGTTATGAATTTTGTACAGCTTCAGCAAATACTGTTCTTACAGTTCAGGTTCTCGCCACTGGTGAGTAGTTTTTGCCAAGATTCTCATTTTCCTGTAACTGATAGCCTCTTGCTACGAGACGTGCCTTCTTAGATCCATTTTCTTTTATCTTAAATATCCATCGGGTGTCTATTATCTGTTTATCTTCTGGTACTTCTTCTTTCTCCATTTCCACCCAAGTTTTCATCTCCTTGTGAGCATTAAGTTCTTTTTCTATAGCTTTTTTCCATCCTTCATCTTTAATGGCTTCTTTAAATGTTTTTGGTTCTTCTTCAACATGTAATAAGCAATATGCTTCATATACTTCATAGTCATTCAACATAGATGGTGGTTTAACTGTTCTACCACTTCTAGTTCTAGTAGGTTCTATGTCCTCATGTTGCCCTGTGTTATTTGTTACTGGATCCTCATTTGTTGCTGGATGTTGTTCTATATTCGATATACTTATTTCATTTTCTGCATCTTTAATCATTTCTTGGCTTCCTTCCTCATTTTCATATCTTATTCTGTGTATTTCGTTTGTTAATTTGTTATCATTGTTGTTTGCTTCTTTTTCATTTTTATATGTTATTTGTGTTTCATCAAACTGAACATCTCTTGACTGTATTATTTCATCATTTGTTGGATTCCACAATCTATATCCATTTCTTCCATATCCTACCATTCTGCATTCAACTGCTCTATCTTTCAGTTTATTTTGTTTTGGTAAAATAACTGCCCAAGCTTTTGCTCCAAATACTCTGAGTCTGTTAAGGTCTCTATCACCATAATAAATTTCAGCTGGAGTTTTAAAATTTATGGCTGATGATGGTGATCGATTTAGAGTGTAGGCAGCACACATAATAGCTTCATGCCATAAATATTTTGGTAGTTCAGTTTCAGTCATCATTGTTCGGGCTTTGTTGCACAGTGTGCGGTTCATCCGCTCAGCTACACCATTCTGTTGCGGTGAGTAGACTTGAGTATATTCAATAATGATGCCTCGTCTTCTACAAAATACTTCTATGCATCTATTTTTAAATTCACCTCCATTATAACATCTTATTCGCTTTGTCTTGATATCAAACTGTGTTTTCAAGTCTCTTATGTACTCTATTATATTGTTTGTTGCTTCATATTTATTTTTCAATAGATATACTCTGGTCATGTGCGAGTAATCATCAATTATGGTTTGAAAATATTTATAGCCTCCATTTGATTCTGGACTGATCGGTCCTGCTATGTCGGTATGAAGCAAATCTCCAATCGCTCTACTTCTTGGCTTCTTTTGCGATCTAAATGGTTGTCTAATCGCTTTACCTTTCATACATGGTTCACAAACATCATTTGATATAGGTAATTTCATAATGTTAAGTCCCTTTCTGTTGAGATGACCCAAACGTTGATGCCAAATGTTTAAATTTTCACTTTGACTTGTGTGGACTTCTTCTGGTTTGTCTCCTAGTGTTGCATCTAATATGTATAGTCCATTTCTTTCTTGGCGTTCAAATACTGTACCTTTACTTATGATACAAGTTCTATTCTTCTCGAAATTTACTTTATTTTCTCCAATTTCTACTATTTTCTTCACTGAGAGGATATTGTGAAAAATTCCTGGTACTAACAACGCTTCAAAGTTTATTTATTTTCCATTTATTAAAATTTTTATCTTACCCATTTCTTCTGCTTTCATTGTGACACCATTTGCTATTTTAATATTGACATTTCTGTTTAACTTCTTGATTTCTGACATGTGTTGTCTCATTCTTTCATTCACCAAATGTTCACTTGCTCCAGAGTCCAGTATAAATTTAACTTGGTTTTGGTCAGATTCACAATCATTACGTTCTGTGTAATATGCTGACGCTACAAAACTGAAAGACTCACTATCTTCGTGTGCACTATTTGCTTGTGCATGACCTCTCCTGCCTCGGAATTGATCACGTCCACGATTAAATGATCTTCCTCTTCCTCGGTATGCTCTACACTGAGCTGCTATGTGTCCTGGTTTCTGACATTTAAAGCATTTTGTTACGAAAGCTACTTCGCTTACCATTTGTTGTGGTGCACTTTCATTTTTAAGTTCTGCATCAAGTAGACGGGACTTGACTGTGTCCAGCGTCAGTTCAGATTGATTCATAGTTTCAATCGCAGTAACTACACTCTCATACTTGTCTGGCAGTGTAAGTAATAAATGACATATCTTGTCAGTTTCGTCTAATTTACATTGAATTGCTTCGAGGTTATTCACGATCGAATCAAATTTTAAAAAATGATCCTCAAGTTTTGAATTGCACTTTAGCTGCAACAATTTTTTCTTCAAATGAACTCTGCTCAGGACACTTTTTCTTTGTAGAACTGCTTCTAAACATTGCATCATCTCTTTAGCGGTTGTCGCTTTCCGTACATATTCCAAATATTTATCCGTCAAACATGCCACTATTATGGATTTTGCTTTGGCATCTTTCTGCTTGTCTCCAACCTTTATTTCATCAGACAAAAGTATCTCACTGCAACCTTTCTCTTCTAGAATCATTTGTAGTCTAAACTTCCAATTTGCGAAATTTGTGTTTTCGCGTAATTGTGGAAAAGCTTCATGTACGATCGCCATTTTTGACGCCACGTTGTCTCACTGAATAGGATTCCAAATTAGATTTTCGAACTTTTAACACTCCCTAACCTTTATCTAACACTGCCCTAAGAACTTTGCCATCTGGCTTACATGGTGCCCATAACCTGATAATTATTTAAATAAATAATACTCCAATATAAATGCAGAGCTTTTTATTAGCGTCCATCTTAGCCGCAAACATAGAGAAGAGAGAGAGATCAAAAGAGTGAGCAGTGTAACAACATGTTGGCTGTATTCCAATATTACAGTTGCGTTCATACATTTATCATTATCTAACACAAGTGACACATTATAAAAAGATGCGTAGCAGCCAGTTTACACTTGATGTTATAAGATCTATGTATACGATCTCTTTCACTCCTCCTTAACATCCAGTGTTAACGTCCAGTCTAACTCAGTTAACTCACAGCTGAACTCATCGTGTCACTAGCATAGACTCTCCATACTCTCAACAGGACTCATTCCCATACCCTTAACACAGAACTCATGCTTTCCTTTCACCAAAGGTTTCGTCATCACATCTGCTATCTGTAACTCAGTAGATAGGTACTTCAACGCTATGACGTTGTTCTGTAGGGCTTCTCTAACGAAGTGCACCTTCAAATCAATGTGCTTCGTTTGTTTGTGGTGTGAACAGTTTTTAGCTATCGCCATAGCTGACTGACTGTCACAGCTCAGTACAATGGTCTTCTTAAGACCAGTAAGCTCCTCAAACAAACTCTTCAAGAAAGTCGCTTCTCGTGCAGCGTTGGACAGACTTACGTACTCAGCTTCGGCGCTGGACAATGCTACAATAATTTGTTTCTTGCTCTCCCAGTTTACAGGCGCAGAACCAAACTTGAACACAAATCCTGAGTAGGACTTTCTATCGGTTAGATCACCTCCGTGATCAGCATCAAAGAATGCTTCTATGTCTCTTGTACATCGCTTGAATTTAATCCGAGATTCTGTGTACCTTTAAGATACCGCAGCACTCTCTTAGCTGCTTGCCAATGCTCTTCTCCATAACAACTATTGAATTGACTCAAGTAGCTGGTAGCATAGGCGATGTCGGGTCTCGTACACACGGCGAGGTACATCATGGATCCGATCAACTCACGGTAAGGAATGTTCTTAGGTGACTCATAGTTAACATCTTCCGGCTTAGTCAATCTCTGACCTGGAACCAGTGGGGTAGCCACAGGTTTGCAGCATTCCATGTTGAACTTGGTTAACATTTTCTCTAAATAATTCTCTTGGTCCAGTGATATCCAATCCTCTGATTGCTGAAGACGCATTCCTAAGAACAACTCCGCTTTTCCAAGATCTCTCATCTCGAAAGTTTCCATTAATTCCTTTTGAATCTGCAACATTTCACTCTTGTTGTTCCAGAATATCAGAATGTCATCAACATAAACGGCTAGAATGATAAACCTGTGCTGACTTTTTCTCACGTAGACACAGGGCTCGTTTTTCAATTTCATCTGTTTCAATGCTGAATCCAATCTCTCGTTCCAAGCCCGTGGGGCTTGTTTCAATCCGTATAGGAATCTCTTCAGAAGACAAACATAATCTTCTTTTCCC
Organism: Ypsolopha scabrella; assembly: GCA_910592155.1. Lineage (NCBI taxonomy): Eukaryota > Metazoa > Arthropoda > Insecta > Lepidoptera > Ypsolophidae > Ypsolopha > Ypsolopha scabrella. Next base: position 31,408,920 of record OU342966.1, on the reverse strand, counting down.
TTCTCCTCGAACCCTTCTGGTTGCTTCATGAATACGGTCTCACTTATGTATCCATTCAGGAATGCGGTTTTCACATCCATTTGGTCAATGTGCAGTTTATTTTCTGCGGCTAGGGCGAGTAGTAACAGCAGTGAGCTGTGCCTTATTACCGGGGAATAAGTTTCAAAATAGTCGACTCCTTCTCTCTGCTTGAATCCTCGAACAACAAGCCTTGCCTTGTACCTCTGTTTATTGCCAGCTTCAGACTTGATTTTAAAAATCCATTTAGAGTTGATCACATTTTCTTCAGCTTCCCTTTTGACTAGCTCCCAAGTTTTATTCTTCTTGAGGGCATCCAGCTCCTCCTTAATGGCCTTCTGCCAATGCACTTTATCTGCACCAGTTAGTGCCTCTTTCATTGTGATGGAACCATCCAGGTTATTATCAGGCTCGTTTACAGCTTGATAAAGGATTGCACCTGGAATGTTCCTCGGCGTCCGTTCTCTCTGTGGATACCTCCGATCAGCCGTTTCCTTAGTTACTCTAACTGCATTCTCCTTAATTGTAGAAGCTTAGTCTTCACATAGTCGGTGGTAAGTGTAATGTTTGTATTCTTTAGTGCTAATTTCATAGGCATATATTCCTCCGTTAAGCCTTGCAGCATCAAAGTTGCCAGTAACTCATCATCAATTTCCTTACCAAGGTCGCTAAGTTGTTGGGAGATCTTCATGACCTCTGTCACGTAATCAGCCACAGTATTAAACTTCTCTAGCTTTATACTCACAAGGCGAGACAACAATCTACATCTATTGTTTAAACCTTTGTCCTCATAGGCTGTCCTCAGGGCCTCCCAAGCCTGTTTTGCTGTTTTAGCACTTCTCACGTGTACCTTGCAGGAATTGCTTATCATAAGGCTTATTTTCGCTCGCGTCTTCTGATCTCTCTTGACGGCATTTGCATCTTTCTCATCTGGATCGCTCGTGATGTAAGTCGATCGTAAGGCGATCATCATAGATTAATACACATTCCATATAAAATTTCCAGGTGGAATAGTTTGAGGCACCTTCAAGTTTCTCTATTGACGGCATACCTCCCGAACTAGACTGATGCGCGCTGTCGCCTGAAGCCATTGTAGATACGATAGGTTCTACTGCTTCCTCGTTACTCGCGTCTATCCACTGAATTCCTCTGAATTCCTTGTCATCTGACAGTTCCAAATATTTCTCATAGAAACTTCATAATATTTACACTTTCGCTGGCGCACATAACCTGATACGGAGCAGAAAGTAAGCGTAGAGGAAGGTAAAGTAAAATGAAGTTAAATTAATGGAACTATTGTATTTTTAGTTTGATAAAAATATAATGTAGACAGATCACGAGAAAAATATTTTGATAGACAGAAGTCTTTACAAGTGACACATTATAAAAAGATGCGTAGCAGCCAGTTTACATTTGATGTTATAAGATCTATGCATACGATCTCTTTCAATTCTATATCTACTTATTAGCATAAATTTCTTTTTAACTTATTTTATATTTGTAACCTTACTCATAAGAGCTTAACTTAAATCCAACTAAATAATGTCATCTCCCAATTCGGCCCCAAAAAATGTAACCTCAGAGGCAGCACCATCCCCCTCGGAAAGAGCGCCCACAGCTCACCCCTCTGTATCAGCGCGACCTGATCGCTCTCTTAGAAAAGAGGTCTTATCCAAAATTACAAACAGGCTGACGAAAAAAGTGAGATCAACGCCCGATCCAACGTCCCCTATTCAGAATTCCCAGTCTCGACGGCCTCAGAACATAGCGGCTCCTTTGATGCCGAACACTCGCCACGACATATCGACTCGGAGGACGAGTCCTCCGTGTCACTGAGCGAGTCAGGAAGACTCAGTTTCATCAAAACCACGAGCAAGAATGTCTGATCGGGGGTCCAAATGGACATGGCGAACAAACTCGCGAACGACATGCTCCAGAGAGGTAAGAAAGCCTTAGAGGAGGCCCGCAACCTCAAGACGGAGATCAAGCTGACCGCTATCGACTGCCTGCAGACGATGTACGAGACGGTGCTTCAAGTGTCCGACTCCAGATCTAGGCATAATCTTAGTCTGGAGATGGTAAAGACTAAGCACGCCAATGAGCTGTTAAGAGTGGAACGCAAACACACAGAGCAGATCCAAAACTTAACATCTCAGCTTGACGTCAGAGTACAAAAGGCCTTGGAAGAGATAGGTCAGAATCTGCAGGAGACGAGGGCCGTCAGAGACTGGCTCAGTTTTGAGACGTGAGAGCCCCACCAGCAGATGGCGAACTCCACTAAAATTCTAAAGACAGTCGAAAAAGCAGTGCAGGAGCTTTCTGCACAAATCGCCTCAGTCACAACCGGGGAGCCCAGCAGCCAAGACAGCTCACTGAAGGGAAACTTTACAAAAGTCACCTCAGGAATTGAGCAACTCTTGAGGCAGCTGGACTCCATACGAAGAGAGACTGAAAGGTTGACCGTCAAAACAACGGGCATGCAGGAGCTCCTGGAAAACCAGGCTAAAAATACCTCAACTTCCACTGACGAGCCGCGATACAGGTCCCAAACCGAGCACTTGGACCAAGAGGTCAGGGACCTAAAAGAAACGCTTAAAGAGCTAGAGGCGTACATAAAGAACACACTTGCCGAGGCTCTCTCCACCAACATAGCCCCCCCCCCCCCCCCACAAAGTACAGAACTGGCTAAGCACCTACAACAGCTCACAGAAAGGCTGGAATCCGTCTCCTCCGAGCTGAGAACCATGCGCGAGCATAAAGAACGAACACCACCACCAACACAAACCCTTGAAAGGGAGATGGCGCAAGCGGAAGGTTGGACGGTCGTGCAGCGCAAGCGGAAGCCGGTAAGGAATACAGCCTCACCGCCCCCGCCAAAACCTAACCACACTGTAATCGTCTCATCAACCGACAGCAGCAAATCCGGCGAAAAGGTAATCGAGACGATAATCAACGCGCTCGACATGAGAAAGTCCGGCGCTAGGGTAGATAAGGTGAGGAAGGCGAGAAACCGAGAGGTAGTTCTGACGTGTGGGTCTAAAGAAGACTTGGCTCTCATCAAAACGCAAATGGGGTCCAACAAGACCCTCAAGGTGGAGGAACCTAGACTGACGCGTCCCCTTGTCATCATAAAACACATAATGACAAACCTCAAAAACGAAGAGATTACGGACTGCCTACGGTCCCAAAACAAAAACATTTTTGTGGGCCTAGACAAAAAAGACGATCTCCTTGTAGTAAAATACAGAAAAAAAGCTCGGAACGTGCATCAATGTCATGTCGTCCTCGAGGTCTCACCGGTGCTCCACGGTAGGTTGACAGGGTCCGAAACTGTCTATGTCAGCCTCACGAGAAACCCGGTTGAAGACCAGTCACCCCTTGTACAGTGCTCAAGGTGTCTGGCATACGGGCACACAAAAACCTTCTGCCACGAGAAGGAGGACCTCCGCGGATATTGCGGAGACACTCACTCCTGGGAGAAATGCCGCAGCAGAAAGGAGAGCAGAGCCCCCCACTGCAAAAACTGCGAGAAAAACCATAACACGACACCAATCGCGCACGCTGCATATAGCCCAGAATGCCCAGAGAGGCAAAAAATGGACGCTATAGCGCGCTCACGCGTTAGCTACTGCTAAGGGCGACCCAACAACAACCGCATCACCTCCTCAAGGAACCACCTCAAGCAGGCTACAAATCATCCAAGCAAACCTGCAGCGCAAAAAGCTAGCAACCACGGAACTGATTCAGGCTGCAAAGGCACGAGGAACCTCTATTGCACTAGTTCAAGAACCATATGTTGGACGAAACGGCATAATGAGCAACTATCCCGGCACACAGATCATCCAGTGCAGCCTCAACCGCACAAAACCAGTAAAGGCAGCTATCATCGTTTTTGGAGACAAGCTGCGGGTAATTCACGACCCGAAGCGGGTAACCGAAACCGAGGCAGCCGTAACACTGGTGGCGGGCAACTTGAAGCTAGCAGTGCTATCGGTATACTTTGAAGGAGACGAGGACATCAAAGACAATATGAAGCGTGTTGAGGAAACGAGCAAAAAACTTCACACAAACAACATCGTGATAGGAAGAGACGTGAACGCGTGGAGCCTCTGTGGGGCAGCAAGCGTGACGACTCCAGGGGAGCAGCCTACAACGCCTTCCTCGACGAAATGGAGCTCCATGTTCTCAATGGACACCCCCACGTTTGAGACCTACAGGGGAGGTAAAATATACACCAGTATAGTAGATGTAACGGCGTACAGTCAGTCCCTGCTGGGCAGGATCGAAAGCTGGAAAGTGGACCGAGACATCACAACGTCCGACCACAATGCCATCACCTTTGCTTTGCGACTAGACAAAGATCTAGAAGAACTTGAATCTGTCACTACTCGCAAGTACAACACCAAAAAGGCAAATAGGCAAGTTTCAGGACACAGCTAAGGTCCGGCCTTACCGAAAAGAACATCACCCCGGAGAGTATCAACTCCATTTCAAGCCCTGAGGAACTGGATCAGCTGCTTGTTGCATACACAAGTGCAATTCAGGAAGCATGCGACAACGCTATCCCAAAAACAGGCGCCTACAAAGGCAAAGCAACACCCCTGGATAATTAAACACAGTACTGTAGGTTCGCATGGTGTTTATTGGTAACTCTAAGTACACTAATTGTATCGACGAACAAACGATACCGTGATGCAGGGTCGTGCAGCGCCATTTACCGGTACAATTCCGAAACTAATACTTAAACTTAAACATGCCGCCGCCCAAGAACGGTAGCGTTCTTCAACAAAATTTTCAGGAAAACAAAATTTAAGTTTGAAGTTACACGATTGTAAACTAACACTAACTAATAAATGAAGTACTTCCCTAGTTATCTAGTATGGCAAATCTTAATCTTAAGAGTGAAAAAATTTTTTTTTTTTTTTTTTCTCAGTAAAATTAAACAAAGTAAGTTTGTGACTAAGTGCAAAACAAAACTTATGAACACTAATAAAACATTCAGGGCAAGGGAAGAGGGCACAATTTGGTGACTGGTCTTTTAAATGTGTTATTTTTGTATTGCAATGTTACAACTCTTGTAATGCCATCTGCACCTGGATGTTTTTCAATAACCCGACCGAGAAGCCATTTACCAGGGGGTAATCGGTCGTCCTTTACCAATACAACGGTACCTATCTGTATGTCAGGTTGGTTTTTGGACCATTTATAGCGATGCTGCAAGTTTGTTAAGTACTCTGATTGCCAGCGACGCCAAAGGGTTTGAACAAATCGTTGTACTGTGTGCCAGCGATTGAGGGGCGAAATTCCAGTATCCACTAAACTTTCTTTGGGTACTACAATAGGAGGTTCTCCTATAAGAAAATGTCCAGGAGTTAACGGAGGTTCATCAGAGGATGAATCCACTAGGGTTAAAGGCCTTGAATTTACACAAGCCTCGACCTGAGTAAGAAGGGTTGAGAATTGTTCGTACGTGAGTAAAGTCTGTCCAATCACACGTTTGAGGTGACCTTTTATGGACTTTACACCGGATTCCCACAAACCACCGAAGTGTGGTGTCCCTGGGTGGTTGAAATGCCAGGTTGTTTGATCATTTGCTAGCAGTTCAGCAATTTCTGAGACGACACTGGATTTTAGACTCCTAAAGGCCAAATCTAATTCTCGAGAGGCACCGACAAAGTTGGTGCCACAGTCGCTCCAGAGGTCCTGACAATGACCACGACGTGATGTAAACCGCCGAAATGCGGCCAAATATGCAGAGGAAGTCAAGTCACTCACTAACTCCAAGTGAATGGCTTTCGTGACGGTGCATACAAATAGAGCAATATAAGCTTTGTAAGTTCTATTACATCTACCTGGATACAATTTTAACGAAAATGGGCCAGCGTAGTCAACACCAGTCGTAAGGAATGGTCGAGCTGGTGTGACCCTATGCTTAGGTAAATTTCCCATGAAAGGAGCAACTGGTTGTGCTCGTTGTTTGAAACATGGTACACATTTTCTAACGATACTTTTTACAACATTTTTACCACGAATAATCCAGTATTTATTACGAACGTAATTGAATGTGAGTTGGTGACCACCGTGTAATGTCTTGTAATGTGCATCAGACACCATAAGTTCGCTAAGATGACATTTATTGCTTAGCATTATAGGTGACTTCATATCATTTGGAATGGGAGCATTTTCAAGTCGACCTTCAACTCTTAATACATTGTTGTTATCCAAATAGGGGTTCAAAGTATACAATTTACTTGTTTTTGTTACAGTTTTACCTTTTGACAATAAATCTATTTCATTTTTGAAGTGAAAGTTTTGTGACATTCTAATACAAGCATTTAAAGCATAATTTATTTCATATGCAGTCAAATAAGTGGGTAGCATAGGTTTGTTTTCAATCTTAGCCTTATGAATTCTAACAAATCTTAAGGAATAGGCTGTAATTCGAATCAATTTTAACAGACTAGAGAATCTTTTCAGATAATTGTTTACATTTATAGTGTTTTCTTCTGTACATACATGAGCAATTACTTTTGTTTTGGATTCTAAATCAGTAACAGGTATCTCGGTTTCAGTGAAAACAACTTCACGATTTCTCAAAAAATGTGGGCCTTCCCACCATAGCTTTGACTCAGAGAGATCATTTGGCATTACACCACGAGAAGCTAAATCAGCAGGGTTATCTGCCGATCTGACATGATGCCATTGACTACTGTTCATCGTCATCAATATTTCCGACGTGCGATTAGCTACAAAGGTTGTCCAAGTACTCGGATTCTTACGTAACCAGGCCAAAACTATGGTTGAGTCTGTCCAAGCAAAAACACAGTCATCAGATATATTTAGGCTTGTTTTAATTTCGAGTATTGCCCTAGCAAGTTGTACAGCACCACAGAGTTCTAGGCGTGATAATGAAACTTGTTTTACAGGGGTAGGTTTTGCTTTTGCCGTAACCAAACGTACTTTCATCTCATTACCATCCCACACTCGTAGGTAAACAACACAAGCGTATGCTGCACCAGATGCATCACAAAATCCGTGTAATTCAATTTTAGTAGTTGTGTCTACCGTGCCATACCAACGAGGAAGCAGAATTGGTTGTGAATTAACAAAATTTCCAAGGTAAGTAAACCATTCAGACTTCAGTTGATCAGTCAACTCATCATCCCAACTTAAGCCAGCTAGCCATAATTTTTGCATGAATATTTTCAAAAGAATAACAGCGGGAGCTAGCCAACCCAAGGGGTCAAACGTTTTGGCAATTGCAGATAGAACATTTCTTTTAGTAACATTATCAGTCTTAAAATCCAGAACTATGTTTAATTCAAACATATCACTTTGAGGATTCCACTTGATACCTAATGTTTTCACTACATCCTCAATTTTTATGTTCACTGCACTATAAGATCCTTGAATAGAATCAGGAATTTTATTTAACACTTTTGCACTATTAGACGACCACTTGTGTAGAAGGAAACCGCCACGCGCTAACAACTGTGACTGTGTCAGGCGTTTTTGCAGCTTTACAGCTTCATCTTCCGTGGATGCACCTGTCATCAAGTCATCCATGTAAAAATCGGTTTTCAGGACATCAACGACATCGGGAAAGTCTGCGCGTTCGTCGTCTGCCAGTTGGTGTAACGTTCTTATAGCTAAGAATGGTGCACTAGATGTGCCATAAGTGACGGTGAGTAGTCTATATTCTTGTATTGGATCATTCGGTTTTTCGCGCCATAGGATTCTTTGGTAGTCTACATCCTCTTTTGAAACAAGAATCTGTCGGTACATCTGTTGTATATCTGCAACCAAACTATATTTGTGTCGTCTCCATCTAATTATTAAGTCTCTAATATCTTGTTGAAGTGGAGGACCAATCATCAATTCTTCATTTAACGAGTTTCCTTTTTCAGGTTTTACACTTGCGTCATAAACTACGCGGAGTTTTGTGCTGAGGCTCATTGGTCTCACGACTGCGTGATGAGGTAAATAATATTTGTTTTGTGTTTCTTTTTCAGGTATTAATTTAATTGTGTCATTTTCTTTTTCATGTATCAAATTAATATCCTTTGTGTCTTCGTCTTCTTCAGGTACAATCTCCATGTGACCTTGTTCTTCATACTGCTTCATAAATTTACAGTATTCTTTTTTGAATTCAGGCCTGTGAGTGAAACGTTTCTCCATGTGATGTAAGCGACTAACTGCAAGAGATCTGGAATCTCCCAGGTTTGTAGGAATTTCATCTTTAAATGGTAATCTAACAACATATCTACCACTGTGTGTTCGTGTTTGAGTACACTTATAGTGTTCTTCACATTGTATCTCCAATTTAGTCATCGGTTTTCTGTTAAGTGAGTACTCCTCTATTTCCCAAAATTGTCTGAGCAGGTGATCAGTTGATACCTTGTATGAATGAGCAATAACAAAATTATGTTTATCAGGTTGTGACACTTGGCCTGATATCAACCAGCCCAGTTGCGAATTAACCGCAATCAGTGATTCGTGTCTCTGTATACCTTCCAGTAGAATTTGTGCGTGTACTTCAGCACCAAGTATTACATCAATCGGTCCTGGCTTGTGGAACTGTGGATCAGCAAGATTCAAGTGCTTAGATGAAGGCCAGTCCGTTGTGAATTCTCGTGAAGGCAGAAGAGAGGTGAGTTTTCTTAGTATGTATGCGTTTACAGACATTGAGTCAATTTTCAATGTTACCATATATTTTATAGGTACAGAATCATTTGCTATCCCTGTAACGTTTCCGCTGACTGAAGTGCGATCGAGATTTAATAGTTGTGCTATAGTGTAATATGTGTGTAATAGTGTGCTGTAACATTCTCCTTTGCTGTGCTGCTCTCAGGTGTGTTGGTCAGGGTAGTTGTAACTGTTTTGTTTGGATTCTTGTAATGCAGCAGAGTGTGATGACGTCTTCCGCACTTTTTACATGTTGTGCTCTGTCTGCAATTACTGACTGAATGACCTTTAGTCAAACAGTTGAAACATAAGTTGTTGTTCTTTGTAAATGTTTGTCTTTCTAGTATTTCAAGTGATGCGAACTCTTTGCAATGACATATGTAATGATTTTGTGCACAATAAGTACAGGTGCTTTCTATTTCTGCAGCAAATGATTTTAACGCCGTTGGTTTTTGTATGGGTTGTGTGTGTTTTTGAAATTCCCTTTTAAACGAAAAGCTTCTTTGTGGTTCTTTTGTATTTAGAGTCATCATTTCTAAAGTTCTGAACCTTCCTTCCATAAATGTTGCTAAATCAGCAAACGAAGGTATTTCTGTGGATGAGCCCAACAATTGTTCCCATAGTTTGTGTGATTCTATGTCTAACTTGGAAACAATGATGTGCACGACGATTGCATCCCATTTTTGGGTCTCTATTTTCAAGTTGTAGAGGGAATTCAAACTTTCTTTTGTAGTATCTAATAGCTCTTTCAATCCCGTAGCAGACTCAGATAACAACTTCTTTTGATTTAAAAGGCGATTTAGAATGTTATTCACAATAATTCTTTTGTTATCGTATCTTGCTTCAAGCGTTTTCCAGGCTTCATCATAGTTTGCTTCAGTGAGTGCGAAATGTTTCAACAAGTTTCCAGCTTCTCCTGACAATGCAGATTTAAGGTAATGATGTTTCTCAACTTTTGAAAGGCTTTTATCATTATGAATCAAGGATGTGAAAATATCTTTGAAACTAATCCATTGACCATAGTCTCCAGAGAATGTAGGTATTGATATTGGCGGAAGTTTTGGTCTTATCTTTGTAGTTTCCGGTTTTTCTGTACTACCACTGGTGTTCTTATTTAAAGAAGGATGCATCTCAGTCCCTTGTATTGAAAACTGAGCATCTTTAATCAAAGTTTTAAGCTCTAGGTATATTTCCTCTGTTTGATCGTAGTTAGCGTCCGGTTGAAAATTGTAAAGGTTCAATACATCTTCCTTAACTGTTCTTATAATCTTGTCATGTTGTGTTGTATAATCTGACCAATACTTGTCCAATGTCTCTGAACGTGTCTCTAAATAACCCTTTGTAATTTTAGTTTTAGCACATTTCTTTGTATTTATATTTAATTTCTCTATGTGGTTTGCAAGATCAATTTGAGCTTTGATTATATCAGCCATAGCTGCGTTTTATTAAATATTGAAGAAACTTTGCACACTTGAAGTCGAAATTATTCTAAGTCTATCGAATAAATAGCAGAAAATTTTAAAAGTTGAAGAATCGTGAATATTATAAGTCCATAGAATAAATCTTTGAAAATTTTACAAGTCCAAGATCTGTGATTTTTCTAAGTCTATAGAATAAAATTTTGAAAATTTTACAAGTCTTTTTCCGCAAGACGCCTCGCGCGAGAGACTAAGTCTAAAATGCATCAACGTAAACACTGCACTTGCACTACACTGCACTTTTATATCTGACTCGAAGGACCAATGGATAATTAAACACAGTACTGTAGGTTCGCATGGTGTTTATTGGTAACTCTAAGTACACTAATTGTATCGACGAACAAACGATACCGTGATGCAGGGTCGTGCAGCGCCATCTACCGGTACAATTCCGAAACTAATACTTAAACTTGAACAACCCCCCTGGTGGTCTCAAGACCTGAGTGACCTCAAAAAAGAGGTCACCCGCAGGAAGCACAGAATCAGGAATGCTGCACCAATCAGGAGGGATCACGTTGTTAACGAATACCTCGAAGCCAAGCTGACGTACGAAAAAAAGGCAAGAGAAGCCCAAACCCAAAGCTGGAAAGAGTTTTGCTCGATGCAAGAAAATGAGAGCTTGTGGGACGGTATATATAGAGTCATCAGGAGAAAAACTAAGAGACGAGAAGACCCGCTTCATATAGATGAAAAGGGCGAAACACTGAGCCCTGAACAATCAGCTGACCTTCTAGCTAATACGTTCTACCCTGATGACTCTGTATCGACAGACAAACCCCACCACAAGCACCTCCGAGAACTGACGAAAAAATCCCCGCGGATACTGAAGGTTTGTCCACCGACGACCCACCATTCATGGAAGCCAAACTGGACTCAGTGCTCCACGCAATGAATCCAAAGAAGGCACCAGGATCGGATGGGCTAACGGCAGACATATGCACGAAAGCCATCCACAATGGGAAGGAAATATTCATGGCAATAGCCAACAAGTGCCTAGAGCTGGCTCATTTCCCCACCCAGTGGAAAGAGGTGCACGTGATTATCCTCGCGAAATATGGGAAAGATGACTACACACACCCCAAGTCATACAGACCCATCGGACTACTACCAGTTCTCGGAAAAATCGTCGAGAAACTCATGGTCAATAGGTTGCAATGGCACCTGCAGCCCACACTTAATCAGAACCAGTATGGGTTTATGCCACAACACGGAACTGAGGACGCCCTCTTTGACCTCGTGGGGCATGTCAAATCAGAACTTGGAAACAAGAAACTGGTTCTCATGATTTCACTGGACATAGAGGGGGCCTTCGATAACGCATGGTGGCCAGCTCTAAAACATCAGCTAGCCACAAGGAAGTGCCCGCGAAACATCTACGCAATGGTGTGTTCTTATCTCCGAAACCGGAAAATCAAGGTTAACTATGCCAGAGCAACAAGTGGGAGGGAAACCACAAAAGGTTGCGTTCAAGGTTCCATTGGAGGACCGACCTTTTGGAACATCATTCTAGATCCACTGTTGCACAAGCTGGCAGGAGATGAGGCGCATGCACAAGCGTTCGCGGATGACGTAGTCCTGACTTTCACCGGCCACTCGGTCAGCGCCATGGAGGAAAAAGTCAACTCAACACTAAAGACAATAGTGGAGTGGGGTACTGAGAACAAGCTCAACTTCGCCACACATAAGACCAAAGCGATGTTGTTGACCAAAAAACTCAAGTACGAAGAACTAAAACTCTATATGTTGGGGAGTAGACTTGACCTCGTCAGTGAGATAAAACTCCTAGGCCTAATCATCGACCGAAACCTCACTTTTAAAGCGCACATGACCGCAAACTGCAAAAAAGCTGCGGACATATACAAACACCTAGCGCGCGCAGCGAAGGTGACATGGGGCTTAAACGGTGAAATAATCAGGACAATATACGTAGCGGTCATTGAGCCGATCGTAATGTACGCTGCGAGTGCGTGGTACCAAGCGACAGAGTTCCAGATGATCAGAGATCGCCTGGATTCGCTGCAACGTGGATTCGCACAGAAAATTTGCAAAGCGTACAGAACGGTCTCGCTCACATCTATGTTATGTTTCTCAAACAAGGAGAAAGGGATCATTCAGTTTCTCACAAACTGTTTTTGCATTGATGATATTCATAATGAGCCTTATTACAAGCATAGGAGGTTCATACAATGTGACTCAACTGCAAAGCAATCAAAGTCTGTATTTCGATAAATATGCAGACATGTCTCTAATCAGGGACGAATGGCGCCTAGTCGTCTACTACGACATGAGTCCATACTACGAAGGAACACAGACATTAAATAAACACATAACATACATTCAAAACATATGTAAGGAGATAAGAGAACAATATTTTTGTCAAGCAATCATTTTACAATTAAAGCACGGTTACGAGGAGCTGCATAACTACAATGAAATTTTGCTGAATGGACAGAAGCCAAGCGCGCGCCCGCGGCGGCGGCGAGGTCTCGTGAACGGAGTTGGTTATGTAGCAAACAGCCTATTTGGAATTCTAGATAACCACTTCGTTGAAGAATATGAGCAAGATATAGATTTAATCAAGAAAAATCAAGAACATTTATCATTATTGTGGAAGAATCAAACTTCGGTCGTCGAAGGAGAGTTTAATTTGCTGAAACGAACTGAAAATATCATGACAAAGCAACACAAATTAATTAATCAAAGATTACAGAACTTAGAAATCGTTGTTAATGTATTAAAAACTGAAAATTTCGACTCTAGAATTATCAGTGACTTCACTATGTCAGCTATGTTAGCAAATAATATTATGACACACCTGAAAAATATGCAAGATATCCTATTAGATACTTTGACTAACATTTATAACGGCCAATTAAGCCTTCATCTTCTAACACCGGAGCAACTTCGCACCGAACTCAATATTATAGCAAGGAAAATACCTAAAGATTTATCGCTACCTACAGACAGCGTAAACTTACCCGAAATCTATCATTTATTAAAAATCAAAGCAAGAATGTCGACCAACTATCTAATATTTGATACCAAATTACCTCTTATAAATCGAGACTTGTACAAAATTTATAAAATCAATCCTATACCGAGATTATATAATAACTATACTATGATATACATACAGCCCGTATCAAGTTACCTAGCTATAAATATCAAGAAAGATGCCCTTTTACATGTATCAGAAAACGAATTAAAATCGTGTCTTCATCAAGACTCTGACACTATTTTATGTTCGTTGAAATCACCAATTTATCACACCAAGAATGACGAAAGTTTATGTAAAAAAGAACAAGGGTTAGAGAGATGTAAATCATACAAACAAACATGTGAGCCTAAATGGATAGATCTGAATAATAGTTACTTTTATTACTGCTGCAACGATTGTCAGCTCAAGTTAATGTGTGATGATCAGATTACGCCTTTGCATTTATCAAGCGCAGGATTATTGACTACGAGTCAAGGTTGTATAATTAAGTTTAAGGATCATACTGTGTATACTCACAAGCAAGAGATGAGTAATATTTACATCAAGACAGATCTGGAAGTGCCCACGATGGCTCCTATTAATAGAATAGTAAATATTTCTATACCCATATATATAGCGAATACAACAGAACCGGACATCAAAGAGCATCAAAAGCAATTATTAGACTTACAAGAAACAATTGACGAAATGAAAGAGACAATACCATTATATGACAGCATGTCCAATCATGATATTCATCATTATATAATATCTTACGTTATTATTGGGATAATGGTAATATCAGCAGTGGTACTAGCAATGTGTTTCTGCAAGCGCAGGCGCTTCCGACGGGAATCTTCAGCTGCGGTTGAGACGGCCGCACAGACAAATCCGCGGCCGGCCGCCGCTCCCCGCGCCCCTCGCGCCGAGCGCGTCAGTGACGAGTTTAGTGCAAGTGTACCGAGCAACAAGTCTCGAGTTTTCAGTAATGGTGATGATGAGTGTCGCGCTAGTAAAAGTGCTCAGTGTATTGGCCAAATCGATAAAGTAAAACGTAACAAATCAACGTCATCCGTGTTTCGTGCGGTTTATAATGTTGTCGGTGATAACAAGGACCGATACAATTCATTATAGATTTAATTCATTATTTGTCATTCATTCATTTACTAACAAGTATACATTTTAAGAAACTATTTTTTAATCATCTTGTATCTTTTTAATCACCATCGAGTATCAATTATATCAATCAAATATCAAGACTTCCGTCAAGTCGGAACATATATTAACTAACAATAATATTTTTTTATTTATAATTCGGCCTAGGCGTGACGATCGTCACGACGTGACTCTACGGGTATACATTTTATGTCAAGCATTGTCTGATTCCTACCTTTAATATTCCTACGAATGTTCTATATTTTTGTTAAGATTTGTACCTATATTTAAGTTGCATTATGTGTGTGAAGTGTTGAGTTATATTACCTACTTAGATATATATAACTGGATCTAAAAGTCCAATAGTAAATCATTTTGTGATATTGTACTATTAAAATAAAACTGTTTGCATCCGAAATAAATGAATAAAATAAATACTAAGCAGAAGCAGGGACTCTTGAGAAAAGCATTTTGTAAAATCAATGACTATTTGGACGATAGTGACGCTTGGTGTCATGAGTAATGAGAATATTGATCTTAGCCATAATATTACTGTTCGTTCATTTTGTAACTGATTTGTGTTTTTCAAATCGTTTGTTTTTATGCAGACAAATATTTTTATATTATTATTTTGACATTTCTTTTTACATATTGACATAAACATTTTATAACTTACCGTTTATTACTTGATAATTTGACTGTAAAAAGTGATAAACTATATGAGACAGGTAGATGATGTTTTGCTTAGTATTTTAACTTACTACCTCATTAGACAGGTAGACTAAGATGTATTTTTTTTTCTTATGACACAATTTCCTTCTGTCTTTTATATTTTTATCCTTTAGTTATTAAAGTTAAATACCTTGTTTAGTATAATCATTTTATATAAGTTAAAAAGACTGTTAAAGTAATAAGCCATATGATTTAAAAAATAAATAAAAAAAGACATGATCTTGCTAAGTTTCTTGCCCTTCTCCTTAGCAAGATTAATCAAATGGGCGGATTTAGGCATTATATCTATTAACTTATTTATTAATTGCATTACGTGGGTATATACAATAATTTATTTTTTACTTATGATAGTATAGTATATTTGGTTAGGCATTATATTTATTTATGGTCTATTCAGTTTATTTATCAACTTATTGTGTATAATAATATTCTTATTCCAATAAGTCTTTATTTTATGCATATGTATAACTTTATTACCCCAACTTAAGCCCAATTTTTTATATATTTCCCGTATTATATTAGTTTAATCATATGATATTATTTTTATAAAGATTAGATTGGACATGTAAAACGTATACTTTATGTACCTATTTAACAAATAAACATTTTCAATCATGAATCTATTTTAGGGGATTCAGGGGAGAAATAGTATAACATTATTTACCTGACAATTATGTCAGTAATTTGTGTTTAATCCTCTGTTTAAATATGAAGAGACTCACTGCTATTACATTGTTGTGTGTTGAACATGTATCTCGTCTACTATAATTATCACATCAGAAAGTGGCAGTCGGCCTTCATAATTATTGAATAGAGGATCAATCAAAAAATTACATTTTAAATATTTCTAAACTGTAAGAAAATTATAGTGTGCCCCTAATTTTCTGAATTGTTGAATTTTTGTATTATGCTACTCATAGAATAAGAAAGTTTTCATACATAACATAACAACATAATTTTTAAAAATAAATTACCATTTTAATTTGGTTGGATTTAATGAAATGTACGAAGTGTGGGAGGGGTCGAAATGAAATGAAACGAAGTATATACTCTCTATCGCGTTTTATTTTAACATATAGATATTTTCTAGACATCCACCTTACATACACGTCATCGTGCACTAACTGATATGAGCTCTGTACATCGTCACCGCACGAGGCGGGCATATAATTAATTAATTTATTATAAATTCGAGACGGAACGAGACGCCTCAACGTCTTTTACTTACTCACAATATCATACATGACGGCTTCTCGCCTACTCGAATATAAATACACTTCACATGATCGTACGACTTACATACGCTACTTACAGATACCTAACGGAGTGTCCGCACCGCTATATACACGACACTGCACCGGTCGACTACTGACCGCTATACTCTGTACAACGATACGTTCTCGGGGCCCCGAGGGCTGATATGTACGGGGGGCGTCAGTCGCGCGGCGGGGCCCTGGCCAGCAGCGCGAGCGGCTGCAGCAGCGGCAGCAGGGGCCCCGCGCCCGGCCCCGCGGGGCTGTGGTGCGCGGCGGCGGGACCCCCCACCTCGCCAGGCGGCGGGTTGATGCGCTTCTCCTTCTGGCGGCGGTTGCAGAACCAGACGCGCACGACCTCCTTCTCCATGCAGAGGGCGTCGGCGAGGGCCGCGATCTCCTCGGAGGTGGGCTTGGGGTTGTGCAGGAACGCCTTTTCGAGGGCCACGCGCACGCCCGACTCGATGGAGGTGCGCTTCTTGCGGCGGCGCCCCACGGCCTCGGCCAGCCCGGGGGGCACCGCGCCCGGGGGCCCCGCGCCCGCCAGTGACGAGTCGGCGTCTTCCAGCCACTTCTGCAGAAGCGGCTTCAGCTTGCACATGTTCTTGAAGCTGAGGTTGAGCGCCTCGAAGCGGCTGATGGTGGTCTGCGAGAAGTCATTGCCGTACAGCTTGCCCATCGCTAGCCCCACGTCACCCTGCGTGAACCCTGCAACAGACATGGGGAAAGATGATTGTTGTGTGTTGGTACAGGCAGGATCGACGCCAGATCTCAAATGAGAGGTCGGCTTTATCTCGATAGATCTACCGCCGCGGTCATATGACATTTGTACGTTTACAAGAAATATCTAGTTATACTGGACTCTACCCAACGGTTGCGCTATAACAGCAATTATGAAGGGCTTTTTACTTAAGGCGCAATATATCCATCGCACAACAAAAGAGATAAACATATCTGAAAGCTTGCGTACCCGAGTAGTGCGGTAAATTAAGAGAAGGTTGGGTAATGCTGTTTTTCAGCGAATAAAATTTAATATAAATTCAAATCACAGCTTAAAGAAAAACGCAATGCTATGTTTTAGTTAATTTAAAGACTCTAAATTAATAGATAGTAGGTTTTTTTATTGATATTTAGGTATAATATAATTTTACAACATAAAGACCTAGCAATGTTAAATACAATTAAACTTAATAAAAATAGTTTTATAGTTAAAAAACTTTAAAAAAGATGGTAGATGGATATTAATTATTGTTATTTTTACTTTGTTAAATTGCATGGACTACTGTTTTGAACAGAAAAAAACTAGACTTGCAAAAGTAGGCAACCTTCACTTTGCAATTTTATTCGATGCAATTTTTGTCTATTACGTTTTGGGCTACGCTATCGTCTTGGAAAAGACCTCCTTATTAGCATGATTTTTTTTAGAACCCTATCTGTTGCAGTATGGGCGTTCTACTGTTTTAAAATCATTTTTTTACTACCTATGTATATCGCCATCAAATTTAACTTTATAGCGTTTGCCCGCGTCTTTGTCTCGCGTGGAACCGTCTTTCAGTCAATGTATCTTTTATTTTCGCGTAAGATAAAAACTATTGTCGACAGTTTTAGGCTTGATGGTTATTTTATAAAAACCCCTAATGTTGACCATGGTTACTACGTTTATAATAAAAAAAACACATACTAATCCGTTGTGGTTAAAGCGGAAAAGACAGACAGGCAGACAAAAATTCAAAAAGATTGTGTTCCCCATTTCATTTAAAGATTTGCTAAAACGAAACGACTTTCTAACTACAAGAGAGTATTTATTGTTCCTGGTTTACAGAATCTAACAACACTACTTACATGATAGAACAATGTAGGTACTTCTCCCAGGATTATACACTCTTATTGTAACAGAATCTGCTGAAGTCATTTCAGTATTGAAAAAAAAAAACCAAGATGGCGCTACAAACGTTTTGATGTTGAGATTTAAGCTTATTTGAGCACTAGCTTTTGACCGCGGCTCCGCCCGCGTCGAAGAGATTTTCGTGGAAATAAGGAAAACAAAATAATATGATTTTTTGAACGACAACTCAACGTTCGTTGAGGAGATCCTGTACCCATCTTTCAGTCCCATCATCAGACCCTGGACACCATGTTTTACCAAAGTGCTAATAAAGACCAATCAAATAAGCCCAAACTCAAAGGGTCTGCTGTTGTCCGTTGAGGAGATCCCGTACCCATCTTCCAGTCCCATCATCAGATCCTGGTCTCCATGTTTTACCAAAGTGCTAATAAAGACCAATCAAATAAGCCCAAACTCAAAGGGTCTGCTCAGAGCCGTCTTTAGCCCATGTAGCGCCTGTGTGCAATCATAACCCTGGCGCCCTCTAGTAGGCGCGCGGTCAAAATGGAATACTTACAGTTATATTTTCACCAATGAACGGAAATTTAAGTGCAAATGTTGCAATCTTAAGTGCACAACTAAAAAGCATTTTTAGGAAGGAAGGGGTTACAAGAATATTAAGGCACAACTTTTTTGTTTCCATGTTGAAACAAAAGTTATTGTGTAGTGCCACAGTGTAAAAATCATACAGTGATCTAACGCTTCAATATCCGCCAAAATGCAGACAGCATCTAGCTGGACAGTAGCCTTAATGCTAGGATAAATGAGACTGGGCCCTGGCTATGGTTCGACTATAACACCGGCTTCGGCCATAACACGGGCCCGGGCGCAGGGTCTTTGAGAGCACTGGGTCGCCGCGAGCGACCATGCTCTTTCTTTGCAAGTGTCGCGAGCGGCGTTCGGCGCCCCCTAAGACCCTGCGCCCGTGTGCGCTGCACACCCTGCACTATAGGTAAAGACGGCTCTGGGTCTGCTGTTGTTCGTTGAGGAGATCCTGTACCCATCTTCCAGACCCATCATCAGACCCTGGTCACAATGTTTTACCAAAGTGCTAATAAAGACCAATCAAATAAGCCCAAACTCAAAGGGTCTGCTGTTGTCCGTTGAGGAGATCCCGTACCCATCTTCCAGTCCCATCACCAGACCCTGGTCTCCATGTTTTACCAAAGTGCTAATAAAGACCAATCAAATAAGCCCAAACTCAAAGGGTCTGCTGTTGTTCGTTGAGGAGATCCTGTACCCATCTCCCAGACCCATCATCAGACCCTGGTCACCATGTTTTACCAAAGTGCTAATAAAGACCAATCAAATAAGCCCAAACTCAAAGGGTCTGCTGTTGTCCGTTAAGGAGATCCCGTACCCATCTTCCAGTCCCATCATCAGACCCTGGTCTCCATGTTTTACCAAAGTGCTAATATCATCCATCCATCCATCCATCAGCCCGTGTTCGTCCACTGCTGGACATAGGCCTTTCCCAAATTTCGCCACTCATGTCGGTCCTCCGTCCTCCTCAACATACTTCAGGTCGTCGGTCCAGCGGGCACGAGGTTGGCCTACACTACGCTTTGCTGTACGTGGTCTCCATTCCAGAGTCTTTCGGCCCCAACGGCCATCATCTCGGCGACAAATATGGCCTGCCCACTGCCACTTCAACTTACTGATTCTGCAGGCTATGTCGGTTACTTTCGATCTCCGACGGATGTCCTCGTTTCGGATTCTATCCATCAGAGATACCCTAAGCATAGCCCGCTCCATAGCTCACTGAGCGACCTTAAATCGGTGGATCAGGCCCTTTGTAGGAGACCACGTCTCAGCGCCATACGTCATCACAGGAAGGACGCACTGGTTGAACATCTTAGCCTCTAAGCACTGCGGTATTGACAACGTAAATATGTGATGCAACTTTCCGAATGCTGCCCAACCCAAGCATATTCTTCTGTCAGCCTCGGCGTCGAAGTTGTTTTTATCGAGCTGTATGACTTGACCCAGATAAACATATTTCTGAACAACTTCGATGCTGACATTGTCGACGGTTAGTGGCCCTTGGATGACGTGACAGTTGGACATGACCAAATCAAATCAAATCAAAATCAAAATATTTATTTTTGCAAAATAGATACTTAAAGTATACTTTCTACAAATCAAAGTTAATTATAATATAATATAAATATATAATATATAAATATATCTTTATAATATAATATATCTTTAGAATATAAAAAATATATAATAATACGGGAAATAAAATATACACCTGCATAAAATAGAGGAATCTAGGAATAAAAACATTATATATACATAATGCAATGAAGAAATAAGTTCATAAATAAAAAAGGGAAATACATACAAAAAATATTAAAGTTGGGTTACTTGACCTTAGTCTTCTCCAAATTCATCCGCAGGCCCACTCGTCTCGAAGAATCGCTAAGGTCGCGCATCATTACCTCCAGTTCCTGCAGCGACTCCGCCATTATCACGATGTCATCGGCAAAGTGAAGATGTGATATGTACGTTTACGTTTATGCCTCGTCCATTCCAGTCTAGTGTTTTAAAGATGTCCTCCAGCGCGGCGGTAAACAGTTTTGGGGAAATAACATCTCCCTGTCTCACGCCGCGCTGAAGATGTATCGGTCTTGTTTGTACACCCTGTACTTGGACGGACATCGTAGCGGAGTCATACAGACATTTCAACATCTCCACGTAACGCCAGTCAACTTGGCATCGCTGCAAGGACTGCAGAACAGACCAAGTTTCGATGGAGTCGAAGGCTTTCTCGTAGTCCATAAACGCTAGACATAAAGGCTGATTATACTCTTGGGTTTTCTGTATAACCTGCCTTAGCGTGTGAATGTGGTCCACGGTGCTGTAGACTTTTCGAAACCCAGCCTGCTCTGGAGGTTGGAAGTCGTCGAATCGTTGAGCGAGATGATTCGTGATAACTCTTGAGAACAGCTTGTAGGTGTGGCTCAGGAGTGCGATTGGTCTATAGTTCTTTTGTAGGATTTTAAAAATGACCAGGCTCCTGCTCCACTCCTTTGGCGTAGTACCTGTACGAATAACGGCATTAAAGAGGTCCTGTAGCTGTCCGAGTATAAGGTAACCTCCAGCTTTCAGGAGTTCAGTTGTGATGCTGTCCTCGCCCGGCGCCTTATTGTTTTTCAGCTGTTTAAGAGCTATCCTAATCTTAAGTGCTAATAAAGACCAATCAAATAAGCCCAAACTCTGTTGTCCGTTGAGGAGATCCTGTACCCATCTTCCAGTCCCGTCATCAGACCCTGGTCACCATGTTTTACCACAGGGCCAAGAAGTATGTCAGGATCGTTGTAGATGGAAATCTGTAGCCAGATTAAACTCATACAGTTTTCTCGTATGGGCAAAAATCAATACTTAAACCGGGCTGTAATCACTTTTTAAAGCTAAATATTAGCATGAGGTGTGTCCGGATCGTTGTAGATGTAAATCTGTAGTCAAATTAAACTGATATAGTTTTCCCGTATGGGAACAAATCCTTACTTAAACCATAGTATTTAATGCATCTATGCTTAAACCTGGCTGTAGTTACTTTTTCAAGCTTAATATTAGCAAGAGGTGTGTCAGGATCGTTGTAGATGGAAATCTTTAGTCAGATTAACTGATACAGTTTCCTCGTATGGAAAAACAACCGGTTTCATCACGTATAACTAACCATTTGGTCAAGGCACGCCGATAAAGCAGCAAAGCAGCGTTTTTTCTCCCGACATGGTTTACAAATACTGAATTTTCAAACTGAAAACTTACTTTATTAAAATAAAATATGAACATTGAACTTTGCAAATTGAACTTTGTTAGTATGAGCTAAGGAAAATATTCCTTTCGGTTCAATAATTTAAAAAATCAAAGGACCGCTAGCGGCCCTTTAGTCACTTCCTTATTTTTATTGGTCTGCCAGCAGAAATGACACTTACGAAAGTGTATTATAACACAAATACAACACGTACGAGTGTATTACCAATTATAGGCAAACACAGCATGACTACAAGACACTTAAATGCGATCTAATAAAATCTAATTTAAAAAATATATATTTATAGGAAATTATATAGTTTTAAAAGTGATGTATGATAATAAAAATAAAATAAAAAATTAGGAAACAAAAGCCAAAAATAAAAAATTAAAATTATGAAAATCGGTCGCAAAAAATTTAATCTTTCGCAACGATATTACTCAATAAATCACTAAGTTCTAATTGAAATTAAAATATCCACTTGATATTTATTACGAGATTGTTATGATTTTTGCATAAACGATTAAAAATTGCGTTGTGGCCCAAATTGGTTCTAGACTTCTCCACCACAAAGGGTGAAAAGTTCACGATGCGGTATCCTTGCCTAAGAACGAGAAATTGTATTCTTGCAAGTAACTGAGGACACTCGATAGCATCTCTCATAATCTTATATAATAGAACTTGGTCAAGGATCCATCGTCGTTGTTTAAGAGAAACAAAGTTGAAATACTTTAACCGATTTTCGTATGAAGTTAAAACTAAACGTTTTCTCCGGTGAATTGTCAAAAAGAATAGAATCTGTTTTTGTATTCTCTCCACTCTGTCTATGTGACATCTTTAGTAAGGGTTCCAAATACTGTAGCAATACTCCAGGATACAGCGTACTTACTATTAATGAGTTATTAAATAATAATAATAAGTTATTAAATCATCAGCGAAGAAGGAATAGCTACAATGCTAGATCTCCAGAGCCAAATCGTTTATAAGGCACAAAAAACAGCTTAGGCCCCAGACGGGACCCTTGAGGCACGCCAAAAGTGGCCCAGAAAGGCTCAGATTCGTACCCGCAACTCACAAATTTTCGTTTTCTGCATTTAATCATGATTCCGTCTACTCCAAGGCCTGAAATCTTAGACAAGAGTAAATTATGGTCTAGTCTATCGAAGGCTTTACTTATGTCTGTATAGACAGCATCTACTTGCTTATTACTATCAACAGCCCTTGGAAGGTAATCAATGTAGCAAGCCAAATTTGAAGTTGTAGACGGCTTTTTCCGAAAGCCGTGTTGATTGGATGTTAAAACTGGTTTTAATAAGT
Source organism: Ypsolopha scabrella (assembly GCA_910592155.1). NCBI lineage: Eukaryota > Metazoa > Arthropoda > Insecta > Lepidoptera > Ypsolophidae > Ypsolopha > Ypsolopha scabrella. Next base: position 31,385,657 of record OU342966.1, on the reverse strand, counting down.
TATCCGCTGCTGGGCATATAATAGATTCGAAGATTTTCCATATCAAACACAAAAGAGAGATAGGTCTGTACTCTTGGATATTATCTGCAGCGCCTCCTTTCGGTATCGGTACCACATTAGCCATCTTTGATATATCAGGAAAAACTCCAGTGTCCAATGATGTTTTAAAAATTATACTAAGAGGCACAGAAATTGTTTTGGCAAAGCTACATATTAACACAGCCGGAATCCCGTCTGGGCCAGCCCCTTGCTTCTTATCTGATTTCTCAATAGCTACTACAATGTCATTCGTACTCACACAAAGTTTATTACGAGTATTCCTAAACATTATAGTACTATGGTTTGGACTCGATCTAGGAACCGAACTCATAGAAGTATAAACAGAAGAAGTTTTGTTAATATTTTGACTAGCGTAACGTCACTACGATGATAATAAAGACCCTAACAAAAATTAGCACTTTAAAGCTTAATATTTCGCCGACGGATCCCAAAATCGATAAATGGTTTTCATATACCCACAATGTTTTAGAACGACCTATCTAACGATATACCCCACACTATGGGATAGATGAGAAAAAAAATCATCCCCAATTTACGTGTATGGGAGGTACACACATACTTCCTCTTCCTATCTCGCATACGCATACAAGCACACACGCACACACCTCCTCATTACACATTTCTTCTATTTGTCTGTTGTTTAAGCGCGGATCATCGCTTTTATTTTAGCTTAGTTTCTTAATTTTGATTTTTTTTTGTACCTTGATAATTTGTAGCTCGTTAGAAATTTATTGTTATACTCGTATTAACAGTGAAAATCACCTTTGGCTGTATTGTTGTCCTTTTTTGTGTAATTTATATTTAAGCTTGTATATTGCTGTAGATTTTCCAAAATAAATAAATAATAAATACCCTTAAAACATTATTTTTTTCATGATTATGTTTCACTGTTTTGTCGGCGTGATTAATATGTATACTCATGCCAAATTATAGCTTTCTAGTACTAATAGTCTCTGAGCTAAGCCGCGGACAGACGGACAAACTGAAGGACGGACGGACGGACAGACAGACATGGCGAAACTATAGGGGTTCCTTGTTGGACTACGGAACAATAAAAAAGAATAGTTTTATGCTACTAAGCACAATAAATTAATAACGAATCTAAAAATCAATAAAAAAAAATGTAGTACCATTAGTACCATTGATGGTACTAGTGTGACAAATCAGTGCCACTAGTACCATTGATGGTACTGTTCAATGGTACTAGTGGTCCGGAGGCTATTAATAAACCAATTTTAATTAAAATTTCGCAAAAAATATTCAATGTACGGACTTTTTACACTTAATTTCTTAGTATAGACATCGATCTTCGCAACCAAAGCTTTCAAATTGGGTAAAATTTATTGTTTCACACTCGCTCATTGAACCTACAACTTTAAAGTACGAACGAATCCTGGCTCGGTTTCTACGTGTCCACCGTAACTAATGACGCACAGTGAGTCCCGTACCGAGCTTGATGCGGCGTTGCTTGAAGGTCTTCGCGAAGTGTTCCAGCTCCTCGAGGTCAGCGGTGTCGTCGGGCGCGGGGTCGAGCGCGCGCGGCTTGTGCGCGTGCGCGTGCAGCGGCGTGTGCGGCGCGGGGTGGGGATGCGGCGCGGGCTGCGCACGGCCCGGGCCCGGCGTGAGCGGCGTCAGCAGGCCGGCGGGCGGCGAGCGGCGTGGCGAGGGCGGCGCGGGCGGCGGCGCACGCGCCTGCAGCGCCTGCAGCTGCTGCGCAGCGGCGGCGGCCACGGCGTGCTGCACCTGCGTATGCAGGAACAGCGAGTGCGCGCCTGGCTGCGTCAGCAGCAGATGCTGCAGCTGCGCCAGCGCCGAGCCGGCGCCGCATGCGCTCTGCGGGGAGACACACAGGTCAGTGAGGGCGGGGGACGCTACGAGCCACGCGACACAAGCTATACTCACGAGCACGTTGTGCGGCGGGTGCTGGGCCCGCGCGGGGGGGGATGCAGTGGTGGAGGGCGCGCGGTGGAGCAGCTCGTCGCCGCTGTGCTCGCCGTCACCACTGGCCGACCCGTCTGGAAATGTGAGACACAAATATGAGGCCTTTACGATTAACTACAGATCGATTTATATTTTTTTTTAATTAAAATATAAACAGTTTATCGCATAGAAATAATAAAAATTTGTGCACGAAACTACAAGAAATAATATAGTGTATATGAGTGATTGAGCAAAATTATACGGGCTGTCCCAAAAGTCAACGTTATCCCTCGGAGGGCTGATAGGCCAGCTCATGACTGTGCAGAATATTAAAATATTACCTCAGTAAAAAGTCGATAGTTTTCGAGTTCTCGATACTTTTGTGAATTTCGTAAAATTCAACATCTTAGAGGAGTATTTTCAGTGCCACAGCTACACAATTCCATATTCTAAGATTCTAATTTTGGTTTCGCAATTTTGAATAGCCCTGCTATTGATCCTAGTTCAGAATAAAACTATAGTGATACTTTTTGTAATGAAAATAAAAACATTTTTTTCGAATTATAAGTTTTACATTTTTTTTTTCTAATTTTGACTCTTTGTACTGTGAAAAAATGTACTACGCCTAACTGGCAAGTAATTTTAAGTAATAGGTCATTTAGTGTAGTGTCTTAAATAGTAAAACAATTACCATGTTTTACTTTAGAAAAAAAGTATATTGCTATTCTACTGTAAAAAGAGCTAAATGTTTTTTTTTTCATTACAAACACGTATCATATTAGTTTTATTTAGAACTAGGGTCAATAGCAGGGATATTCAAAATTATGAAACAGAAATTAGAATCTTGGAATATGGAATTGTGTAGCTGTGGCACTGAAAATACTCCTCTAAGATGTTGAATTTTACGAAATTCATAAAAGTATCGAGAACTCGAAAACTATCGACTTTTTACTAGGCTCATATTTTGATATTCTGGACAGTCATGAGCTGGCATGGCAGCCCCCCAAGGGATAACGTTGACTTTTGCGACATCCTATATGTATCAAAAATATGTGTTTTGTTTTTTAAATATTAGTGGCGAGTTTTATTGCAAAGATAGGAGATAAATTTTGATTTTTGATTTAAAAATGGTCTTAAACTTCATTAAAAGTAGTTTTAAACATCAAAATACGTAAAGGGGGTGGAAATTGTTCCTACACTTGGACGCCGAATACCTAAAACTACCCCTGAATGCCGCGGTTTTATGTGACGGACACAAGAGAGAACACACCCTATTTAGTACTGTTTAAGGAGGAAGACCATTTAAGTTTGTCAAATAAATACGTTGGAGAACATGTTTTAACCACTTTAAACAAAAGACAAGCGAGATTCGCTCGGTTCGCTCCCCTTCTCTTCGCTCGGTTCCCGAATTTATGATTTTAAGCAACTTAACACGCTCCTTCTCGCTTCGCTCGTCGTCGCACCTATTTTTGACTTTTGTTGGAAGTTAATCGTAAATTTCATATTATTACTAAATATGGAGTTGACATCTCGTTATATTATTAATGAAATGCTAAATGGTCACATTATTAATGAAATGCTAAACTTATGCTTCATCACAATATATTTTTGACGTGACAAGCAAAACATGTCAAGGTGACGGCTTGAGAGAAGTAGTCTATGACACACCTCCGCCGTGATTCCCAGGAATTCCTGTAGCCGAGAGCAGCTGATCCAGGTGACGGATCCAGATGCGCCCGTCATAATGTAGGTTTCCAAAACGGCGGGTCACTGTACCGCCAGATACCGATACCGAGATACGAGATACCGAGTAGTTCCGTGCCTCGACCCGACCTCCTAGAGCGATCTCTCTAACTTTCATATCGGGTCGGGGCACAAGCTGTGGTGGTGTCCGGATCTTCACAGCCAGCCTTGTTCTTATTTCTCTTCAGGACATGAGCATATATGGTGAGCTTTAACTGTGCGTACTTAGTCCAATATTCCACCACTCTCCCCCCTCATTTGTACAGAGATTTTTTTATAGTTTGTACAAAGCGTTCAGCTTGTCCGTTAGTTGCTGGATGGTAGGGGGCAATGGCTTTATGTATAATGCTGTTATTCTTCAAAAAATTCTCAAATTCTTGGGATACAAAATTGTCTTCCTTTATCGGAGACTAAAATGTAAGGCAGTCCAAACGTATCAAATAATTCATTTAATTTCTTAATACAGAATAAGTTTGTAGTTAAAGGGAAACTCAACATGCTGTATACAAAACTACGACTACTTACGTGCTAGACGAGATCAAGACGGATTGACTAAAATCATTTTTTTTTTCTCTTGGACATAATTCCTATGGTTTTATATTTGCCTTTACTTAAGTAGGTATAAGAAAATTGTATAGATTAAGTTTATGTTACAAATGAAAAAAATCATGTTTGCTAAGTTTCTTGCCCTTCTTCTTAGCAATACTAATTGAATGGTGCGGATGGTTAGTTATTATGTATATATAATATTTTTATCCCTATATTTATTTATTTTATGCAGGTTTATAACTTAATTACATTTTAGTAGCCCAACCTTAATATTTTTTGGATGTATTTCCCGTATTTATTTATCAACTTGTTTGTTCGTTGCATCTTTTATATATAATATTTTTATTCCTAGATTTCTCTATTTTATGTAGGTGTATCATTAAATTTTTGTAGCGCAACCTAAATATTTTTTGTATGTATTTCCCTTATTAGTATATACATATTATTTTTTATATTTTTTTATTCTAAAGAAATTTATTGTAAAGATTGACTGACTTGTAGAAAGTATACTTTATGTATCTATTTTACAAAATAAATATTTTGATTTTGATTTTGATTTTGAAGGGTTGACTGATACGGAGAATAAAGCTTAGTTGTTTGAAGGCTTTGGCCGTAATGAAGTCAACATGGAGGTTGAAGTTCATCCTGTAATCCAGTATTATACCAATGTCTCTCACTTTGTTGACTCTGGTAATATCTTTTCTCTTGATACTATATGGGAAGACTAAAGTTTGACGCTTTCTAGAAAATAATATTGCATAACATTTATCTACGTTCAAAAATAAATAATTATTATTACAGTAAACAAGAAGGCTTTCTAAATCCTCCTGCAATTTACGGCTATCTACGACAGAATTGACGATACGAAATATTTTCAGAAGGTGGTTGGAATTCATGAAAATACTATCAATATCATTAATATACAGTATAAAAAGAAGAGGACCCAAGTGAGAGCCCTGGGGGACGCCTGAACTTATTGGGGGAAAGTCTGATACGAATCCTTTAACAGCTACAGCTTGTGAGCGATTTCTAATGTAAGACTCGATCCAGCGGAGGAGGTCACCATGTACACTGATGGTAACCAGTTTTCTTAGTAGTAATTTGTGACTTATTTTGTCGAATGCCTTTGAAAAATCCGTGTACACGGCGTCCACCTGTTGGCCAGCATCTTAAGCATTGAGAACAATATCAGTTAAGGTAAGTAAATTGGTTTCGATATTACGATTCTTTATGAAACCATGCTGACAAGGAGAAATATAACTGCTGAAAATACTAGATATTTCATTAATTACTATTTTTTCCAGCAACTTTCCGAATAAACAAAGTTTAGATATAGGACGATACTTGATAATGTTTGCTTTAACTCCACCTTTAAAAATTGGCGTAATGGGGGCTTTTTTCCACAATTTAGGAAAACAACCCCCACTTAATGATTTTTTGAAAAGAATAGTCAAAGGGACACATAGTTCTTTGAGCATTTTCTTATTAAAAACGGGTGAATACCATCGGAGCCGGCTCCCTTATTAATGTTTACCGCCTCTAATAGCTTTAGAACAAGTTTCTCTGTAATATCAACGGATGAAACATTTAGTGCAGACTTCAGATGGTCAAACTCGTGTGGCTGGATAGTCTGGCGAGTATTATCATCAACAAATACTGAATTAAAGTAATCGTTGAAAAGATTACGGATAGTTTCACCATTGTCAGATGACTTGTCATTGTACATCATTTTATCAGGTATTTGGTTATGATTCGATTTAGATTTAATATATGACCACAAGTATTTGGGAGACTTACGTATATTATCCTCTGCGTCAGAAATATAGGCTACGTAACATTCTTTTTCTAGCTTTTTCTCTCTAGAACCTAGTATCGCAAAGATATTATAATCAGTTGGATCACCGTAGGTTTTCCACCTTTTGTGTGTTTTTAATTTTTCTTTAACAACTTTGATTAAAAACTGAGAATACCAGGGAGGGTAGCTAGAGTTAGAACGTACAGTACGTTTGGGAACATAATGTTCAATTAAATTGTCAAGTACAGAATAATGTAAGCCGAGCAGTCATCAGTGCTCATATTGTTCAAGACCGACCAGTCAGTATTAGATAAGCATTTAGATATATATTTGTAATTGCCCAATCGAAACATGAATTTTTCGTTAGTATTATCTTTTAGAGGTGAAGAATGTGGAATGGAAACCGTAAGTACGAGAGATTTATGGTGACCGTCTTCGGCTGTCAGCGGGTCAGAGCAGCATACTATTTTACAGACCAAGTTTGACAGTACTAGGTCTAGAATACGACCGTTAATATTTTGGCAATGATTATATTGATCTAAAGATGATATTGCTATGAAATCTGAGAGAAGAATGGCCGCGGGGTCATTATTATTTTCTAAATGTAAAAAATACGAGTCTGTTGTTGGTTGACACGACGCGTTGGTCACATTAAAATCTCCCAAAAGTAGAAAAGCGTCATCTGGGTGAGTATTACTGAGAAAGGTGACATTATCATAAAAACTTTGCAGAGAGATAAGGTGGTCACTACCGTGCGGGAAGTAAGCACAAACTATGTGTAGTTGTTTGGGAGCGGCTGATCTAGTAGCGGCAGAACGAGTGCGACTGAGCGAAGAGTTCAAATCAATGCTTATCCACAGTTCTTCATGATGTCGCCGGGCAAGCCACCCACCCCGCAGCTGAGCTCAATTTCCATTGAAGTCGCCGTATGTACTAATTTGGAAAAAAGTGTTGATTCGCTTTCCTGTAGTACTTTAATGCGAATCTGTCCATCTTTTAATCCTCGTATGAATTGTAGTGACAGGAATTAATCGAGAGTAGGTTTCTTACAGTGCGGGCATTAAAATTCACAGTTCTGTGACAGTTTCTTCAGTTCTGACACATAGATAGCGACTGATTCATCGTTCTGTTGTAAGCGGGATAAGAAGGTATGTTGAGAAGCCCATATGCTAGGTTTCGGATCTATGAAGTAATCTAAGATAGGAATGTCGATTCTTTCCAAAAAGATCGATTTTTAGATCGATTTCGAATCGTGTTGAAAAACTCGATCCAAAAAATATCGGTACAGAAAAGATCGATTTACAAAAATCGATTCAAAATCGGAACTGAAATTCACACAATTAGAGTTAGTTAATTTTTATTTCTGTTGGTGATATAGGTCAAAATTTTGCTGAGTTTATTGTAAGTAAAGTTAGTTGGTTTCTTATAAATAAAATATTTTTTTTAAAGAAACGGTAGCTTAGGGGTAGTACTTTGGCCTCTCAATCTTGAGACCCAGGTTCGATCCCCAGTTGGGTATACACCAATGAGTTTTTCGGAATCTATGTGCATAGTATTTGTTCTTACTTAGCACTTGCTGAACGGTGAAGGAAAACATCGTGAGGAAACCTGCATACCCTTAAAGCATGTATTCACGCCCGAAGTACGACGATAGGGCTCACAGCAATAATCGTCGGTGAAATGTGGGTTTATCGAGAATGGACTGTGACTTGCATTTCACAGTTCATACTCGGATCACCTCTGACACTCCCTCGGGGATTCATGTCGTAACGATATGTACATGTATTTAAGATTTATTGCCAAAGTAACTTAAAATGCACATACATAACATTATTATAGTGTTAATATTATGTAACAATATTTCTGAGTCCCAATTACCTACTCCAACTTCTTAAATAATAATTTTGAATTTTGAAATTAAATAGGTACTTCTCGGAAACATAATGAAATGTAGGTAGTTATAGTTTATTTCGTAGAATAATTTAGTTTTTTAAATTAGTTTATTTAAGTTTTGTTAATAATTATGATACAATATCATTACAGTCATGTTATATAATAATATATCTCATTTCAAGTTATGACATGTAGGTAATCTTTTAATTTGTATGTAATTTGTTAGCAAAATTTTCCGAAAAACCGCAAAAAATCATGTCCACGATTCTGCGGATGTATAGATCGATTCAAAGATCGAATCGCTTCGAAAAAATCGATCCAAAATCGATTTTCTTGGCCCCGATTAAACGATCTTACATTAAATCGATTTAACATCGACATCCCTAATCTAAGATATCTGAAAGTTCTTCAAATGTGTTATTCAGCGGATCGTCTGGAGAGCACAGGTCGTGGATTTTTTCGTGTAAATCTGGGGGTAATGTAGACAGTAGCATGTAAACTTTTGTTTACGGGACAAGATTATAATATTTTTGAAAAAACAATGGAGGAAGTGCTAAAATTATTATTTGATTCGAAGAAGAAAGTTATCGTAAGTGGAGATTTTAACGTAGATCTCCTAGAAAAGTCGGTTAAGAACTCGAAATTAATTCATTTATTCAAATCGTTTAATTTGTTTAATGTTTTCTTAGAACCAACTAGAATTACTCAGGATACAGCAACATGCCTCGACAATATATTCTGTGATTGCGAGTATTCAGACAATAAGGTCATCAACCGTTTGCAGTCCGATCACAGTGGCCAAACTATAACCTTCATGCAAAGTGTGAACCAATTGCCAAAAAAGGCCTTTTGCAGGCCGATTACATCTCACAAAGTAGAATGTTTTTAAGCAAGCTTAGAAGCTAAATTACCACAATTTAATTCTCTCCAAAATGATCCAAATAATCTATTTTCAGACTTATTTAACATCGTTTCCAAAGAGTTTGAAAATACTTTTAAATTGAAAAAAGTTTCAAACACTAGTAAAATCACTTTCAGGTATTGATACCAGGTATTCAAAAAATACTCGCGTGTTTTCAAATTCGTCTTTAAAAGCAAAAAGCATATTTCTGAATAAAAAACTTAAAATGTCCGATAATAAAATAAAAGAAGTATGGAATATCATTAACACAGGAACTGGTAAGAGTAAAATACGAAATGATGAACTTAAGTTGAATATTAACAATGAAACTGTTACAGGAGACAATGAAGTTGGAAATGCTATTGAGCAATTCTTTATTGACATCCCCTCCTTGACAACTAAAGATTTGAATTCAAGTCCATTACTTGCACAGGATCTGTTGAGTGAACATGTGCCACAGTGCGATTCTGTATTTGCTTTTAAGTATATTAACTCATTTACTGTCATAAAGGCATTCAAATCTCTTAATTTAAAAAAAACCGAGGTCTTATGGGGTCTATCTATTAAAGTTATAAGTTCCGTCTTTGATTTAATAGCTCCTTATTTGGCTTTAATTTTTAATAAATGTATAGATGATGGTGTCTTCCCTGATTCAATGAAGTTGAGTAAATTGATCCCCATTTTTAAATCAGGTGACCATGAAGACCCGTCTAATTATAGGCCAGTGTCAGTTTTACCAGTACTGAGTAAAGTTTTCAAAAAATAATTTTAAATCAATTATTATCTCATTTTAACTTAAATAAGTTGCTTCATTGTCAACAATATGGATTTACTAGAGGGAGGTCAACTACAGATGCAGGAGTTGCTTTAGTTAAGCACATATTTGATGCTTGGGAAGAAAAACAGAATGCATTCGGTGTTTTTTGTGACCTCTCTAAAGCTTTTGATTGCGTTAATCATGAAACCCTTTTATGCAAATTGGCTCACTATGGGTTTAGGGGCCAATCTTTGGCGTTATTAAAGTCATACCTTAGTGATCGAATTCAAAAGGTGGATATTAACAGAGTAAAGTCAGCTGGAGCATTAGTTAAAATGGGTATCCCGCAGGGCTCCATATTGGAGCTTCTATTGTTCTTAATATACATAAATGACCTTCCTTATTTGGTTAAAGACTTATCTGAGATAGTGCTATTCGCTGACGACACGTCACTCATTTTTAAAGTTAATAAACATAAAGATATCCTTGATCATGAGAATGTAACTCTATGTATGATTCTTGATTGGTTTACTGCGAATAATTTAGTTTTAAATGGGCAAAAGACAAAATGCATGAAATTCACACTACCAAATGTAATTCAAGTAGATGTTGATCTACTTTTGCAGGGGTCCAAGCTAGAGTTAGTCAACAAAACGAAGTTTTTAGGCATTACTATAGACTCTCGTCTTCAGTGGGGTCCCCACATAGAAGGCCTTTGTGGTAGACTAAGTTCAGCTGCATACGCTGTTAGACGGATGAGGCAAATTACTGATGAGGATACTGCTAGATTGGTGTACTTATTTTCACAGCATTATGTCATATGGTATGTTGCTGTGGGGTAGAGCTGCGGATATTAACGCAGTCTTTGTTTTGCAGAAGAGAGCAATTCGTGCTATTTAAAATATGAAGCATCGGGATTCATTAAGAGAAAAATTCAAAGAAATTAATATTTTAACAGTTCCTTGTGAATTTATTTACCAAGTTATTAAATATATCAGAAAAAATATCGATACTTTCCCTAGTCTCGGTGAGCATTACTCTATAGACACTAGGAAGAAAGATAAACTGGCTTTTCCAAAAATTAGTCTTGCAAAAGTAGGCACCTCTTTTGTAGGACATGGTATAAGATTTTACAATAAACTTCCAAAGGAGGTCCTTACTTTTTCAGAAAATAAGTTTAAATTATATATTAAGCAGGGACTCTTGAGAAAAGCATTTTGTAAAATCAATGACTATTTGGATGATAGTGACGCTTGGTGTCATGAGAATATTGATTGATACTACTGTTCTATTATTTTCTAACTGATTTGTGTTTTAATGTAGACTAATATTTTTATATTGTCTTTTTATTATCATTTTGACATATCTTTTTACATATTGACATGAACATTTTATAACTTAAACTTAGCATTTATTAGTTGATAATCTGACTATAAAAAAGTGATAAACTATATGAGACAGGTTGATGATGTTTTGCTTAGTATTTTAACTTACTACCTCATTAGATAGGTAGACTAAGATATATATATTTTTTTCTCATGGCACAATTTCCTTCTGTCTTTTATATTTTTATCCGTGTATAATATATTGTTTAGTATTATTTTATATAAGTGAAATAGTATTAAGCCATATTCAGAAAAAAAAAATACTGATAAAAAAGACATGATCTTGCTAAATTTCGTGCCCTTCTTCTTAGCAAGATTAATCGAATGGGCGGATTTAGGCATTATATCTATTTAAAGCTTATTTATCTATTACCTTATTTATTCATTGCATTATTTAGGTATGTATACACAATATTTTTTTTTTCTTATGTTAGTATATATTTGGCTAGGCATTATATTTATTTATGGTCTATTCAGTTTATTTATCAACTTATTTATTAATTGCATTATGTAGGTATAATAATACTCTTATTCCAATAAGTCTTTTTATTTTATGCATGTGTACATATAAGTTTAGTAGCCCAACTTAAAAACAGTTTTTTAAATATTTCCCGTATCATATTTGTTTCATCATAAAATATTATCTTTATACAGATTAGATTTGACATGTAAAACGTATACTTTATGTATCTAAACAATTTGAATTTGAATTGTATTTGAATTTACATACATTGTTGAGCATAAGATATACTGACAGTCTACTTATAAAGTTTTTAAATGATTCTTTCTCGTGAAATGCCATGAAGTTGAGTCTCGGTTGCGGTTCGCGTTGGGTACTCTGTATCGCTCTGTATTATCTTGTACCGCTGACATATACGTAGAGGCTACTTCGGTAACGGGAGTACGGCGTAAGGTAAGTCGTGTAACTTCAACTTTAATTGTAAAATGTTTTCTTCTGTTATACGTCGTTGCTCAACTTCTGATTCCCTATTCTCGGTCTGAGCTTCTATATCGTTTTGAATCTTATCAAACTTTTTCTCATAGTAAGATGTATACCTATAAATTAAATATCAAAATATTCTGTTTTTCCGTAAAAGGTAGAAACCTTTTAGTTCATTGAAACTCAGTTTAAGAATACGAACTGTGTACAAAATAAAGTTTATTTTAGTTAGAGTAGAAGCATTATAAAGTTTTATTATTTTCAGTGTTTTAATGCATTTCAAGTAGGCAAAACATAATGAGTTGTCACGTCGTCTGTTAGGTTGGGACAAGCGCTATTCTATGAGCCCCCGCCTCACCTCCCCTCACCTCCGTCACAGCGCACACTCCGAGCGAGCGCACATAATGTGGTAGTGATATAAAATCAACAAATTGATACTACAATAACGGACGCGGACGATATTCAGATATCAATATTTTGAAAGGGAAATGAAGGTCCAGCTAATAACAGCGAAGACAAAGTATTGAGCTCAACAGTCAATTTCATGGACATTTTAATAAAAGTTATTGGTTTGTACGGCTGTAAGATGAATATTTGAATATTGTGCCAATTTCATTGTGTATGCAGTGTTACTTTGTATGAGTTTCCTGTTTTTAGGGTTCCGTACCCAAAGGATTACCAACGGGGCCCTATTACTAAGACTCCGCTGTCCGTCCGTCCGTCTCTCACCAGGCTGTATCTCATGAGCCGTGATAGTTAGACAGTTGAACTTTTCACAGATGATGTATTTCTTTTGCCGCTATAACAACAAATACTAAAACTGGCGAAGTGCGAGTCGGACCTGCGCACTCCCATACAATTTTTTTGCCGTTTATGTAAATAATGGTACGGAACCCTTCGCACGAGAAAGCTAACTTGGCATAAATAAACTTTTAAAGCGTATATTTTCTAGTGCTGTTTTGGTTGTTTCATTTGATAAACTATAACGTTATTTGGAGCATTCTTTACGTTAAGACGCACGTTAAACTGTTCATTACAGATATTAAACGTTTACACGCACGTTAAATTGTTCATAACATAACAGATACTTCATGTTATATGCACGCTATAACAGATCCTTTTGAACGGGTTAATTTATGTAATGGTTATCATAGAGCTCGAGCACAAACAAAGTTCCTACCTATAGTGCTTAGTATTATTTAGATTGTTTCAGCCTGTCAAAACGCCCGTTTCCAGTATCGGGATTCAGTTTGCCTAGCATCAGAAAAACTGGGAATCCCTTATCGTGTAACTTTCATAGCGCATCCGTAAAACAAACTTGTGTTTCGTCGCTTCCATATCAATTCCGGCGCGGCTTCACGCGTCACTCCTCTCTTGTTATCATGCTGTGTTTACCTTTAATTGGAGTTACACTCTACTCATTGTATAGGCTAATTGTGATTGTATGTTGAAAGTGTATCATCTGTTGGTAGACCAAATAAATAAATTCCGTGCGACTTCGCATATCATAGGTCCTCTCTGGGGAACTTGGCGATCAAAGGTCCCCGGTTTGGAACCCAGCGTATGAAGTTGAACTGTTACTTGCTTCCCTTTGTTTCAATTCCATTTCCGTTTTAGTTTTAAGATTTTTATATTTGTCAAGTGAGGGTCATTAAATCTTGATTCTGACCAATTAGTGCTGTAAGCACCGAGTCTCCGGTATGATTTTGGCTGCTTAAACGAAAGTTACCTTATATTTCCATGCATTTCATGTACTCATTTTAGTTCCGCCAAACATGCTCTCGCGTCCCCCTAAATATGCTCTCACGTTATATAAGAATATTTAAAAAAAACAATTACAAGTATCACAATCATGGAGAAAAAATCTGAAAGATCACTGAAATCACGGAAATGACAATTATATATGTCTACAGATCGGACTACAATAGTAGTTTATGCAACAAGTGCGTAAAGGAGGCAATAGCTTACGAGGAACGATTTGAAACACGAGCGATAAGCTTATAGCTTGATAGTGATATAAAAAATTCAAGATTCCAATTCAACGCAATAAAAAGGTATGCAAACTTACTTCATGAAACACAATTTGGTGAGCATTCATCAGTTTTGGTGAGCATTTCTCCGTTTTGGAAGTATTTGACGCGTATGTCATGTGATCATCAAACCTATACAAGGGCTCAGTGCTTTTATTTTGTTAATTCCGTCGTTGACGGCCGTGTTGGGTCCATACTACTACTACTACTACTACTATATTATATATACCAAGTGGGTAGTTTCCGTATGTCATGTATGAGTTATACTGTTACCATGTAAGAAACATAAGCTCAAAAAATGTGTCAATTTAAATACTCGTAGGTTTGGAAATGGAAACCAGTAACGTGGATCAATTTCTCAGCGTTGACACCGCGTAAATGATAAATATCAATTCTTAATAACCGGTGCGCTATATTTTGGTGTTTAACTGACTTCCATTCCACTCTCTCTGGCCAGTTTCAACCAAGTAACGTATTATGTATGAGAATAAAGAAGACAGGTTGAAGATTGAACAAAGACAGTCTCCCGGCCCGCGGCGGCGACGTTTCTGCGGAAGGGTTCGCTATTGTCGCGGCTCGAGGCTTGCGCCCGCGCGTGCTCGCCACATTATACTGTGAGTCGGGGCGGCGCGTGCGCAGAAGGGTTGTCGAGACACGCGCTTTAAATCCATTAAATAAGTAGGTAGCTTCCCCAAAGTGAACTCAATAAATCAAAGGTATCTTTTGGCGTAGAGAAATAAAAGTTTTTGTTTGATAACAAATGAATTCTCAGATAATAAAAAAAGCGATAACTTAAATCCCAGGTCTAACGCGTACGTCTACTTATGTACCAGATAATTACATTATTTTTCTAAATGTAGTAGGAATTTTACAGTAGTTAAATAAACCACAAAAATAGTATTTAGAGACGTAATGGTATACTCTGTATAAAACGACATATACCTATACATATGGGAGTATACTGACCGCTGCTGAGCGACAACGGCTAGTTTAACGTGAGTAGTTTGCCCGACTCCTCTGTAACAACAACTTTCAGGAGTTAGTGGAGTCAGAGAGATTTTATACATCTCGTCTCTTCTCTAAAAGTAATTTTCAGAACTTTACTAGTTTCTTATCATCCATTGACTGGAACGAAATAAAATTTAAATACAATAACGACCAAATTGCACTTTTGAGCTCAATTATCAACATTATACAAAATGGAGTCAACATATGCTTTCCCTATAAAAAACGCTTAAATAAAAAACACACATTAAAATGTCCGTGGTTAACAAATGACATTATCGCACAAAAACAGTTACTTGATAACTTACTTTCCCATCTTGGAACATTTCCTGACTTAATTCACTTAATTAATTTAATTATATCCTTATCATTCCAACTTGAACAAAATCTGACAAACGCTCAATCTGACTACTACTCTGAAAAAATTCGTAACAGTAACAATGGACAAAAAACAATGTGGAAAATTGTTAACGAATACACAGGTCGTAACGGTAATAAAAGTCAAGATAGCTTATTATTACTCAATGACACCGATGGACAACAGTACACTTCTATAGAAAATCTAGCAACTAGCATAAATAACTTTTTCTTATCAGCAGCTAGCACAGTGCATGCCCCCCCAGCCTGTGCGGAGCGTGCCTACCAACTACTGTGCCGCTGTCAAACACCTAGTGACTCATCCGTCCGATTACCATTATTTACTGATAAGGAAGTTCACCTTATTGTGACTAAGTATATTGCATGTAAAAATACCTGTGATATTTTTGATGCATCAACTAAAATATTTAAAGTTGCTCTTCCATTTCTACTTACTTTTCTGACCGAGATATTTAATCATCTCATTAGACAAGGTCAATATCCAAAGGTACTGAAATGTGCAAAAGTCGTCCCTGTACACAAGGGTAAAGGTCCTAAAAATGACTTAAAGTTCTATAGACCGATCGCGGTCATACCTACCGTTGCTAAAATCTTCGAAGTGGGCATAACCGAAAGATTATATAACTACCTTGAATGTAATAACAAACTCAGCGAAAAACAATACGCGTACAGGAAAGGTAGATCTTGCGTCTCGGTTATCAGAGAGGTGGTTTGGAAAATTTTACAAGCAAAAGAAAACCACAAACATGTAGCTATTCTCATATGTGACATGACCCGCGCATTTGACCTTTGCGACCATCAAGTACTTGCTCGTAAATTTGAACATATGGGAATTAGAGGCCCCGCCCTTAATCTGGTAAAAGACTTCCTTCACGAAAGACAGCAACAAGTAGCACTAAATAATGGACAAATAAAGTCAACACAAAACACATCTAAAATAGGCGTACCTCAGGGGTCAGCCCTTGCAAACTTATCGTTCTTAGTTCAAGTCAATGACCTCCCCGACGCTGTAAATGGAGATATGTATATCTTTGCTGATGACGCATGCGATATTTTAACAGGTGACTGCACACCCAACCTAGAAATTGAAATCTATAGAGATATATCTAGCCTACAAAACTGGTTTAATGTGAACGGTTTGGTTCTAAACCTATCAAAAACTCAGTTACTTTATTTCAACCTAGGGGGCCCCCCTCCTAGACCTCTATCAATTAATATAAATGGTGACACTCTGAAGCAGATAAAACATACAAAATTCCTAGGCATAATAGTGGACTCTGCTCTCACTTGGGAACCTCACATCTCAGCGCTTTGTGGAAGACTGAGCGGAGCTTGTTTCGCTCTCCGTCGTCTGTCCGTAATACTCCCAACTAAAGAAGTACGCTCTTGCTACTTCTCACTTTTCCACTCGGTGCTGTGCTATGGGTTGGAGCTCTGGGGAGATGCTGCCGAGTGTAAACGTCCTTTCATACTGCAAAAAAGGGCTATCAGAATACTTTCTCATGTACCTCTAGACGAACACGCTAAACCTTTATTTATAAAGCTGAAAATTTTAACCATGACTTCACAATACATCTACAACGTTTCAAAGTTTGTAAGAGAAAACCCAGTTACTTTTCCTACAAAAGCATCTTTCCAATCCTACCAAACCCGCCACTCTAATAAACTCCATATACCTAAACATAAATTATCTAAATCCACAAAGTCCGTCTATATAGCAGGATCAAAAATATACAATGCGCTTCCTGATGCAATCAAATCTTGTAAAGAAACCACAACATTCCTAACTAAACTAAGAGCATGGCTAATTGAAAAATCGTTCTATAGTGTTAAGGAATATTACACTTCAACAAATACAAAATAAACTAAAAATTAATTAAATTTAAATTTCAGAAAATAATGTAAAATGTAAAATACTATAATCATAATGAATATAATTTGTTAAAGATTTAAATGTTAAGTATAATATTTTTAACGTTAAGTATAATTTATTGTAATAAAATAACGAATGTCATATCATATAACCTGACCTAACAATTGACCTGTAAATAATTTTATTTATTAATAAATTGAGTTTGAGTTTGAGTTTTTACAACACTAGCCCTCGTGTTAATGACTTGTACAAAAGAGAGTATACTGACCGTTGCTGGGTGGCGGCGACGGTGACTTGAGCAGTTTGCCCGACTCCTCTGTAACAACACTAGCCCTCGTGTTAATGACTTGTACAAAAGAGATTATACTGACCGTTGCTGGGTGGCGGCGACGGTGACTTGAGCAGTTTGCCCGACTCCTCTGTAACAACACTAGCCCTCGTGTTAATGACTTGTACAAAAGAGAGTATACTGACCGTTTCTGGGTGGCGGCGACGGTGACTTGAGCAGTTTGCCCGACTCCTCTGTAACATCACTAGCCCTCGTGTTAATGACTTGTACAAAAGAGAGTATACTGACCGTTGCTGTTGGTTGACCGGTGCAGGTTGGCCGTAACTCGCGTCCGTCAGTTTACCCTAGAGACCTGACACGTGACCTCCGGGTGGTGCTAAACGAGTTACAAACTTTCTTTATTTATCCGACCCAGATTTATAAAGAAGTCTCTGACTTTCGGGTTGGAGACACCCTAGCTGGAACTACGGGTCCGGCTGGGTTTTATTGGGTACTACGGGAGTCAGATTTGAGCCGACCTGATGCTTGCTTATGCTCGCGGAAGGTGTCTGACATGGGTATGGACTCGTAGTGGCATGTTATTAGTTTCGGCTAATAACTTAGTGGTTTGAACTGCAGGGGTTCGAGCACGTGTCTGTCCGGTATAGCTTGTCACCGGACGCTCGTCTCCGTGAGCAGTTAGCATTCCCTAGTAGCGGCGCTTGGGCGGCCACCAATGTGAACGGGTTATGCGGGGCACGTGAGTTGTCCTCAAGTTGTCCGATGAACACTGCTGGCGTATGGACGCGTGCATTCGTGTGCGCGACCGTGTGGTTTCAGTGGGAGGACTTCATCTCCGGCACTCTATCTGGATATTAGAGGAGACAACCCGACGCTAGAGGTGTTGTCCGGGTCACCCGTCCGCGTAGGAGTTATCGAAGCCGCAAGGTCAAGATAGCGTTTGGAACAAGGGTTTGGCGTAATTATGTTTCGTGCATTTTTATTCCGCGAGGTGAGCGTGCGTGCAGCTCCGAGTACCTCCTTGGATAATGAGGGAGCCAGCTTCTCTGGCGGGTCCAACAACACTTAGTTGAGTCAATCATGTCATATATTGTTTGACGGCGGAGGAGCAGCGCTTGGTACTGCTCGGGGCTATCCTGTCTTGACCCTTTTAAGGCGTTATTGTTGCAAACACAGGTAGGCAGAGCGCGGATGAGGTGGGTGCGATGTCGGGTGACCTGTGCCTGTTGCGGTAAAACGTGACGATCACAGGTACTGTTGTTAGTTGACAGTAGTCAATAACATCAGCGGTGCGATCCGCTGCCCTTAAATGGGAAAGTGATTACTTGAACTCATTCTTGAGTCAAGTTTGAGTTGAAGTTACAGAGGACCTCCTTTTATAACGTAAGGTTGATATCGGCGGTCCACTATAACCTAAACTAAGTAGAAACGTAGCGTCGGGATTGACCGTTGCTGGGTGGCGGCGACGGTGACTTGAGCAGTTTGCCCGACTCCTCTGTAACAACACTAGCCCTCGTGTTAATGACTTGTACATAAGAGAGTATACTGACCGTTGCTGGGTGGCGGCGACGGTGACTTGAGCAGTTTGCCCGACTCCTCTGTAACAACACTAGCCCTCGTGTTAATGACTTGTACATAAGAGAGTATACTGACCGTTACTGGGTGGCGGCGACGGTGACTTGAGCAGTTCGCCCGACTCCTCTGTAACAACAGAACATTGCATTTCAATTCAACATACGCGTGCAAACTATTACGATACCTTTTCTATACTCATATCAAATGTGTTTATTTGTTTGTTTGTGGGGAGTAATCTCTAAAACCACTGTATCACTTGCAATGTATAGACTTGGACAAAGCCTATAGTTTGTTCCCTGGGAACGGGTAGTTCCCTAGGGTCATCCAATGTGCCTCCACGTTGCGATACAAGCCACTATATACAGTAGGTACCAGAAATAAACATAAACTTGCTGCTCCAGAATTAAGACTCCACAAAACAAGTACTTCCTTTGTTGGTTACAGTATTCGTTTTTATGACAAAATACCAAAGAAAATACTTGATCTTTCAGAAAATAAGTTTAAAAAACAGGTCGAAAAGATTTTATGAAAAAGCTTCGCATAGTATTAGTGAATATTTGGAAGATAAAATACATGGTGTTAATTCATCTTAAACCCTATACATTGTATGTACCTACATAATTTTACTCTAGATAGATTTAAGGCTAGGGGTTGTTGCAATACAAAAATGCATATATATTTTTTTCATTATTATATTTTATAGATATATACAAATACAATACAAATACAAATATTCTTTACTAGCTTTTGCCCGCGACTTCGTTTGCGTGGGTTTCGGATATAAATTCGAATCAGACTTCCCATAGATTTATATAATTTTCGGCTTGGGCGTTATTTTATGAACATCCTTTGTAGTCTATGTGTTGACCAGGGTAACTACGACGATAATAAAGAAAACCGCATGCAAATCCGTGGAGTGGTTCTTGAGTTATATAATCGTTTATTCAATCTTTGCCCGGTTTTCGGCTCGGGTGCTATTTTACAAACACCCCTTGTACTTTATGTGTTGATTAGGGTAACTGCGATGATAATAAAGAAAACCGCATGCAAATCCGTGGAGTGGTTCTTGAGTTATATAATCGTTTATTCAATCTTTGCCCGGTTTTCGGCTCGGGTGCTATTTTACAAACACCCCTTGTACTTTATGTGTTGATTAGGGTAACTGCGATGATAATAAAGAAAACCGCATGCAAATCCGTGGAGTGGTTCTTGAGTTATATAATCGTTTATTCAATCTTTGCCCGGTTTTCGGCTCGGGTGCTATTTTACAAACACCCCTTGTACTTTATGTGTTGATTAGGGTAACTGCGATGATAATAAAGAAAACCGCATGCAAATCCGTGGAGTGGTTCTTGAGTTATATAATCGTTTATTCAATCTTTGCCCGGTTTTCGGCTCGGGTGCTATTTTACAAACACCCCTTGTACTTTATGTGTTGATTAGGGTAACTGCGATGATAATAAAGAAAACCGCATGCAAATCCGTGGAGTGGTTCTCGAGTTAAAAAGCATTTATTCAATCTTTGCCCCGTTTCCGGCTTGGGCGTTATTTTATGAACACACCCATAGTCGATGCGTTAACAAAGGTGACTACAATGATAATTAAGAAAACCGCATTCAAATCCGTTGATGAGTTCTCGAGTTATTAAAGCGTTTATTCAATCTTTTCTCCGTTTCCGGCTTGGGCGTTATTTTATGAACACTCCTTATAGCCTATGTGTTGACCAGGGTCACTACAATGATAATGAAAAAACCGCATCCAAATCCGTTAAGTGGTTCTCGAGTTAAAACGGAAAATACAGACAGACAGACAGACAAAAATTCTAAAAATTGTTGTTTCGGCCCCAGTACAGTATCAATAACCCATTTCATTTAAAATTTTGCGAAAATATTCAATGTACAGACACGACTTTTTTACTACTTTATTATTAGTATCTAGTAGATTGTTTCCAGTTCACAATTTACATGGTTTGGGACTCCCCTTTTAGTTTAATAACCTGTAATAGGAGAGGCTCGCTCTTTCTATAGGCATGTATGATATTATACATTGTAAATGTAGGTAGTTGAAACATTAGCAAAATGTTAAAAATAAAGAAAATTAGCTAATTAATAAATTAAATAATATATATACATAAACTATATACTTATATATATAATCGTATGTTAACTATAAAGTCTTACACTTTTAAAACATTTGTTGTTTGTTATCATCTTATAATAGGTGAGTGTGGGTAGATGACAGCTGTTATTTTAGAAAGTGTGAGTAAGTTTCCCTAGCCCTACGACCAAGGTCTTGGGATCAGTACTAATTACTTCTAGGGAGTGTGTGTGAGATTTATTTGTAAGGTGAGGGTGTACGGGGTATTTTCGTTTTGTGACGTGAATGTGTGTGATGCTGCTGGGTATATGACAGTAAAACTAGGAAGGGTGTACGAACAATCAAATTGTTGGTCTGTTCGTACGTCAAAGTCTTTAGCCATAATATAAGGTTTTTTTGCATTCTTGGTAAGTCATTGTGTATATTTTCAACAGTCTGTTAATTTTATTGTATAAATAAGTTGATTGTTTAAAGAATTGTTTTGAGGCAAAGTCAGTTCTAACTGCGTTACTTTTAATAACATTGAATGGGTTTGTTTTTTTAAGTATTGTAGGGTCAAGCGAGATCTTTTTGGTTGGGGAAAAACTCTTTTCGCAAATAGTATGTATGAACTTATAATAAAATCTCTTTGGCTATACCATTTGTATCTGGCTGGTTTTGGTATTATTAAAAAGTTTAAATTTTAAAAATGATAATTCCAAATTCAAATTAGGTAAAATGTGTGATTTTCATTTGTTTTTCTTACTGTTAAGATGAGTGAATCTAATGAAGAAATTCGATACATTTTAAAATTTTACTACAAAAAAGGTAAAAATGCAACGCAAGCCGCGAAAAAAATTTGTGATGTTTATGGACCTAGTGCAGTGTCTGTGAGAGTAGCACAAATTTGGTTTAAGCGTTTTCAATCCGGAAATTTTGATGTCAAAGATGCACCTCGTTGTGGGCGCCCTGTTACGGATAAAATGGATGCCATTTTTGAAAAAGTGGAGCAAGATCGTCATGTCAGTAGTTACGATGTAGCTGAAGAACTGGGGATTAACCAAAAAACAGTTTTGGCGCATTTGAAAAAAGCTGGGTACATGAAAAAGCTCGATATTTGGGTGCCTCTAGAGCTCACTGAAAGAAACTTAATGAACCGTGTACTCATTTGTGATTCTTTATTACGACGTAATGAAACCGAATCATTTTTGAAAAACCTGATAACTGGTGATGAAAAGTGGATCACGTACGACAAGAACGTGTGAAAACGGTCGTGGTCAAAGGCTGGTCAGGCTTCACAGACTCTGGCGAAACCCGGGTTATCTCGCAACAAGGTAATGCTGTGTGTATGGTGGGATTTGAAGGGCATTATTCATCATAAGCTGTTACTGCCAGGCAGGACCATCGATTCTGAACTCTATTGCGAACAACTGATGAGATTAAAGCAAGAAATTGAGAGAAAGCGGCCAGAATTAGTCAACAGAAGGGGTGTGGTTTTTCATCATGATAACGCTAGACATCACACATCTTTAGCTACTCAGCAAAAATTAAGAGAGTTTGGCTGGGACGTATTAATGCATCCGCCGTATAGTCCTGACCTTGCACCTTCATATTTCCACTTGTTTTGGTATCTTCAGAATTCTTTAGGCAGTGTCAGGTTAACATCACGAGAGGACTGCCAAAACTACTTGTCGCGGTTTTTTTATCAGAAGCCCCAGAATTTCTATAGCAATGGGATCATGTCCCTACCTACAAGATGGCAGAAAGTTTTTGAACAAAATGGCACCTACATACTTTAGTTAAATCTAAATAAACTTTACAAAATAATGTTTTGAATTTTCATATACAATGCGAAGAAACTTTCCCCAATCTATTAGAATATATAACTGTCTGACAGTTAGACACTTGCGTCATTATATAAAACTGTTGCGCTATACGGAGTGTCTCATTTAAATCGGTCAGTATGGGAAAGTCTGAAACTATAAGACATATGAAGATCTGTTCTTAGGAACCATGTCATCGATTTTAATAAGGAGAAAAACTGCATTCATACATTAAAAAAAACCTGTGCTCAGCTCGGGAATCGAACCCGGTTGTTTTGAAAAGAATAAACTTACACTATTTCTATTTAGATATCGATTGTGTAGGTCTTAAGCAGTAAATGGCTCTATGAAACATGATGTCTCAAATGAACAGAATGCATTGTTTTCAGATACTTTAATTTATTTTAATAATTAATTATTAATAATATTATTTATTTATTTAAGAAACAAACAGCCACATTTACAAATTATTACAAGTGAAAAATATTCAAATTAAGCCTAAAGTCTCCTTAATTTACAAAAATGTATATTTCTAATAAGAATTGAACTAAACATAAGTAAGTAATACACTAGTTACAAAATACGTATAAGCAACAAATAATGTTAGTTAAAAATATCTATCTACAAGCAATTTTTTTCATGGCAGATTTTTTAAAGGTGGAAAAAGATACACAAAACATGTCGACATCTGATAAATGGTCATTATATAATCGGCAAACACGCCTAACAAAACTATTTCTTGCATAGCACGTTTTACAAGAAGCAATACTAAACAAATTCTTTGTATGACATGCACGTTCACATTTGCGAGGTATTCTAAAGTTGATTTTTTGTAATAAATCCGGGGTATCTATCAAATTATTATTAATTATTTTGTAAAGCATACAAGCGTCAGTGTAGTCTCGCCTGTGGGATAGAAGTTGAACTTTGTGTCTATCAGCTGAGGTATAATAGTCAAGATAAGCATAACCTGTTCTGTAGTCGAGGGCCTTCACAAACTTTTTCTGTAATTTCTCAAGTCTATCAATATGAGTCATATAAAATGGATGCCAAACTGAACAGGCAAACTCCAGTCTACTACGAACAAAACTATTGTACAGAATTTTATATGTTAACGGGTTTTTGAACGGCTTTCCAACTCTCAAAATAAAACCCAATTGTTTGTAAGATTTGCTGAGTATTGTATCAATGTGTGGCACAAAAGTAAGTTTAGAGTCCATAATCACACCAAGATCACGAATTTCTGTTACCCGTTTAAGATTAGTGTTACATAGTTTGTAATCGTAAAGAATCGTTTGCTTTTTCCTACTAAAACTAATTACACTACATTTGTCTGGATTTAAAAATAGGTTGTTTTGAACACAAAATCTTTCAAAATTAAGTAGGTCAAGTTGTAATTCATTACAATCACTAGGATAACGGATAATTTTAAATAATTTTGTGTCGTCCGCATAATGCAAGGAGTTCGAATGTTGTATATTATTTGTTATATTATTTATATACAGTGTAAATAACAGGGGTCTCAAATGGGAGCCCTGAGGAACCCCTGAGCTAATTAATTTGTAATTAGAACAAAAACCACCAAGTACAACAGTTTGATTACAGTTTATAACATAAGATTGTATCCAACGCAAGAGGTCACCATGTATACCGAGCCGCCAGAGCTTAAGTAATAACATATTATGAGATATTGTGACTTCCGTAACCTCACTTGTCGTGAAGTTAAACAAAAAGTTAATGAGACTCTTCTCAAAATGACATACGAAGAATCTGAGGCCATTCTACATATCACTTCATAAATAACCCCCAAGAAACGATTACACAGTAAACGTATTTATATCTATTTATTTAGTTAGGTACCTATAGTTTCTTCTATTTATTTAATCTATATTATTTATTTTATTTTAACTACATTATCAATGTTATTTCACTAGTTGTATTCTTTAAATTATTCATAATTTGTAACCTTGTATTGTTTAAAGCTACAAACAATTGCCTGTCTTACTCACCCTTGTTCATGTTACCCTGTGTGCGAAAATGTTAAATGTCGGAAATCTTTATTGTTGGTACCCACGAGGCAAGCTCGCTTAGTCTGGGGCCACAAGAATAACAAATTTTTCGTAAAATGTTATAAAAACATCTTTTCTCTCTTTCTATTGCAACTCATTTAAATGTAACTGTGTTTGAATGGATGTTTTTTGGAAAATAAATAATTTTGCTTTTTTTTTTTTGCTTATTTTACCAAATGCTTTGGCAAAATCGGTATACACGGCGTCCACCTGACATTTATTATCTAAGGCATCAAGAATAAATTCCGTAAAATTAAGGAGATTACTCTCCACACTACGACCCCTATAAAAACCATGCTGACTGGGAGTAATACAGCGACGCACAGCAGAAGATAACTGATCAGTCACTATTTTTTCAAGGATCTTTCCTAAGTGACACAGTTTAGAAATAGGTCTGTACTTTTCAATATCGCTGCTGACCTTGCCCTTGGTGATTGGTGTGATCCATGCTCGTTTCCAAATGTTAGGAACGTGACCATCTCTTACTGACTTTGAGTATAAAATAGTGATGGGAAAGGTTAACGATAGTGCACACTTACTGATAAAAACAGGATGAATCCCATCTGGCCCTGCACCCTTACTAATATTTATTGATTTTAAATACTTTTGAACAATATTTTGAGTAATCTCAATATGAGACATACTTAATACGGCAACAGAGGAAGCTTGTAAGCTATCTAAATCTAAGGAGCTTTGATTGGATTTTTCAAAAACAGAGTTGAAGTACTCGTTAAATTGATTACAGATACTGTCACCACCCGTAACTTGAATACCCTTGTAAGTCATTGTATCCGGAAAAGAATTACGTGGAAATATTGATTTAATATAACTCCAAAAAAATTTTGGATGGCTTTTTATTTTTTGTTCAGAGAATTTTATGTAATTATTGAAACATTCCTGTTCAAGTTTCCGAGCCCTCTTTCTTAAAATTTTTAAAACTTTCATAATCTAACGGATTTTTATATATTTTCCAAAGCTTATGGTATTTTTGTTTTTCTTTTAAAACTTTACGCAAAGGTAAACTATGCCAAATAGGATACGAGGGGGTCGATTTTCTTATACGGGAGGGGACAAACTTTGAGATCAAATTATTTAATATACTATAAAAAATTTCAATGCAATCTTCCATACACAAGTTCGAAAACAAAGTATACCAGTCTATTTTTGACAGTTCATTGTTTATTTCATCATAATTACCTAACTCAAATTTGTATCTGTAAGTGTCCATAGACTTAAAACGTTCAAAATTACTTAAACCAATATCGATTAAAAGAGATTTATGATATGGATCTTCTCGCACAAGTGGACTATCACAACTATGTATATAACATTCGGAGCTTGACAATATTAAATCTTAGATATTACCAGATATATTGTCAAGGTAGTTGTATTGTTTTAAGTCAGAAAATGATAAAAATTCACTAAGAGATTGAACAGCAAAATTACCACTACATGTTAAAAGCAAATCACGAGCATCACTACTGGTAGTCCACTTAGCGTCAGATATATTAAAGTCGCCAGTAATTAAGAATAAATCATTCGGCAAATCGTTTATTAATTTCTCTGCTATATCAAAAAATGATAAAAGGGCTTCTTTATACATCGGCCCTTGGGGTAAGTATAAACATCCTATATTTAAAAAACGTGATTGCTTTTGATCAAGCGGCAACGAGACCCAAACGCAATCCGCGGCGGCGGCAGGCGGCACCGGCCAAGCGCGACGCAGCGGTCGCAGCCGGCTATGCACAGCCACGGCCACCCCGCCGCCCCGCTCGCAGCCGCTAGCCGCCGCCGAGCGGTCACAGCGATACACTAAATACCTAGCATCAAAAAATTCTGCGTCGTAAAAATCATCCGTCAGCCAACTTTCCGTGATACATATAAAATCATAATGGGATTGAATTACCCGGGAACAAAAACTTTGCGATTTTGTACGTTTTATAAACAACTTTCACTATGGAGCTAATCGTGAAAAAAATATCAGCTGTTTCATAGAAAAGTTAAATGCCTACTCGACCCAAATGTATGAAACAGCTGATTTTTTTCCACGATTTCAGGGTTGGGTTTGTAGTAAAATTTGTTCATATGGACGAGTACGTACTATCGCCAGTTTTCGTTAACAAAATGACTTAAATTTCACTTTGTTTAAATAATTTATCCTGACTGTAAAAGATGATAGAGTGACAGAACAGGAGGATAAAGAGATAATCTATTAATTTCGTTTTGTTTTTTTATTATTATTTATTTCTTCGCATTCGTGATAGAAAGTAGAGTGTTCAACGCGGGTGTAAGTGATCAGTTACGCCCTGGAACTATAAGTAGTTTCGCTTGCTTCACTCGCTCACTTCACTAAATACCTCAGTCGTAACTGATCACTTACCGCATTGAGTTATTATTATTACTTTGCGTAATATCAATATGCAACATTCAACTAAGTTCAAATTAATTTATTAGACGAGCGTGCTTCACCCTCAAGATACAGTGTAATAATGCGTTTTGCGTTCTGTATGGATTGTAAATTGGCTTAAAAAATATTATAAGCGGGTTTTATAATATTTGATAAAAAAAGTTTATTATTATTATAAGAATTTGGGAAAAATTCAGCAACCAGCGCCGGCAACTGAATACTGAAACTGGGAAGAGTAACAAATGAAATAATTAACTTAAGTTGAATATTAACAATGAAGTTTTTACAGGAGATAAAGAAGTTGCGAAGACCTTTGAACAATTCTTTACTGACATTCCTTCCTTAAACACCTAAAGGGTTAAAATTCAAGTCCAAGACTTGCACAGGATCTTTTGAGTGATAATAATAATAAAAATTCTTTATTGCACTAAAAATATTGTACACGAGGCGAACTTAATGCTATTTAGCATTGTCTTCCAGTTAACCTTTGGTGGTGTGGATCATTATTGGGTAGTGCCGGTAAATGTGTTGGTCGTAGACAAAAGCTAAAATCTATAGGGACGGGGGCATTAAAATATTACAATTACATATCTACATAATCTAGATAATAATAAACATCATATACTTACTATAAAAAATAAATAATAAAAATGAATAAATATTATTTATAATGAGTGACATGCAATTAGGAGACAGGTTCAGAATTCATACGAAGACTGAGAAGGCAGGTTATTTATTTTGTAAATCTAAAAAGTGCTGATGGACTCTATTTTTAAAGATGGCTATTGATGGACTCTCTCGAATGGCGAGCGGTAAACTATTCCAAACACGTATTGCGGAAACTGTAAAAGAATTTGTAAACATGTGATCACGTGCCTCAGTACCATTCTTTATTGGGAGTGCCTCTGCTGCCGGCGCCGGCACCTGAAAATAACGCCGTTGGGAACCGGCAGTACATTACTGCTGGCAGGTGAGATCAAAAACATCGGCTGCCGGCGCCCCCGGCGCCGCCGGCTCTCATAATGGACACCGGTGGTGCTGACGGTAGAAATTTCTGACGCGCAAAAGACGTTAAATTTCAAAGTGTGAGATTGTGTACGTGTTATATTTGTTTTTTTGGAAATCGTTGAAATCGGCGACTTGAAAATATAAATTTGAGTTACTATCAAAACTAGGGACGTCGTCGCCTAGCTCCGCTCCGCTTCGCTCGGCTCCTTGTTTTATTTTACATGTCAATCTAACACGCTCCTTCTTGCTTCGCTCGTCGTCGCACCTATTTTTTTTCTTTTGGTGAAAGTTTTTGTTACTATGACTATAAAGACCCAAAATTACTTCCTATCCTATCCTTCCTATCCCTTTACTTCATTAAGCTAACCCCATTTCCCGCTTCTTTTTCTAAAGTCAGTACCGGCAGCCAATTCAGCAACCGGTGCTGGCAGCTAATTCAGCAACCAGCGCCGGCAGCTGAGGCACTTCCATTCTGTATTTGCTTTTAAGCATATTAATTCAGAAACTGTCAGTAAAGCATTTAAGTCTCTTAACTTAAAAAAAAAAACCGAGGATGAAAGAGGTGTCTTTCCTGATTTAAGGAAGTTGAGTAAATTGATCCCTCTTTTTAAATCAGGCGACAATTAAGACCCTTCCAACTATAGACCGGTCTCAGTTTTACCAGTATTTAGTAAGACTTTCGAAAAAATTGTTTTTAATCAATTATTATCTCATTTTAATTTAAATAAGTTGTTTCACAGTGAACAATATGGATTCACTAAAGGGAGGTCAACAACTGATGCAGGAGTCACTTAGTCAAGCACATATTTGACGCATGGAAAGCAGAGCAGGATGCGTTCGACGTATTTTGTGACCTCTCAAAAGCTTTTGATCGCGTTAATCATGAAACACTTTTAGAGTTAAGGGTAAATCTTTGGCGTTATTAAAGTGATACTTTAGTTACCGGATTCAAAAGGTAGACATAAATGTAGTAAAGTCATCTGGAGCATTTGTCAAAATGGGTGTCCCGGAGGGCTCCATATTGGGGCCCCTATTGTTTTTAATAAACATAAATGACCTTTCTTACTTAGTTAGAGACTTATCTGAGATAGTTCTATTCGCAGATGACACGTCACTTATTTTTAGAGTGAATCGACATAAAGATATTCTTGATGACGCGAATTCAACTCTCTCTCTGATTCTTGATTGGTTCACTGCAAATAATTTAGTTCTAAATGCAAAAAAGACGAAATGTATAAAGTTTACTTTACCAAATGTAATTAAAGTAGACGTCAGTTTATTTTTGCAGGGGTCCAAGCTGGAGTTAGTTAACGAAACTAAATTTTTAGGTATTACTATAGACTTTCGTCTTCAGTGGGGTCCCCACATAGAAGCTCTCTGTGGTAGACTTAGTTCAGCCGCATACGCTGTTAGACGCATAAGGTAGATTACTGATGAAGATACTGCTAGATTAGTATATTTCAGTTATTTTACAGCATTATGTCATATGGCATAATGTTGTGGGGTGGATCTGCGGATATAGAAGCAGTCTTTGTCTTGCAAAAGAGAGCAATCCGTCTATTTATAACATGAAGTACCGAGATTCATTATGAGAATAGTTTAAAGAAATTAATATATTTACGGTCCCATGTGAATTTATTTATCAAGTTATTAGATATGTCAGAAAAAATATTGATAATTTCCCGAGGCTTGGTGTGCACCACTCTGTTGAAACCAGAAACAAACATAAACTAGCTTTTCCAAAATTAAGACTTGCCAAAGTAGGTACCTCTTTTGTAGTACATAGTGTAAGATTTTACAATAAACTTCCAGAGGAGGTCCTTAGTTTGCCTGAAAATATGTTTAAACTATATGTTAAGCAGGGACTTCTTAAGAAAGCTTATTATAAAATCAATGATTATTTGGCCAGTAATGAAGCATGGTGTAATAAATAATAATAATCTTATTCAAAATTGTAATTCATAATTAGCAGATTTTAATACTGTATGATTCCTCTAAAGGCTTAAAATTAATTAATATGTAAACTTACTTTGTTAAAGGTAATAGACAATATGAGACGGGTTGACTAAGATACATTTTTTCTCGTGACATAATTCCTGCAGTCTTATATTTTTTATGCCTTTACTTAAGTAGGTATGTATAATATTTTATGACAAATGTTTTTTTTTTAAAAGAATGTTTGCTAATTTTCTTGCCCTTCTTAGCAATACTAATTGAATGGTGCGGATAGTTAGGCATTATTTTTATTAATGGTTTATTTAGTTCATTTTACAACACATTGTTCATTGCATTATGTATATATAATATTTTTATTCCTATATTTCTATATTCTATGCAGGTGTATAACTTTATTACATTTTAGTAGTCCAACCTTCATATTTTTTGCATGTACTTCCCGTATTTATTTATCCACTTATTTGTTCATTGCATTATGTATTATAATATTTTTACTGTCGTCAAGTTGGAATAATAATGTAATTTTATTTTATTTATGTGCTTTAATTGTTTTATGTTACATCTTCACAAAAATCGTTATTGTATAAAATCGTTCTAAGGTCCCCGCGGGACAAGTCCAACTTAGTTTGGGGATCACAGATAAATCATTGTGTAGGTTGGGGAAAAAGTTTCTTCGCATTTTATATGAAAATTCAAAACATGTTTTAATACAGTTTATTTACATTTAACTAAAGTATGTAGGTGCTATTTTGATAGATAACTTTCTGCCATCTTGTAGGTAGGGACATGATTCTATTGCTATAGAAATTCTGGGGCTTCTGATCAAAAAACCGCGACAAGTGGTTTTGGCAGTCCTTTCGTGATGTTAAGTGTCAGCTGCCTAAAGAATTCTGAAGAGACCGAAACAAGTAGAAAACTGAAGGTGCAAGGTCAAGACTATACGGCGGATGCATTAATACGTCCCAGCCAAACTCTCTTAATTTTTGCTGAGTAGCTAAAGATGTGTCAGGTCTAGCGTTATCATGATTGAAAAACCACACCCCTTCTGTTGACTAATTTCTCTTAAATTCTTGCTTTAATCTCATCAGTTGTTCGCAGTAGAGTTCAGAATCGATGGTCCTGCCTGGCGGTAACAGCTCATAATGAATAATGCCCTTCCGATCCCACCATACACACAGCATTACCTTGTTGCGAGATAACCCGGGTTTCGCCAGAGTCTGTGAAGCCTGACCAGCCTTTGACCACGACCTTTTTCGCACATTCTTGTCGTACGTGATCCACTTTTCATCACCAGTTATCAGGTTTTTCAAAAATGGTTCAGTTTCATAATGTCGTAATAAAGAATCACAAATGAGTACACGGTTCATTAAGTTTCTTTCAGTGAGCTCATGAGGCACCCAAATATCGAGCTTTTTTGTGTACGCAGCTTTTTTTCAAATGCACCAAAACTGTTTTGTGATCTATCCTCAGTTCTTCAGCTACATCGTAACTACTGATACGCCGATCTTGCTCTACTTTTTCAAAAATGGCATCCATTTTATCCGTAACAGGGCGCCCAGAGCGAGGTGCATCTTTGACATCAACATTTCCGGATTGAAAACGCTTAAACCAAATTTGTGCTACTCTCACAGACACTGCACTAGGTCTATAAACATCACGAATTTTTTTCGCGGCTTGCGTTGCATTTTTATCTTCTTTGTAGTAAAATTTTAAAATCTATCGAATTTCTTCATTAGATTCACGCATCTTAACAGTAAGAAAAATGAACGAGTAAGAAAAACAAATGAAAATCACACATTATACCTAATTTGAATTTGGAATTATCATTTTTAAAATTTAAACTTTTTAATAATACCAAAACCAGCCAGATACAAATGGTATAGCCAAAGAGATTTTATTATAAGTTCATACATACTATTTGCGAAAAGAGTTTTTCCCCAACCTATTATGTTTTTCGGTAAATTAAAGCTTTTTTATCTTTATCTTTTATTCCTAGATTCCTCTATTTTATGCAGGTGTACATTTTATTTCCCGTATTATGATATATATTTTTTATATTCTAAAGATATATATTGTTAAGATTAACTTTGACTTGTAGAAAGTATACTTTATGTATCTATTTTGCATAGTAAATATTTTGATTTGATTTGATTTGGAACATAATGTTGTCTCCGTGTATGATAATAAAAACACGCATCAAGAGATCTGTACATAAATCCTGTAAATTATATGAATGTGAGAAGAAGCACAGTTCGCATATTTTTCACATGTTAATTATGTAGTATTTCTTTTTTTGTTATTTATGTTATTTTGATTACTGGTGTTAAAAAAATATTCTTATTATATTTTGTTCTTATAATTGGGCCCCCTTAAATAGAGAATTTTACCACCCCCTTACATCCCGATCTTTCGGGGAGGAGGCAGAAGTGAACAAGGGCGCTAGAAGCCTATTACCTACCTACTCACCATGTAGGTCATGCTCGGTCGATACAAACGAGATTATCAAACTGACGCCGAATATAGTGTCGATTAATCCGATAATGAGATGAAGCTGTAGAAAGCGCGCGAGGCGACTCACGTTACACGCTCCTCCAGGTTTCCGAACGGCCGGACACTACGAACATGCTCCGATCGATCGCATATTGCTACGTGCACGTAGCCGCGGCAGCTACGAGAGTGCTACGCGAGTGCTACGCGAACACTGCGGTGTAGGCACAGCATAGCTTAATGCATCATATCTTATTTATTATTTAGACTGCCGATACTGGCAAGGGATTACGAGGTGCATGGGCAAGAGCTGTGTGAGTGTGTGAGTCGACATCTACACACAAGTGATGTGTGCTCGCGTGGGAACAGCCACTACCTGCCAGCCGAGGGGGAAAGTGCGGGGGCGGAGGCGTGGGGATTCGGATGAATTTTGTGCAAAAAATGTAGACGATTGACAACTTATCGCAGTAAAATCTTGCAGAAAACATAAAAAGCTTAGCCGGATTGTACCGCGGGCTCGTTATTGAGACGTCGTCTCGGTGCACCTGCACCCCGCCCCGCCTCGCCCCGGAGCTGGGTCCACTCATGACGGGTTATATGAGTACGTCGGGACGATACATATTCATTTCTTGTCTGAATAGAACAACTTGTGTACTTTATATTTTTAAAAGCGATTAACGCAACAGTTGTTGTATTAAGCCCAAGGATCATAAAAAATACATTTAAACCAGGGGGTCTAGCATGCGCTGTCGATACAGTATCTTTCCACCATGCACGCTCTCTCACACATTGATAAACGCGGTATACGTGAGAGCGCAATTAAGATAGATAGACGCTATATCCCTGGAGCGTGCTAGCCACACTAGATAAAAGTGGTCGTTGTTTGAAAATATCAAGATAATCTGAAGAATATCTGAAAGTAAAAGATATGGCCTTATTATTATTGTTCTGATCTATATTATTATACAATCAGTAATTCTAAATCTTGTTTTATTGTGTTTTATATCTACCTATATATTTACTGTACTGAATTCTGTAACAAGGTAAAGACATGTCTCGGCAAGTCGGTGGTTGTACCTCTTCACGAGAGTTATCGAAGTTACGGTGTTCATCTGTAGCTTACAAACTACTGAACTACTGAATGGATTTGACTGTGGTTTTCAATTTTAGCTATGAAGTTGCTAGAGAAAGGTCTAAGGATACACTGCGGTGTAACACATTTTAGATTGTACGTAATTTCAGTTAAATTTGAATCTATTCTCCTTTTCATGTAAACACAGTAATATCCGAAATGAGAATTAAGAATGGTTAATTGACTTGATTTTGTAGTTAAACGATATTAAAACCCGACTCAGACCCGAAACCTGATGCCACAACCGGCACCGTGCTGAACCTGATGCCACAACCGGCACCGTCCTGAACCTGATGCCACCACCGGCACCGTGCTGAACCTGATGCCACCACCGGCACCGTGCTGAACCTGATGCCACCACCGGCACCGTGCTGAACCTGATGCCATCACCGGCACCGTGCTGAACCTGATGCCACCACCGGCACCGTGCTGAA
This sequence comes from Ypsolopha scabrella, assembly GCA_910592155.1. NCBI lineage: Eukaryota > Metazoa > Arthropoda > Insecta > Lepidoptera > Ypsolophidae > Ypsolopha > Ypsolopha scabrella. The sequence continues at coordinate 31,351,172 of OU342966.1, read as the reverse complement.
CCTGATGCCACCACCGGCACCGTGCTGAACCTGATGCCACAACCGGCGCCGTGCTGAACCTGATGCCACCACCGGCACCGTGCTGAACCTGATGCCACCACCGGCACCGTGCTGAACCTGATGCCACCACCGGCACCGTGCTGAACCTGATGCCACAACCAGCACCGTGCTGAACCTGATGCCACCACCGGCACCGTGCTGAACCTGAAGCCACAACCGGCACCGTGCTGAACCTGATGCCACCACCGGCACCGTGCTGAACCTGATGCCACCACCGGCACCGTGCTGAACTTGATGCCACCACCGGCACCGTGCTGAACCTGATGCCACAACCGGCACCGTGCTGAACCTGATGCCACAACCGGCACCGTGCTGAACCTGATGCCACTACCGGCACCGTGCTGAACCTGATGCCACCACCGGCACCGTGCTGAACCTGATGCCACCACCGGCACCGTGCTGATACTGACTGACAGTTAGTGTTTCAATAAAAATGGGGCGACCTACTTTTTGAGAGAGAAATATAAAAATAACTTACTTGATATTTTGAGACTGTTCAAACAATCTATCTATACTAATACTAACAATAAAGTAGTAAACAGGTCGTGTCTGTCTGTACATTGAATGAATTTTGTTATTGGTACTGTACTGAGGCGATACGACAATTTTTGGAATGTTTGTCTCTCTCTCGCCTATGTACGAGTATGTTCCGTTTTAACTCGAGAACCACTCAACGGATTTAAATGCAGGTTTTTTATCATCATCGTAGTTACCCCGATCCACACATAGGCTACAAGGGGTGTTTATAAAATAACACCCAAGCCGAAAACGGGGCAAAGATTACGCAGTCGCAAATATAAATATTAAAAAATGTTCAGCTACAAACTACCTACAAAGAAAAAAAATAGACTTTACATTACATACATATTGTAAACAGAGCTTAAAGCGCATAGGCAGGCATGCCACCGTTTTGGTACAACATTTGATAACCTGTTTCTCTGTTGTTTGCCGTTATGAATTAAAGTTCAAGACCTCTATAGTTTAATAAATATGGTAAAGGTAATTTAAGGTAAGAAAACAACTTTTTATGTAAATCTGTCCAGCTTGATATCTTTTAAACAAAATCAATATTCAAAATTCTGGCACAATGGTGCCTTTTAAAGTATCAGTACCAGATGATAGAGGTCTTGTACTTTGGTCCGACAGACTACAGCAACAGAGAAACAGCTAGGTTATCAAATATTGTACTAACACGGTGGCGTGCCTGCACACCTCGATGAAACAAACGGCTTTCAAATGGCAAGCAGAAGGTTCAATGCTTTACCTGACGATTTTAAATTTAGTCCTTAGTTTTTCAGAAAATAAGTTTAAATTATATATTGAGCAGGGAGTCTTGAGAAAAGCATATTATAAAATCAATGACTATTTGGATGATAGTGACGCTTGGTGTCATGAGAATATTGATTGATACTGCTGTTCGTTTATTTTGTAACTGGTTTGTGTTTTTCAAATCTTTTGTTTTTATGTAGACTAATATTTTTATATTGTTTTTTATTATTATTTTGACATTTCTTTTTACATATTGACATGAACATTTTATAACTTACTTAGCATTTATTAGTTGATAATCTGACTATAAAAAAGTGATAAACTATATGAGACAGGTGGATTATGTTTTGCTTAGTATTTTAACTTACTGCCTCATTAGACAGGTTGACTAAGATATACTTATTTTTTTTTTCCTCATGACACAATTTCCTTCCGTCTTTTATATTTATATCCTTTTTTAATATATTGTTTAGTATTATTTTATATAAGTAAAAAAAAAAACTGTAATAGAATTAAGCCATATTCAGAAAAAAAAACGAAAAGAAAAAAGTAATGATCTTGCTAAGTTTCTTGCCCTTCTCCTTAGCAAGATTAATCGAATGGGCGGATTTAGGCATTATATCTATTTATAGTTTATTTATCTATTAACTTATTTATTCATTGAATTATGTAGGTACGTATATACAATATTTAAATTTTTTGCTTATGTTAGTAAATATTTGGCTAGGCATTATATTTATTTAGGGTCTATTCAGTTTATTTATCAACTTATTTATTAATTGCATTGTGTAGTTTTAATAATATTCTTATTCCAATAAGTCTTTATTTTATGCATGTGTATAACTTTAGTAGCCCAATTTAAATATAGTTTTTTATATATTTCCCGTATCATATTTGTTTCATCATAAAATATTATTTATCTTTATTTATTAATATTTATTTATCTAATTTACAAATAAACAATTTGAATCTTGAATCTGAAATACTGACTGAAACTATTTTTTTAAGAAGAAACTTCACATGTGGCTCCTCGAGCAATGTTTTACTCGAAGGATGATTTTTTTAAATAATTTTTTTTTAAATTTTGTTGTATATATGCAAACAGAACGATAATGTAGTAATTATAGTTTTATCATTTGTGCACAGCCATATTGAATGTGCACGCTAATTCTGCAGGCTTGCATACTGTTGTTGTTTCATCATTTTAGTGTTGTAATATTGCATCGCTCATTTATTAGTCATCGAATACAATACAATGTTCTCTATTGTAAACCATAAAAATATAGTAGCAGTCTTATCACTACAATACATTTCTTTCAGGCAGCATATGAGAGAAAAAAAAGGAAAGTTACATTGGTACCAATTAGCATAAGAAAAGTTAATAAAATAATTAAAAACTTATAGAAAATAATCTTTGCCCGCGGCTCCGCCCACGTTTTTTTTTTTTCAATCTGTGCCCCGTTTTCGGCTTGGCGGTTATTTTATTAATACCTCTTAAAACCTACATGTATGTTAAACAGGATACTACGATGATAAAAAAAACCGATCCAAATCCGTTAAGTGGTTCTCGAGTTAAAACGGAACATACATACAGACAGAAAAACAGACAGACAACAATTTTGTGTACGGACATGACTTTTCTTATTCATATTCTTTATTGCACAGAAAATTATACATACAAGCGGTCATAAATTAAATGTGCTATAGGCGAGCTTATCTCCGAAAGAGATTTCTGCCAGCAAAACCTAGGTGCTAAGGAAATATTAACTAAAAGTGCGTGATCAAATGTGCACACATAAAGAAACACGTGATATAAAAAATAAAAATGTGGAGATAATATGAACTTAAAATATAAAAACAACAAACATAAATACTTAAATACTGTAACATAACCTACATAATAAAAGTCTACATAAATATATGTTTTTTTTAGTATACACCAAATATAAACATAAATAAATACACTGTATATACCTACATAAGTATATATTTTAAAGGAAAAAATTATTATAAATAATTCTTTTTAAGTTTCTTCTTGAATAGGCTGATCGTAGGACAATCACGAATCGTATGCAGTACCTAGGGAGTTCCAGAGTCTGATGGATGTCACCGTGAATGAATTTCCAAAAGCACCCGTGTTGTGACTTGGAGTTCTTAAAAGAGATACTGTGTATGGTCTATTCTGTTTGTCTTTGGAAAGAAGGTAGTTAAAGCCTTTTAAAAGGTTTTCTTGTACATTATTATTAGTACAGGTAGTGCACATATGTATAGGTATATATAAGTATTTCGTAACTATACAGGAGAAGAAAAGAGCTTAAAGGGTAAAGTAAAAGTGTTTTCAATGTCTGTACTTGTAAGGATGGAAGTGCTCGCAGTAACGAATAGCGAGTTATTTAATTACTGTTTGGTTGTGTGATATAATTAAAGTAATGAAGTAGGTAGGTGCGGGGCGTCCCCCGCCTAACTCTCCAGTAAGTGCACGGCCCTATATACTTACGGTACGAGTTGCGGTAAGGCTGCGCCGCGGCGCGCACGCACGCAGACAGCACCATGGTCACGTGACGTCACAGCGAGCAAGCAGCGAGGTGCGCTTCGCGCGCGAGTCAGCCGAGCACTGCACTGCACGCACGCCGCGAGCCCGCCGCCCTGCAGCAACCCTACCGCCCTCGCTCCTCGCCCCGGTACCCACTACCCGCGCGACGCGACCCCCAAACCGTCGAATTTAATTTTTAACTTTTTTGTACGAATCCGTTTCTTTTTTTCCGCTCATAGTGAATTTTTTTCGCGCGACCTCGCCATTATTTCGATTACCTGCGATGATTTTTTTCGCTTTCTCCGAACGGATCGAGTAGAACGAGGTGCGCTTCAAAGCTGCTGAGTTTTTTTAACCCGTCAGTTTAGGGGAGCGATCCGATGCACAAATTCCGATAGTAGTACTATTATTAATTGAATTGTAGCTAAAAGTAAAATTATACTTTTACCTACCAATTGGTTTGGAAGATAGAATATCGCACGAAACTGACGAAATGTTACTCACTATAAAGTCCACATAAATATTATAATGACTGGAATTTTAAACTCCGTGTATGCATCAGTAAAATTGACGTAGACTGTAAATGCATCAGTAACAGAGACGCAGCTTGTTGGGCGCACCCAGTGACTTTGATCTAGACTCAAGACAGCCAAACTCATATGAAGTGAAGGCTCGACTGGTGAAATAAATCAAATCATTTATTTTAGACTAAATCTTAAGCAATATTGGTCCACACAAAATAATAAATGGTAAATCAGGATGAATAAATATTTTGGAAAAACGATTTTCTTAACCAACATTCCAACATTCCTGCGAAGAAAACAAAAAATATTACACCTGTATTTTTGTAAACAGTGCGATTTATCTTTCTCTTTTTATAAATTTTTGTTATCTGGTTAAAATTGTCCACATAAATTAAAATCAGAGTAAAGTTCTACAGTGACACTGAACATCTTTAGCAGTTATCTCACAATCTTCTCCGAGGTCTATTGTGATTGTTACTATAACATATTTAATAAAACTTGTAAATAAAATGTAAAGTTCAAGTAAGGTATCAAGCCTGATGATTTAAAGATTCCATTAGTGTGTGTTCCCGACCGGACCACTAAAATGGAGATGTGTACTCAAAGGAGCGCATATTATACATGAGCGTCCCCGGTGTTGAGGTGCACTTTGTGATGTTAATGTGCACAAACAGGGCTCACGGCCGCTCGGAACATCTCGTTACAATCGCAAATGTCCGGCGCCCCCGCTAGCCGCGCGCCGCTCCGAGCCGCCGGTCACTCTGCACAGTGTTTGTTTAGGAGCAGATATTGCTCACATTAGAATACGAATCAGCTCCGCGTGGGACCTTGCACTCGTCCTGCTACTGTGTCACTGTGTCTCTTCTCTGACCCTCGTCACCCGGACTCGCAACCTGCTGGTTCGGCAAGCGGTTTGCTCAAACTTACAAGTTGTTCCGGAGCCGTTGCGCCGGAGGCCCTCACTTAATTGTTATAGAGGATGGAATATGCTATAGACTCTAGGTCCAAAAGCATTTCAAATTTGTATGGAAAAATATGAAAACACTCATAGTATTGCACTTTTATTACAAATTATATTTATCAGTAAAATCTATTCTTGGCTGTTTTGTCCAACTTTTTAAATATTTTATGGAGCCTCTAAAGTGTCCCGCTAGGCAAAGAGCGCACAGCGCGGTCTGGCGCTACTTGTTTAACTTTAAATACGTCGCAATGCACCTATAGGTATATATTACTTCTATTTATCTCTTATCGTGTAGGCATCGACATCAAAACTGCAAATATACCTTTCAATATATAAAGAAACTCACTAGAAGTTTCATTTTTTTTTCTATTGATTTAAATATACAAATCGATTGTAATAGCCGGGAGTTTATAATTTCACAGTCCACAATTTTCTTAAAAATGACTTAGCTTGGCCGGGAACTGAACCTGCTTGTCTTGCAAAAAAAGAACACTTGGATTATGGCATTATCCGATAGTGTCACTGGTGTGTATCAAATCAATGGAAATGCCGTTTCAGAGTTGCGTAGTCAACCCTTATGGTTTCACCATGTCCGTCCGTCTCTCTGTCCCCGGCTTAGCTCAGAGAGTCTTAGTACTAGAAAGCTGTAATTTGGCATAAGTATACATATTAATCACGCCAACAAAGTGCTAAAGTAAAATCATGAAAAAAAAATATGTTGTTTCCCCTACACGTGAGGTACTACAAAGAGGAGATGATTTTTTTTTCGCTTCCACCCCAAGTTTTGGGGTGTCGTTGCATAGGTCTTTCAAAAATATTGTGGATATGTAAAAACCATTTTTCGATTCAGGGACCCGTCTGCGAAATATTAAGCTTAAAGTGCAATATTTTTGTTAGAGTCGAGTGTTCCCCTTTGCCAGCTAAACGGTTGTTTTTGGATATGTGAAAAAGTTCAGAGTAATAGTATGCCTATATATAACGAAGTTAAAAGGAAAATTATCACAGTTAAGTAGGCTTTACAAGTGAACGAGTAACAGTCAACCAAATTTATTTTGCAGTTTTTTTTTATACGGTAACGGTAAGAAGTTTATAATTTTATTGACTTATTTGAATGGTACGGAACACAGACGTTACACACAGGACAATTGCTTTCTGTGAGACTTTAGCGTAATTGCGCTTATAAGCACGCGCATTTCAAAACCAATGTTAGTAGCGACCAGAATGCTAAGTGCGAGTTGCCATCGAATGACTTTACCACCGCGTGAATCGAGTTAAGCTGGGTTTCCAGCGCGTGTTTTATACTACACACTTAACAAAAACGTGTACACAAAACATTGTTTCGCTAAAATTTTTTACTGATAAGCATGCAGGAGACACGGGGCTTATAAACACAAATATGTAGCGGAACAATATGTGTTGACGTATTGGTGTAGTGTGTAGGACAAAACACGCGCTGGAAACCCACCTTAACTCGATTCACGCGGTAGTAAAGTCATTCGACGGCAACTCGCACTTAGCGTTCAGATCTCTGACACCGAAGCGCGTACCTAGCTCCTATAAATAAAAATCGTAATTATTGGTAAAAAGTTTATAAAATGCCTACTTGCGCTGTAAAATGGTGCGGAAAATCACTAGAAACAGTAGTTTTAAAAAGGATGCAACCACATTTCATAGGTAAGGGGACGTCCATTAATTAAGTGAGGTGATTTTTGGACCCCCCCTCCCCCTTTAGTGAGATAAAGTGAGATTTGGCTCAACCCCCTCCCCCCTCCCTCTAATCTCACGTGAGATTCTTCAAAATGAGTATTTTCAGTATAAATACGTTAATATACCTATATATGCTTCATTGCGTCGGATTTATAAAAATTTCTTTAATTATATTTATTTAAGACTACCACTTTGTGGCGTTCGCATAACCTGATAGAACATGTTTTGCTAAAATTACGCGATACTTGCCAGGACCCCTCCTCTCCCCCACGTGAGATTGGGTGAGAATTGGCTTGACCCCTCTCCCCCTCCTAAGAGCCTCACAATCGGCAGTTCATAAAAATTGAATACAAAAATTTTTACAAAAAAGAGTGTGCAAGATTCAAAGATTCAAAATGTTTATTTGTAAAATAGATACATAAAGTATACGTTTTACATGTCAAATCTAATCTGTATAAAAATAATATTTTATAATGAAACAAATATGATACTTACGTGAAATATATAAAAAAACCATATTTAAGTTGGGCTACTAAAGTTATACACGTGCATAAAATAAAGATTAATTAATAAAATAAAGTTAATAGATAAATAAACTTGAAATAGATATAATGCCTAAATCCGCCCATGCGATTAATCTTGCTAAGAAGAAGGGCAAGAAACTTAGCTTGACTTCTAGGTAGGTCCCGTTTTAGTTTGGTCGTGAACTGATTATGAGCTATCTCGTAAGGGAACGGATGACAGCATATCACTTGATATTGAAGCAAGCACTTTGTACCAGGATGCTAATTGTGGGGTATTAGTTGATAAATGTCATATACCCACCTGACTTTGTATCCTACCTTCACCACCAGAGAAATCTTCAACGGATGACAATACATGACTCGAGGTTTCGGCAATAACTTTGTGTAATTATGCTCATTACGGGATATTACTTGAAAATTGTCAGTATGCCACCTAGCCTTTGATCCTGGCCTCATCAGATCACTATAGATCTCCTCAAAGATTTGCAAAGATTTGCTCTACCCACTAGTCTTCTACATGAAAAAGTAGGTATGGCGAGATTCATATATTATATTTTATTATTAGTTTAAATACACAAATACACGTCTTTACACACACTACACATTCATCCTCACCCTACGTTTATACACTACACACACACGCTACTCACACATACTATACTCACCCTCACACTCATACACTCTCCTTTCTTCTTTTGTTTGTTATTCTCTAGAATATAAGATAGATTTTAGAATATAAAATATGACAATCTATCGTCTAATAGTTTTATACTTGAAATTTAAAAAAAATAATAATAGTAATAAGATAGAAAAGTAAATTAAACCTAAAATGTATACAATTTACACATTTGTGTAAATTTAGTAAATAATTATTACGCTAACACAAAAATTTAATTTTGTAAATAAGAGGAGAAACTGGCTCCTGAATCTCAGTTTTCACTTTTTGGGAGCCAGTTGCTTTATGGTTTGTATCTTTTTGTTGAAAAATAAATAAATTTGAATTTGAAATTTGAATTTGAAAGGATGACACTACATAAGTCGACATTGTGGCAATCACTTTGTTTTAATTATATACAAAAACACGTGAGCTGACATTCTAAACTATTATTAAATACCGGTTTCAACACTCACCTTTCACGGTTATTATTATTGACTATATACCAACTGTTTCACCGAGACAATTCCGGCATTGTCAAGGCGAGTGTCGTTCCTAGGACTAAGAACTTCACTTTGTTTTAGTATATATTCAGTAAATATTAGTATTATCACACCACTACTACACTACTGAGTTTGGGTTTCGTAAAGAGTATTTAAACTATTTATCGATAAATAATAAAGCGTCATCGTCACTATTGCGATGCGGCTATTTGTCCCCCCACCACCTCCGCATACCGCTGTCCTTGACAGAATGTTCTATCTTTAGTTAGTTAATTAATTAGTGAATCACGATCAACCCAGAACCGCTGCGGCAAAGCTCTTATAGAGCCCAACTCGAAGTTGCGTTCCGCGAAACATCTCCCGCCTGCACTACACCACTAAGACGGATGACATCGCGGAGTACGTACGCCAAAAGACGGGGTACCCGCCGAGGGTGCAGTTGCTGGAGTCGCGCCGCAACGTCAAGCACCTCGTCATGGAGGAAAGCTTTGGGCCACAGTAAATAACTTCTATTTGCTAACACAATTTTGTAATTATAAACAGTACATATGTTAGTTTGGAAGGTATTTATTTATGGGCCTAAGATGCCTGAAAATAAATAATTTTACTTGATTTGATAATGATATAAAAGTGATCATCATAGATATGCTGCCAAAATCTCTCTAATCTCTAAGAGTCTGCATTTTAAAATTATGGACAGCTAACAATTTAAAATTAGCGCAATTTTATTGAAAAGGCGGCCATGATCGGTTAAAGTGAGCGAAGTTTCGCTACACGAGTGGCCAATCGCGTATGAGCATTTTCATTCGATGAATTGTTGCATTGAGACTAACGTGATATATAACTTTATTGCATTTTAGTAGCCCAACCTTAATATTTTTTGGATGTATTTCCCGTATTTATTTATCAACTTGTTTGTTCGTTGCATCATTTATACATAATATTTTTATTCCTAGATTTCTCTATTTTATGTAGGTGTATAATTACATTTTTGTAGCCCAACCTAAATATTTTTTGTATGTATTTCCCTTATTAGTATATACATATTTTTTATTCAAAAGATTATTAATGTAAAGAATAACTTTGAATCGTAGAAAGTATACTTTATGTATGTTTCTATTTTACAAAATAAATATTTTGATTTTGATTTTAACGTGTTTAACAGCGTTAACAATTATTTTTGATGTTTGACAATAAATTATTTAATTAATTATTATTTTGTGATCTCTTTGACTGATATCTTTATTCAAAACTAGCCTTTGCCCGCGGCTCCACCCGCTTTTATTCAATCTCTGCCAAATTTTCAGCTTGGACGTAATTTTATGAACACTCTTTATGGCCTATATGTTGACCAGGGTTACTGCGGTGATAAAACAAATAAAAAACTGCATCAAAATCCGTTGAGTGGTTCTCGAGTTAAAACGGAACTTATATACATACATACAGACAGACAGACAGATAACCAAAAATTCTAAATATATAAGTTTTGGCTTCCATATCGATAAAAAAAAATATATATTTTATTACTTTAGATTAGCTATTAAAGCATTTTATATGTTTTTCCTAGTTTTATTTTAATTTATTATCAAATATTAGGTAGAGTGGTCATTCCATTAATGAATGCAATAAATTATTTCACAATAACTCAATGCAGCGAAAAATTGCACATTCTTGTTGCTGTATAAATAAAATTAATTAGTAAATCAAAATAAATTTTACAGCTTGCCAAAATTTAATAAAATCTGTATCACGGTTCACTGCTCTATTACTAATATTGCTGCGAATATATTTAATTACCTATGACATCAATTTTAAAGCTGTCCAATTACACATTAGTTGCTGATCAATTTAGTTATTTTTGTTTGCCGCTAACTAGAAGGAGCTGACGAAAACCTCTTCAATTTGCTTGCCATTTAAATGATAGCCTTATCAAAAACATAACAGATACCGATAAGTTGTCATGCTACGAATCACTACGACGTGCTACGAACCACTACGAAGAGCTACGATGCTACGCACGCCTTCGGTCACATTACCGCCAAGCATATTCAACTGAGATTTCAATATTAGTGTGTGGACGAGGGGCGCGGGGCTCGGGGCGCGGGGCGAGGGGCGCAGGGCTCTCAACCCGTGACCTCCGACGGGCTCTGGCCGGACTCTATATTTAATTAAAGACGCGTACCTCAGAGCAAGGGTTGGCGGAGCCACGTCCCCACACGGCGCGATGCGCTCTGCTCTATACGAGACGGTTTATTGCACTTCAGAGAGCTCACTGGTTATTAATGTGTTTGGGGCACATTTGTCGTGTTATTGCCTTTAATATTCCCGAGATCAAATCAACATGACGTGTTAGACTCATCATCTCAGGCTAGATGTAACAATTAGGTAAACGCAGTCTTCCGACTGATACTGGGTAACTATTTAACTTATTCACTGTTAAGGGACGCTTAATTTGATTATTTTTTGCTGAACTTGTCTTTTTATGGCGAAATCTTCATCTGATATAATGGGCATAATCGAGAACTGAATCGTCTTTTATTTGCTTATAATTATAATATATTTAATGAAGATTTTAAAAAATGATTTCATGTGTCATTCTTTATTGCCTTATTGCAAAAATATTTGTATTAGGTATATAATATTTTAATAGGATTATTGTCATGTAAAAATAATGTAACTCGTTCAGTCAAGACCAAGGTTCAATTATGAACAAATAAAATGTAGACTTCCTATACTACTTGAGTCGAGGTTGTTCTTGAATATTGTTCGTATTTCGCAATCCCAATCGAGTCTCTGATATGACTTGGCTATATCAACTATATACCCCCTATGTATAGCCTAATTACCACTGTAGACTTGATAAGTGCTCAGTAACGTACACGTGCAAATTGCCACTGTAGACTCAGTAAGTGCTCAATGTCGTAAATCGCCCAGCCCCGAGTCAGTAGTAGTGAAATCTTTTCCAAATTACGCAAAAAATGTTATTGATCCGTGATACTGATCACGTACCAAGCCTCCTGTATGAATTAGGTTGTATACATAAATGTTACTTGTACATAAACGAATACGTGATGTATCACCGCCCAGGCCCAGCCCCGGGGCCCGACTCTCTGGGTTCCTTGTGTCATACACTGTATGACGTAAACCACGGCCTGGGCAGAAATATTCAATAGTGGTGTGGGTCATTTAATAAGAACAGGTCAGGTAAGGCTTGTCCGCACAAAGGCATTCAGCTGAATCAATGGAAATATAGACAGACAAACATCGAGGATTCGTCATAAGGATTAACGATAAAGCCGGCGCCGGGTGCGGCAGCGAGTGGGAAACAGTGTTTACTTAGGGCAGTGCAGAGCTTGTTAAATTGTAAATGCGCTCTTTGTGCGGGACGAGCGAGGGGGCGGGGCGGGGCGCGGGGAGATCGGGGGGCAGTATTAGCACTATATTTGCATTTTCAATTCCACGCGGGGCACGCGTAGGGCGGCGGGCGGCGGGCGGCGGGCGGGAGGGGAAGGGGTAGCTCGGACTCATTTCACGGCGCGTTGTGACGGCGCGGAGAGAACAAAGCGCGGGGAAGGGTTGCGACCCGACCTCACCCCTCCTCACAATCGCATTAACTACCACATAACCGTTTAGAATACATTACCGGGCCGATTGGCCCGATCGAGATTTGCCGTATCGTTCTCTCTCATCTCAATGCATATTATATTCAAATATTTATTATACTAAACAACAATTGGAACTATGTACTACATTATGGTACGTACATCTTCTGTGTCGGTATTGTCAATCAAATCAAACTTATTGTAAAAAAGTTCTACAAAGGCTTGCTTTTAAAAATTACCGTAGAAGTAACTTTTTACAGATATTCAAACAAAGATGTGGTTTCTTATTGCCCCGTATTACGTTTAGATTAATTGTTTTTATAGGGTTCCGTACACGAAGGGTACCCTATTCCGCTGTCTGTTTGTCTGTCGCAGAAGTCTACAGTTTCAGCTGTAATCGGTAGTCAGTTGAAATTTTCACAGAATAAGTGTTGCTATAGCGTCTAACACGATCAATAACAAGTGAGAAGGATGTATTGTCTTGTAAAACTGTGGTGCAGACTATATCATTTCTACGAGGGAAGGCCTAGTTCTGGATGGAAGCAAAGTGTTGCATGTTAGTTTGTCACCAAGTACAGGATATACAATTGGCGCACAGTCAGTAGGTCTCAGGCAGAGTAGAGCGATCTAGTATGAAATCTGAAAGGCTTTGTGCATTATAACTTTTGAGATAGATCTTTGGGCGCGTTCTAGGTGGAGCATATTATAAGTTTCGCAGGATCCACCCCATGCCATGGATGCTGTGATGCAGTGCTCTAAAATTGAGCGATATAATTCGAGATACACAAGCACAAGAATTATTAAGTAAGCGATGTAACGTAACTTAACTTAAACTTAAAGACCCAGATCAGTTTTCTCACTCGACCAATTAATAAATTAATATGCGGTTTCCAACTTAGCTAGTTGATCGTGAACCATAACGCCTGGGTATTTTATGGTTGATGTTATTTCACTTGCCAAGCATGAACAGTTTGTGGGGGAAACTTGCCCGCAGGTATGTACTCTGAGGGAAGATGAAGGGGGTTTTGTACAAGCTAGGATTGAAAAGGCGAGGTATTTATATAATAGTGAGAGTTAACAGATTGTTTTCATGACTGTTTCAAGTCCTGCTCCGTCCACTCGATCGCTCGACCTAACTCTCCCCACGGTAAGTAATTGCGGTTTATTGGCTTGGTTTTGGTTCTTACTTAAAGACGATAAAAGTACAAGTTCAAAATTTAGTCAGATTCTAGGACATAGGTACTCTAAAGTAAAACAAAAAATAATAAAAAGTAGAGTTCCGTACGCAGACGATCGCTCCGACGACCTTCGGGTCCACAAATTACTAAAACGTCCTGAAATTGTAATCTCAGACTCATGGATGTTATTTAAATGTTCAATCGATCTAGCTAAGCTGCTTATATTGAGGACCGTGATGAACGGATCGGACCAGCATCTCGGTTCATCTCTGCAGCGCGTCCTTCTCACACCGCTCCATGAACATATTCGCCGCTAGAACTACTCAATAACAATATAGTATATCTGTACGGTACACCGAATGTACTCACAATAACTGTATAGAGTGCCCATGATGATGGACTGGATGCAGACTCGATCTACAACGTTATAGAAATGAAACGAGCGAACGGACACACAGCCGGCTACAACGGAGAGGGGAATAGTTACAAGCCACCCACGTTACTTGACCCACATACGTCTGCGTACAGTACTCCGGTAGAATATAAATACCTATAGGACAACATTTGTTTTATTACTAGCAATGAACTACGAAAACGAAATAATATCTTAAATGTAATTAATGCTACTCGTCTCACGTAGCATCGTCGCAGGCATCTCGTAGCGTCTCGTAGCACACTGTAGCTTGTATAGCAAGTCGCCCGTAGCTCGGAGAGCGACAGCGCGCTTCAGTTGTCGAGTGCTAGCACGTGCTAGATCTACAGTGCGTTCCGATAATGTTAGATTTACACTTTTTCTTCGAGATTTTGAACAATTCATATAATTTATTTACAAGTTTTGTTTAGAAAAAAATCTACAAATAATAAAATCTTTTAAATACGTTTGTTTCATTGCAGCGATAGTATGAATTAATAATATTTAATAATAAACAAGACTGATCGAATGGGCGGAGTTAGGCATATATTAATCTATAGCAACTTTGCATTTATATATATTACTTATTCACTTATAAGTGACCGTTTGTTTCTTAATAAAATAAAATAAATAAATAAAAAATAAATGAAAATAAATTATTTCTTTCTATGCAAGTTTTCGAACAACATCACAACGCTGATTTACAGCCTGTCCCTTTTCATGCATTAAATTAAATTTACATATTACGAGTACTTACATAAGCACACAAACTAAAGTTTAAATAATATACAAGTTGTACAAAAATGGCGAAAAATTAAAAAATACATATTATTGGTTACACTGAAACTATTATTAAATAATTTAAATTACATAATGTGAGTAATATCAGGCGATGAGATGACAGCCAGAGAGGCCTATCTTTTCCAGACACAATTTTATTAATCAATTGTGTCTGGAAAAGATAGGTCGCTCTGGCTGTCATCGCCTCATATATCAACGGGAATAAATTAATACAATTTTTTATTTTGGGTGCATGGGCGTTGTGCAAAAAGAGGGCAATAAATCATGAAAAAAAAATGTTGATATCATAACAATATTATTTTGTATGGAGAGGACAGTGTGAAGAAACATAAAGAGAATCACACTTACAGCCATTACACTGACTGACCTTTTATTATTTTCATTTTTGCTGATCTTGATATTTTATATCGATCTGTTGTCAATTAAATTTGTTTGTTTAAATAAAAAGATTTAAGTTTAGTTTTAAGTGTACAGTAAGGTACTTTTTCCTGTAACGGTGGTGGTAGGTCATTCCAAACCTTAGCTGCGGCAAGCACCTTGATTCGTTGATCCTATCTACTATTGAAAGATAGTAATTGTTGAGACGCTTGTTGTTGTTGTTGTTACAAGTTATAATGACGACGAGATCAGCTAGGAATATTGGGAGTCATGTGATGTTATGGCAAAGGATTCTCGGTACACATAATGCTTCGTCTAGCACAGTGTCTAGAGCACCACGGCGGGTGCAGGCGGGGGCAGGCGGGGGCAGGCGGGGCAGGGAGGGAGGTAGTCGCAGCGGGTGTCGCTGATTGCGCTAATCAATAGACTCACACTCGTGCACGGAGAGCGCTGCGCCGGGAGATATCTCGCCGCACTGACCTGCCCCACACACACACACACACACAAACACACACACACACACACACACTCTACAACATGTGGACACCTCAAGCTAGATGTCACATCAGTAGTACCTGTGTGCTGTTGGAATTAATAATATTCGTAAATGTACGCTGACTGAAAGGTAAAGGGAAAGCATTTAGAAACACGTCTATCTCCGATCTCCAATTTTCTCTTTAGAAAATTTCCCTTCGCTCTGCCTCTCATAACCTTTATTAACCTTATTTAAATAAGTTAATTATGCTTTGAAGCCAGCAAAGTTAAACTAGAATCGCTTAGTTGTAAGTAGTCGAATGGTACTGTGGGGGTCAGCGGGACGCGGGGGCGCGTGGGACGGGACAGTGAAGCTTCAGCGACGATCACCGAGTCGCTTCAGCAACACCTTCAAAGTGCACATAGAAAACACAGTGAGTGTAGAACGGGCCGCTATTGGAGAACGGGTTGGCACTCGTGCAAGTACTTTGCATATCCCCGTGTGCACATAGCACCGGTATGTAAATGTGTGACGCGCCGGGATTGGTCGCCGCACCCTTCCGCCAGGTCGTATGGAAATAAGTCGTCGGTAAAAAACGCACTGATTTGTGTACGGGTCGCGCGGGTCGGGCGCGGGGTACAGACGGACGGGGGCAGGGGAAGGGGTGTGAAGGGGTTGCGCCACACTACGTGAGTTATGTCGTTTGTAAATGACTCCGGCGCGCGGCAGCTTCAGTGTGACGGTTTTAAATTAAAACGCGATGATGAATGATGATGCAATCTGTGACGCGATATTACCGACCCGCGCCGAGGGACATTTACATTCTATTGAGGACCCCACGCGCGCCATCAGCGGTATATATGTTTCGGTTTTTTTTCTTATGATACCAGTGGACCAAATGAAAATATTTAATAATATAACAAACATACAAAAAGCTAAATCAATGGTGATGTTGGCTAAGCTCCCCCCTCAGTCCCGCCCCCGTACCTCTCCGGTGTAAACTCGACTCGAATCAAACGAGCACAAATCAAATATTCAGCAGCGAGTGAGCAAACATTCCTCGAGTTGTATACTGTGTGCCGACGTAGCTACGTACATATTGTATTGTGTAGCTACGTGTAGCTCTACACTGCGAGCTAACAATATTACATGTTGTATCATGTTTGTTCGCGTTGTACTTTTAATATTGATATGAGAGGTCCCTGGGGGCACGGGGCGGAGAGGGGTTGAAGGTATCGGACACGTCTCCAGGGACGTAGCCTGTTTGACCACCAATCACAACAACTAAATGTTTTAAACTGATATTTCCAACTAAACACTATGGAACATCCAGGAACAGCACGGCACTGCGCCCCCGCTAAGCTGATGATCGAACAATCGCATATATCGGAGCGCGTGGCCTCGTGTACAATAATAATTTAGCATCGAAATCGAACGGAATGGAACGAAACTGAAAAGATCTTGCGCAGCTGCCGCTGCCGCCGCCGCCGCCGCCGCCACGCGCCAACCCTTTAGCTGTTAACTCTATCTAATATCGCAATGTGACACGTGCGGGGCGCGGGGGTGGCATGCGGGTACACAAACACACACACAAACATAAACCGACCAACCCTTTCAATGATCTACATTTATATCAACCGAACAAACATTATACATGGCTTTGATCAATTCTAATGACGTCTCGTCAGGATGATTTATTAGATCTTGATGGAAGAGCCGGTCTGATAACTAATATATTTACGAGTGCTGCTCGGTTGCCATAAACGCATTATACTTACCACTAAACTAATTTATTTCGTATTTATGTCGTGATTTAAAATATATAATTTCGGTTAAGGATATATACCGATGGCAGTACCCTACAGTAGTCTCTGCCAGCAGTGGCGTGCACATAGTTTGTTTACTGGCCTAAGACTTTGTATTTTGGAAGATATTTTTAGGGTTCCATAGTACCTGAAAGGTAAAAGGTACCTTGTCGGTGAGTCTCCCCCAACCAGCAAATCTGTGTGCTATAAACATCGAGAGCACGTTCCTACTTTTGCTTTTAATGCTATAAAAGCGCTATTAATACTCAACTAAAATGCTGTAAACGTTTACTCGACGGCGAATTGGGCGCAGTTTATTCAGATAAAAGTACTGTAAGAGTGGAGTAAGTGCTATATAAGAAGCAAAACAGTGGTATGAAGGTTGAGTGAAACCGATGAAAATTTCGTCTAGTGATATAAGTACAAAGACGCATTTATACGATTGTTTGTTCTATGAAACAGCCGTATTGCTATTACTCAGAAAACTTGTTCTGTAAAAGAAACCGAATTGCTTTTACTCAGCTCTTTAGATGAGTAACAGAGAATCAATTGCTTTAACTCGGCTAACATGTGCTGTAAAAGCTCTCCAATAGCAGTGATTCGATTATTTCGTAGTGAGTTTTTAATTTCGTCGAGCACGCGGGCCTGGGATGCAAAAATTTATAAAAAGATGGTTCATAGACATTAAGTTTATTCATCGATCATGTGGTTTGTCATATAAAAGTCTGTAAGTATTTTATTGTGATGTAGATTATCATGCAAGAATAACTACTGATTAAACCAGGGGTTCTTGTTAATATATATTTATGCGCCCCCCTAATTACATAAATTTAAAGAAATAAATATTAATAAAATAAAATTATTTATGTAATCCAGTTTACATTACATCTCGATGATCATTTATTCGATTATAACTTGAATACTGGCGTTAGGATTACACTTATAGCACATTTCAGAATTCTTTAAATAGCAAAACAAAACCAATTTTTTATTATTACGTTTTTTCTGTATTTATTGTATGTTTGAACTGATTTCGGCACTTTCATTATCTGAATTATCGAATTTACAACACTAATCTTAGAGATATCTACGGATATCTCTACTATATCCGTTTCATCCACGGTTTTATTTCAAATACGGTATTAAATATTCGAGTCTCTCTTTTGTGGTACCATCAATTCTTTTTTTAGTTATCATAAACAGTTACCTATGGGCAAGATTTTAAATATCTTCTTTCTGATTGTTCCCAAAACTTTCGAATTACGGAACCCTAGGTATGCGAGTCTGACTCGCACTTGACCGGTTTTTATCAGCAAGAGACAGTTTTGAAAAACGCACAATTCCTCATATTTTTACTACATATTACCGGAACAACATTCACAGTAAAGCCATTTAATACAGTAACAAAGTTTTAAATGTTTCAGCTGTAATAGTACAGATACGAGCAACCATAATTTATTTATTTAAAAAAATTAACGCCAACAATAACAACAGAAAAATACAAAAATAACAAACGAATACGGCTTCGAGCTAGCATACATTACATTATCTAAACTAAATATGAAAAATTGTATTTAACAATAATCAGTTCTGTACAATAAATAAAATCATATTATTCAAATAAAAAAAATACAAAAGCATTACAAATAATTAATATTTAAATTAACACACGGAAATACTAAAACAGAAAAATGTACAAAGAATTCAATCTAAAAGTTAAAATCTAGATAAGTACAAAATTATTTAAAAGTTGCAAAAGTTAAAATTTTAGCAGCGCTAGTGCAACGATATAATTGCGATAGCCGGACCAGCATGGACTAGATTTATTTATTTGCATAGGTATAATTTATTTTTAGTCTAATTACTATTAACTTTTATTAAAAATATTATTACGTACCTATAAAATTACTTTAAAATGTTACATATATAATTAAATAAATAATAAATAAATTGATTAATAATAAATAAACATGGCTGAAATTAATATTTATATTATAAAAATTACAATTGCATTATTAATTACATAAAAAGGATGTATAAAGTAATTCAACTGTATCAACTATATTAAAATTAAATATAAGAAGCACAATATTGCAAATATAATAAGATACGATGTGTATTGAATTGAATTATATAATTTTATAATCATGATAGATTATAAAAATTTCAAATAAGCTAAAATTTATTGTTATTTTTAATTTGTTTGTACAAAATAAGGACATAAATATTTATTTTTAAGTATCATATGTTTAAGCTATGCAATGTTATTAATTTGTATTTTTGGGAAATAAACCTTATTATTAATATTATTACGCTTTTAAAATATTAATAGTATTGACAAATAATTTAATAACATAATTGTAATAACGTCGTTGCAATATCTAAAAAGTCTTAATTCTATAGTATAAGTGATTTTAATTATATTGTTAATAATATCCAGGCAGTGAGATTTCCACATTTTAGTATACATTTTAAATGGTCTTATATTTCATAGATTATTGCCACGGTTAGTCGTACTGTCAACGTCACACAAAACACTACCATCAGCCACCTTATATAAAAACGACCATTCTAGCATTACTCTACGATCAGACAATTTATTTAATCTGAAAAATGATAAAGCCTATCCTCATACTCGGATCACCTACACATTCTAGGGGAGATATAACCTAGGCGTCTAGTAAAAGACAGTTGAAAGATTCGATTCTATTAGATTAGCACGTGTTCCAGACAATCAGACTAGTGATCCAAACTCGAGGGCTCAGTGAACCAGTGCAGTGTACATAAAGAGAGATCTTTGACTGGATTCTGCGGAACTCTTTGTCGCCCTCTTGACAATGTGCTCGAAATAGAGAACGAAACTCAGTTTACAAAACTGCGGATTTGACTTATTTCAGCGAGTGGATCGAGCACGAAGTCTGAAACGGCTTCTTATTTGCCGTCTAATGAAAATGAAAAAGAAAAATCTTCAATTTATCTTACAATGTTCCTTAGTAGTTACATCTAAATTACTAACGATATCAATAAATAAAAACACAAATTATTCTACAGTTGGGTATCAGTGTAAACGTGCATTTACTATGGATAAAGGCAAGCCTGGACCCGAGAGCCGGGAGATTTTTTTTTTTCTTGTTCAGGAAAACATTGCGAGGTAAACCTAAATGGCTCCTATCGCATTGGGACATAAAAACCGTTGGTGAAAAGTGAGTGTCCGAGTGTTAACTGTTTCTAGAGACACCTCAACCTCCTCACTCACACACAAGTGTTAGGTACTTAGCATGGACACCACAAACACAAATATCAATTGAGAGGAGGACGCCCTGACAACTGGCCACCAGCACACAAATACCTGTGAGATCAAGTGTGTGTGAGACAAGAGTAAACAAAAATAAAAACTGAGTAAATCGTTTAGAAATAAAATCAAATCTTATGTAAGCCAGGTTTGCTGTAATTTTACCGAAAATCAATTGAAATGCGAAGGTCAAAAATAATAATGGTTAAAACTCGCAGAAAACGACTCATCACTGAGATAAGACCCAGCTAGATCGATGCTGTAAATTGTATCGAACCTTATAGCCATTTTCTAGAAACCGTTTACAAATACACAATACAAATTGCTATTTTGAAAGGTTGGAGAATAATAACACAAACACCTATACTAAAAAATTCAAGGCAATTGAGTTAACTTTAAGTAAGCAATTCTGGAGCCTATTCCTTAAGAATCAGGGATGCTATGTTATATCAACAGATTCGTAGTGGGAGCCTCTAGCTACCTAGTGACACTTTCACCATGGCGCCTGTGACCTATATCTGGTTACACGCCAGCACGAAAGACGTGTTCTACGCAATAAATAAGTTAACCCTTACAGAACTGGAAAAACAGAGTACGTAAGACAATAGAAGTTAGGACTTAATACCCCATCCATCGCGGAAGGATTAAAGGTAAAACTAACAAGTAACAGATAAGTTCGATACACTAACTCTAATTATCAGGATTGTTACAGTTGTATCACGAATAGTTGTATATGCGCCATGCGTGTATGTATTTAGGGCAAAAGAGAGTAAAGGTCGACAAGTACGCGAGCCCTCCCAGGACATAACAAGAGAGCAGTCCAGTGAGTGCGCGAGACAGCTGGAGGGTCCACAGATCAAAGAGTAAAGATTCAAATCAGCCTCGAGCGGGGTGGGAGGCTGTTGGTAGCGCGTGTCTCGTGTCGTGTGACGTAGGACGGACGCAGCTAGCACAAGCAGGCAATCAGCAGGGTGGCTGTCTTACTACACCATTCGATTTATTTATTCGATAAACGCGAGGAAACAGACCGTTCTAAGCGCGATTACACTGTCCTTAGACCAATCCTATCCTAGTTAGGATGCCGATAAATTGGATGGAGTAATCGCGGATTTAGTGTTGCAATCGTCTATCAGCACTTTCATGAGCAAAATAGAGGTAGGTATTCAATAAATGTTTGCTAAATACGAAAAAAAATTGTTAGTCCTCTTTATACTTGTGAATTGACTCGGCTGTTATAGGAAGTCTAACATTTAGTTTGCGTATTTCACACAAAGGGTCATCGAGCCTTGGTCCTGACCACTTACCGAGTCTCCAGTATGAATTTGGCAAAGTCAAGTTACGTAACGGTATACTTAAACAAGGTATAAGTATCTCGTTAAAAAGAAAACAAGAACAAAAGCTATAGTATTTTAATACAATCCTGACGCACGTCTTTCGCTTTTTAGCTTTCCGTAGTCCGACAAGAAACCCTTAAAGTTTCGCCATGTCCGTCTGTCCGCAGCTTAGCTCGGAGACTATTAGTACCACAAATTAAATAGAGATAGTACTAGAAAGCTGTAATTTGATATGGGTACACATATTGATTACGCCGACAAAACGGTAAAAAAATCTCGTCATTTTTTATTTTTTGCTCCAATACACGTAAATTGGGGATGAATGTATTTTTTCTCGTCTATCCCATAGTGTGGAATATTGTTGGATAGATCGTTCAAAACATTATGGGTGTGTGAAAACCATTTTTCGATTTAAAGATCCGTTGGTGAAATATTAAGCTTGAAAGTGATAATTTTTGTTAGAGTCAGGTTTCCCCCCCTGCCGGCTAAACGGTTGCTTATGAGTATGTAGTCAAAATATTAAAATATGATATAATAAGGTATTTTATATTTTAGAATTAAGTATTATTTATGTCATTTAAGTTTCTTTTATTTAATAAAATAAAGCATAATTACTATCAAATATAATAATATATTAATTACTTGAATTACCTTACCTAAGTAAGAAAAAAAAATCTATGTCAACAAAATAAAAATTTAACAGTTCAAAATGTATGCGTATTGTTGTGGTTTTATTCATTATACATTATGTATGATACAAGTGAGCTGCGCAGGGCGTAATGGAGCAGAGATTGTACTGTCTAATGCTCACGCGTTTCATACGACGTTTTTCAACACACTATAATAAAATTTCACTGTCTTTTTTTCCACACAATCGAAAACACAGCTATGAATTAACAATTTTCTTTGAAAAATTCCGGCGGAGATTTTGTTTTTGCGCAGATGGAAATAGAGGCACTGACGCATCCGCCAAACAGCCAAATATTGCCAAACAGACAAATATTAAATATTAACAAACTGAATATTTTTGTATTAACAACAAAAATTTGAGTAATTATGTTGATAAAATAAATAATTTGATAAAATTAAATGATTATTTATTATATTTTAACCGAGACAGTTTGTTTATTTGCAAATACATTACTTTTTCTCAAGACAAGATTTAAAAAAAAACTGTAATGTAAAAAACACTAGTGCGATAATGTGAAGTAAAAAGCACGCGTTTAATATGCTGCATTATGACCCTAAAAACGCTGCAATAATGGCCACTTTATAAGCAAGTGTGTTGAAAAAACTTATTTGAAGCGAAGAAAAGGGTGTCCTGCCAAAAAAAATACGCATTTCATTTTCCTCGTTTTGCCACAACGTTTGTTTGTTGTTTTTACGTTGTTGAATTGTTTCTGTCGTGATAATTGCCTGTTTCTACATACTTTATAGTCTTATTTACAAAGAAGGAGAACATAGCGAGGCCTCGATGTTATTATGTGTATACACAAACCCGTGCCATAGCGAGTCGATCACATCTGTCGGTGGACTCATCTCTCGTTATGTACCGCTGGCGGGCACGTGCAGCCGGGGCTGCGCCCGCGCACACACGCGCACACGGACACACACACTCGCACGCAACCCTTCGGCGCGCGTCACCCTTCCTCACGTTTCACTTTTCATCTCGCGCGGAACAGATTGCGGCAGTTTTTTATAAGATTTCCGTTGCACAGGTAGCGAGACGCGAGCTGCGGGGCGCGGAGCGAGGGGCGCGGGGCAATATGCCGCGGGTCCCACTCCCAACTCCCAGCTCCTCTACTGCACCCAGCGATTCTAGTAAGTAGTACAGTGGAGCCCACATCAAGCTATACACATTGAGTATAAGCTGACCTGTCATTGTACTGGAAGCCTATACAATGAGAGGTCAGCTTATACTGAAAGTGTTTAGCTTGATGTGGGCTCCACTGTACAAGTATGAAGCAAAGAACTAATGACGTTATAAAACCTCATTGCAATAAACCTATAACTTGGACAAAACCTATCCTTCCAAATTCCTAACTATAGGCAGTTTCGTTTTTGAAATAGGGTGTATACAAAATAGGGTGTAACAAAAATAGTCTCAAATTGACAACTTTGATGGCACCCCATTTCTTTATCTTACTAGATATGTATATATATACTTTTATTCATTATTTCTAGACAATGACACCCTACATGCCAATGTTTTTTTCAACTCCTTTTTGTATGTATGGATGG
Organism: Ypsolopha scabrella; assembly: GCA_910592155.1. Taxonomy (NCBI): domain Eukaryota; kingdom Metazoa; phylum Arthropoda; class Insecta; order Lepidoptera; family Ypsolophidae; genus Ypsolopha; species Ypsolopha scabrella. The sequence continues at coordinate 31,326,918 of OU342966.1, read as the reverse complement.
ACCCTGAAAATTAATCCAATTAAATTTTATTTCATTATTCGGTTAAGGGTCAGTATTTTTCTCAACATATCCAAGTTTCAGATCTATAATTCATTCCATCTGCAAGCTAGAGACCCGTGACAACCAGACGGACAGACAACAAAGCGACATTAATAGGTCTTGCGTTTTCTGGGTTTGGCATATAGTAGAAGTTGTTCATATTAATGGGTAGATAAAACACTCCGTTTTAAGAAAATATTTTATCATTTTAACATTCTGTATATATTTTTATCAAGACTTTTAAAAAGTCACGACCACACACAAATTTATGTAGGCAAATTCATACTGAAGACTCGGTAAATACCCAAAATGAAATTTGGACTTGCTATAGTAATTGAGTCGAGGTTGTTCTTGAACAAGTACAGAAACACAAAAAAAAAATTGTATTTCACGAAAATGGTAATTAAACCTTGGTCTTACCGAGTCTCCACCATGAGTTTGGCTATATAAACGTCACCTTATATGTTTCTGTGCCTGATATTATTTCATGTTTCACTCGAGGACGCACGCGACTTCGTTTACTCGTTATACCAGTTGGGGAAGCATTTTCGACACAATTTTATTTGTAGGTAATTTCGAAAAACTCTTTCGGGTGCACGTTTTTCTAGGTGATTAAGATAATTAATTTATTGGGTTATAAAGCGCGAACGTAGAGCGTTGGCGGTCAGAAGCAGTATGTTCGCCCGTAGGTTTGCTCGTTGTACAGGTACCGCCTGTGGGTGAGTGAGGCACACGCCTACAACGCTCTACGGATGCAGTACAATAATGCTTCCAGGATGTTGTCGGGACCGCCGTGACGCTGCAGCGCGTCCGGCATGTTTGCGTAAGTAAGTAGCTTCCTCATGCATAGAGTATGTGATAGTCACATGTCCTGAAAGCAGAAGGAAGGGGGGAGGTGCGGGCGGGTTTCCTATCAGCCACCACTGGACGACGATACTCGTTAAATAAGGGCGGTCAATTTATTAAACGTTTTTTTATAATGTTTATTTATTTTCTTATTTTCTTTTATTTTTTATTGACATTTGTGAAGATCAAACAAACAAATTGTATGGAACTCGGTTCTGAAATAGACTATTTTTATTTTATAAAGTACATTCTTGTAAACTTTTAACAATAAACTAACTATTAATTATATACACATCTTAAAATAATATAAATTAAATACATACATATACTCACGCCTGTCTCCCAGGGGGGTAGACAGAGACTACAGATTTCTATTTGCTACGATCCTGACACACCTCTTTTGATTCTTCTACATCCATCAACCTAGTCATACAGGCTCTTCTATTCCGGGTACTTTTTACTTTGTTCTTTTTCAGTATGTCGCCTATTTGGTCGGCATACGTCCTTCTAAGGCGGCCCGGTCGAACTTTACCTTCCACTTTGCAGAATACATTTCTTTCGTCACTCTACTTTCATTCATCCTCTCTATATGCCCAAACCACCGAAGCATTCCTTTTTCTATTCTAGTCACTACATCTTCTTTCAGTCCACAATGATCCCTTATGTCGATATTTTTCACTCTATCATTCAATGTCAAACCACACATACTCCGTAAGGAACGCATTTCCACTGCATTCACTCTACTGCGATGCTCATCTTGCCAGACCCAACATTCACTACCACACATAAACGTAGGAGCCAACACTCCATTATGAACCGCCAATCGTGCCTTTGAAGTCACACTTTGGCTGCCCATAAAGGAGTGCAGGGCCCCGTTCACTTTGTTTCCCGCATTCACTCTTCTTTCATGTCACCGTCACACTTTCCATCGCGTGTGAATAGACAATAAATTAAATAATCCTTAAAAAAAACACGAAACTAGCATAGACACAATAATCATTTAAAAAAATTGCCTCCAGATCTCCCTGTTGGAAAGGGACCAAAATACTAGCCGCGTTACCTCTCTGTATGTGTTGATCAGGGTCACTACGGTGATAATAAAAAAACCGCATCCAAATCCGTTGAGTGGTTTCGAGTTAAATCGGAACATACATACCTACATACAGACAGACAGACAAAAAATTTAAAAATTGTTGCTCCAGCCTCAGTACAGTACCAATAACCCATTTTATTTAAAATTTCGCGTAAATATTTAATGTACAGACACGACTTTTTTACCACTTTATTATTAGTAATATTAGTATACATATATACGTATTTGCCTTAGAATTTTGGTTTTCATGAAAATAATTTTATATGTTACCGCCTCCTGTAGCCAAGTGGTAGAGCGCTCGCCTGCTCATACAGAGGTCGTGGGTTCAATCCTCACGGTGCTCGTTCATTTGTGTACGGTCTGCTTGCTTCGAAGCTGTTGGTCCATTTGTGCTCGAAGTACGGCGATACGGCTCACCACCCATTATGTTTGGGACGTAACAATTTTTGGTAAAAAGCGGGTGTACCAAGTGTGGACTGTGACTCGCATTTCACACTTTACACTTGGAAACTCCTCTGCAGCCAGTCAAGGATTCATGTAGCATCGATTATAATCACGGGTTAAATTATACAACGTGGGTAGTTATTGTAAGCGCGCTGTTTACGACCAAACTCAAGCCGGACACCTACTTGGAAGCAATCTTTCAAATCGGTTAGGAAATGATGGAGTGATGGAATGACATACCCAAGAAGAACAATATAAGATAGTACAGTCAAATTGAGAACCTCCCCGGTGTTAGGACCGTTGTAAATGGAAATCTGTAGTCAGATTAAACTGATACAGTTTTCCCGTATGAGAAAAAATCATTACTTAAACCTGACTGTAATCACTTTTTCAAGCTGAATATTAGCAAAAGGTGTGTCCGGATCATTGTAGATGTAAATCTGTGGTCAGATTAAACTGATATAGTTGTTTCGTACGGGAAAACACATTACTTATTTGTCTATGCTGAAACCTCGCTGGAATGACTTTCTCAAGCTTAATATTTGCATAAGGTGTGTAAGGATCATTGTAGATGAGAATCTGTAGTCAGATTAAACTGATACAGCTTTTTTGCACGATGGATAAACGACCAGTTTCTTACGTACAACTAACCATTTGGTCAACGGAAGCCGATAAACCGATTTCTCCCGACTTGGTTCACAAATATGGAATTTCCGAAATGAAAACTTATTTTTATTAAAATAAAATATAGCCTATGTTACTTAAAGTAGTGTAGCTTTTTATTAAAGAAAGAATTTTTAGAATCAGTTCAGTGGTTCCAGAGGTTATCTATTACATACAAACACACAAACAAACAAACAAATCTTTCCTCTTTATATAATAGTGTAGATGTAGATGTAGATATGGTATACGAGTATAGTGTAGATGTATAGGTAGATAATATTATCAGTTTTTTGCGTCGTTTTTTTGTACTGGTATTGTCCTGAGACCAAAAATGTAGGTGCATGCGTCTTCCGTTATAATAACATGGAAACCATTTGACGGATTTTGATGAGTTTTATTTATATTCTATCGTTCACTAGAGACTCAGTGGAAAATACGAGATTTTCCTTCTTAAGGTCAGCGATATCTAGAGTGTTAATAGACTTAACCTTTAAGCGGACAACAGACAACATGGTTCACAAAAAACAAATTTTACTGTGGAGGCACTTTATGTCAGTCACATATTTGTTACGTTTATATTCTTGATGAGTTTCCATTGTTATTTTTTTTTAAATCGTCGTTTAAAAGGTGTATTTTAGTATGTACCTATTCTCTAAATAAATGATTCAAAATATCGCTCCAGTTTTCCTTTTTTATGCATCTGCCCCTTAACAATAAAACAAGCAACAAAGGGTAGCAGCTTAGTATTAAAGTATTCTTTTTCAGGTTACTAAAAAATACACAATAATATTTTATTTCTATCTAATACTTGCTAGGAAATAGTTATTTGTGCAACAAGAGAGCAAAGGTAGTTTTTGTTGCGAGTGCCGAGTTTGAATCCCGAGCAAGCGAAGGATTCTATAATTGAATAACGAGCGTAGCGAATGATTCTAAGTTAGAATCCTGAGCATTGTGAGGGATTCAAAGGCACAAGAAACAAAATTACCTTACTCTCGCGTGAAACATACAACTTTTCACCTCACTAGCGAGAAAATACAAGATGTGAAAAAATACATGCATACTATGTACTCACGCCTGTCTCTGCGAAGAGGGGTAGTCAGAGACTAGAGATTTCTATCTGCTACGATCCTGACACACCCCTTTCGCTTCTTCTACATTCATCAATCTAATCATACAAGTTCTTCTATTCCGGGTACTATTGACTTCGCCCATCTTCGTTTGGTCGGCATGTGTCCTTCCAGGGCGGCCCGGTAGAGTCACTCTACTTTTATCATTCTTTCTTCACTCTTCTACAAATATTAAATTTCATTCAAATTTTTTTGTTTTTCTGACTTTCGAACGATAGTAGAGCGTGGTGAACGTGGTGGTGGTCATGAACATAGCCAATGAAAGAGTCAACCTCAGCCAAACAAATGAAAAAAAAAAAAACTATTTCAGCACCACAGTTTCCTCTGTGTTCGCGACATTCTTAATTCAAAACACTTTTTCTCACTGAGTGAGCAAAATTGACTTTTGTTCACTGATTTTAAGCAACAAAGGCTTTTGTGCTAGTGAGGCTTTCTGAGCTAGTGAGGTGAAAAAAAATTGTTTTGATATTTCTCTCATTTTTAAAGTTTCCAACTATCTACACACTAGTTAAACCACAAAGCATATCTCCAGCGCGAATCTGACGATTTATCTAATGACAATGTAGCAGTAAAAAATGACGTAAATGAAACAGCCCGAATCATACCGAGCGGGTGGACTTGGAGATGTATTGAGAGCTAAAATTTGGTTGTATAAATAAAACTCACTACAGATACGTGGAACAATATACCTAACACTCCTTTCCGCTTCACCGTTGTCGGATAAAAAATGCAGCTGATTGCATATTTTTTGCAAAAACCGTTATTTCCGACATAAATCTCACCCTTCCGAGATGTGAGTTTGAAATTTCAATATCCCGGGAACAATGCATTCGCCGCGGATTTTTTCTCGTGATTTTTTAAAAAGTGGGGTAATGCATTTTTTATTACAAAAATTGTTAGCTTTTAGCAAAGACTTGGGAGTCGTTATTTCTTCCCACGGCCGGGAAATGGGTCAGTCATTGTTCCGCTCCTTCGTTTTTGTGCTAAAAAGAGATTTCTTAGAGAAGGGCGCGGGACCTGTCGCCCGCGCTCCCCTCTGACATACATTTTTTTAATAAAAAAATGTAAAATCGTAGTCGCAGCTTGCGCTCCGGTGTTTCTCAGGAGTTTTACGTTATTGTTGTGCCGTCGATAAATCTCGTACGTTACACGTGTAAAAGTCGTTGCAATTTGCGGAAGAAGGGTTGCTCCATGTCGCAGCAAACCTCGACATCTGTCGCAGCTAGCAGCCCGCGGCGTCCGCCGACGTCGCTGCAGCCGCCGGCTGGGGGATATGCGGGACGCGCGGGGTGCAATCGAATGATTAGGTAAACAAAACAATAGCTGCGGGACACGTGGGAGGGACGTGAGGCCGGGGGGCCAGGGCAGCGGGGGCGGGAGGGCCAGAGGGCCGAGATTACCTACGTTTTAACGCTTGAAAGATTTCAAAGGCGACCGGCCACTTCACAAATAATCCATCAACATCTCGTCGCGACCCTTTAGAGGCCACTAGGGGTGCGAGGGGCGGGGTGCGGGACAGGGTGCAAATTCGATTCCCGCCGAGATTGGAGTGCATATTCAGCTAACGAGATTTGTCGTGGCCGCCGCTGGCCCATGGAGCACCTACAATATGGACCGTCCACCTTACACTTACATACCCTCACTGACCGAGTGAATGGTAAACCCCTTCGAGCGCACCGACTACTTGAGTATTTTGTAAACGTATGTATTGGGAATTTATTTCACTTGTATGTATGTAATGTCAAATAGAACTATTTTCAGTATTTTAATTTTGATAAATAACAAAAGTTGACGTGCCGGACATCAGTTAAGTAAATTATAATCTGTGTACCTCACTATAGATCTGGAATTCGGTCATTTGTTTGTTTTAAATATCATTGGATGTTGCAAGATCTACCACTTCTTGTCATGCCTTTGGTACGGGGTGATAGAATTCAAATGTCATGAAACTCTATTTATTAGTGCCCCTGGAACACACTGGAGGAGATATGCATTGACAATATATACGTCATACCTTGCCAAATAAGGCTTTTGTATGAGCGAACTACAAGAGTGCAGGACCAGGAGGTACTGAAAGCTCTTCAGCTGACCATCAGAGCCCGACGTACGACACTTTACTGTCCGAACGAGAGATAGAGGAGCGTGCTATTTAATAAAACTGAATAGAGTGTAGTTCACGATGCGGTATCACAAACGAGGAGTCGAAAGGCTGTTTCCTGTTGCACGTAACGAAAGGCGGGCGACTCCAGCCGCCTGCATTGTTTCTGATCGGTGCCGCTCGACGCTCAGTAAAGCGCAATCAATTATGATGAGCTCATAACAGCCGCGTAACGGTCTGATTTACTCAACAAAACTCTCCGGTTTCCTTGACGAAAAGTAAACCTCATTCCTTTACAAACAGCAGGAAACGGACGATCACTACGAGGGTTGAAGGTTTGTTCACTATAGGGTACTATATAGTTTATCTATGCCAAATGATATCAATAATTATAAACTGATCGTTAGTATAATATACGCTTACCTACGTCAAATTGACAATTGTAAGCACATTGACTTTCAACCTCCATAGCAGGCTGGGTTAGCATAAAAGGCTACATCACCGTACACCACATGCACACGCTAATAATAATAATATTTATATATTTGCGTACAAGAACTTAGAAACAATGAAAAATGGGATCTTACGGCTAGTAAAAATGTTTTGCCTAAACTAAACTACGAAAAGTAGCCTGTATTTTAGGCATAAAATGGACAGAACATAAAGAAGACTTAAAATAACAAATTGTAAGCTTGAAAATACAATAAATGTTTGAAATAAAAGTAGAAGTCATCAATTAAGTATAAAACCTTAAGATTAATTGAAATATTACACTTAAAATAATTTAACTAAAACATAATAATTGCATCTAAATTACCACTGAGAGTAGGTTTTCCGTCTCATCGTAGGACAGACATTGTAACCATTCAGAGACTCGGTTTTTGCATTTAAAACTAGCGAGGTGAAATAAGTTGATTATTTTATAAATTTTATTGTAAAGGTACGGGCTTAAAAATGCAATGAATTTATTCGCGAAAGCGTGTACGGTGCGTGTTTAAGCACAGACTATGTCCTTGCGTCTTTTGTTAGTGATTTCCGGGTTGTGAGCTGTGGATTTGTGCTGCATTACGACTATTTTCAGAATGAGAAGTTGGCGGACGGTTAGTACTTTGCAAGAATAATATAGTTTTCTAGTTAGGAAGTAAAATGGTCAAAAAAACGAAACCTTTAGTATCATTCGTTTTGCTAGTTCAAGGGTTAGTAAAGAGCTCTTAGCAGCTCCACCCCATGATGAAATGCAGTATGTTAGAATGGATTGACATGAGGCTGAGTATACTTAATTTAGCAATTTCTTGTTAGCAAAGCCTCGTAGTTTTTTAAAAACCAAAATAAGTTTGCGGGCTCTGGAACCAAGTAGGTCTATGTGCAGTCGAAAGGTAAGATTTGCATCGACCATTATACCTAAATATTTAATGGAATTAATTTTATGGATGAGAGGACATGCATGACAAACCTTTTGATTGGTAGGGGAACAGTGGTCCTTGCAGCAATGCCAAGTTGATTGGCATTGGATTGACTCCGCTACGATGTCCGTCCAAGTACAAGGTATACGAACGAGACCGATACCTCTCCAGTGCGTTGTGGGACTGTTCACCGCCGTGTTGGAGGAAGTCTTCAAAACACTGGACTGGAATGGACGAGGCATAAACGTGAACAGAGAGTACATTTCACATCTTCGTTTTGTCGACGGCATAGTCATTTGGCGAGATTCTTCCAGACGAGTGGGCTTGCGGATGAATTTAGATAAGACTAAGATCATTTCTAACTGTCAACTAAGGACCAGTAACCGTCGACAATGTCAGCATCGAAGTTGTTCAAAAATATGTTTACCTGGGTCAAGTTATCCATCTCTATAAACATAATTTCGACGCTGCATTGTTTCTTGAAAAGTGACAAAGAATTTTGTTATCGCCGATTATGATCACCGCGTCAATTGGCCAGACAGATCAGGTCCAAAAAATCTCGTTTTCCTCCAAGTTTTCATGTTTATTTAGGTATTCTCGATTACTGAATATTTATCCGGCATATTTCTGTGGGGTATGTCTTCGTAAGCAACACGATGTACACTTGACAATCCTCAGTAGCTTTATAAGGTAAATAACTTCCGTAACTACAATACCAGCACTAGCAAAGCCTCCCCACTTTTTCCCCCCACTTACCCCCTTTCCCGACCGCTTTCCCACTTATTACTCAACTCCCCTCTAACTTTATATATTCGAATTCAGCATTCTAAAAGAACTTTATTAAGTTGGAGTGTAAATTGGTTCAATACAGCACTAACAAAACCACTTTCCTTTCTCCTCCATTAATCGAAATTACTGATGACTTCCGCTTGGTATGGATTCAGGTCAACTAACTGTCCTGGCACTGTTGTATTTCAGTAATGCTTTTAATACTGTGGACTTTGAGATTCTCTTAGCCATTTGACGTTCTCTTAACATAATAATATGTTCAACGGTAATTGACTGGTTTCGTAGTTAGTTATACGGACGCCGGCAGCGGCAGCGCGTCTGCATTGATGACACACTATTCGATTGGTTGACACTACTGCCGGTGTTCCACAAGGTGGCGTCTTGTCTCCACTTCTTTTTGCAGTTTTCATAATAACATTTCCAATCTGTTATCATACCTTCTTCTTTATACTGATGATCTCTAAATTTACACTCAAGTTGAAATCAAGGATCTTCCTACGAATAATGATCTAGCTCGCATCTCAGACTGGAGCACTATGGACTCAAAGTAACCTCCTTTTATGACTTTTATTTAAGCAGCCAAACTCATACCGGAGGCATGGTAAGTGACCAGTAACACGGATCGATAACACTTTTTGCTAATTTCGAAAAATAAAATCTTGACGTCCCGTACTAATTGACCCAAGGCTGGGCTTGCGTTTGTTAGGAATATGAAAAGAATAATATTCGAATTTCACAAAAAGGGTCATCAAACCTTGTTACTGAGCACTTACCGAGTCTTCAGTAAGAATTTGGTTGCATAAATTAATGTCACCTTATATAGGCTGAAATTATATAAACCGACCAAATTCATACCGGAGACTCGGTTAGTGATCAGGAACTATACTCAGTTAACCTTTTGGCCAGATTAAAAAAAAAACGAATTTTACCAAAGGGTAATTGAAGCTTCTATCTGATGAAACCAAAAAATGGAACGATAGATACGCTGTCAATGGCTATAGTAAAACTGAAGCTACTTCTTTGGATTTGAAGCAGTTGTGATGATTTGACAACAATGATATTGCGATCCTCATTTTAGGTTCTAACGACAGAAACCCGTATCAGTTTGTATATGAGTTATGTAATGCGCTAAATAAACTACAGAATTATAAAGTATATGAAAATTAAAATGAAAATGAAAATTTCTTTATTACATAAAAATTTGTACACTAAACAAAAACACAAATTTCCACATAAAGTATCCTTGTGAAGTGGAAATTAGGCTCTATCCAAAACATTTTAGAAAATTTATACTTAAGTGTGCTTAAATGGTACTTTACAAATTTTAATCTAAATCAAAAATTACAATAACAAAAATAAATTATAATTAATGAAGGTTTTCTAGATATACCCATCTAAATAAACTGAATTGATGTGTGTGTGTGTGTATGAATGAGAATATGTATTGTCGTGTTTGACTTATGATGATTTCCTTTTCTTTTCCCTTCCTGTTCTCCTTCGTCTCTCTTGTAACCAAAATGTAAAATGGAAAGAAAAAAATAAATATTGTCAACTTTAAAAATGTTAAGATTTAGTTTTTATCAAAGTTTCAATGTCATCGTAACTCAATTTGTGAATCCAGTCTAGTATTTCGTATTTAACCTTAAAATTCTGTACCTCAGAGGTAGACAATAGTAAGCGACATTCTCAAAAAGTGGACTTACTGTTGTCTACTTCTGAGGTACAGAATTGTTTAGATGTTTTACACAGAGATTATTGTTAAAAAATATATTGTATAGTCGGGGAGCAATATTGTAGAAGTTCCTGCGATCAAATTCACTTTTCACTCGAGGAACAGGGATGCGTTGTATTCGTTTCTTGGTGTCTGGGATATTTAGAACGATTGTTATGTCCTTAAAGTAGCAGATAATTATTTCATAAATCCAGAAATACAAAACCGTTACGCCAAAGTATTGTGTAATTACTATAAGGATACCAAATTCATTATGGTAAATGCTAATGATCAAAAAACTGTCTGCGACAAACTTAATTCAGAAATAGATAGTATAGATTATGAGAAACAGTTCTTACGCATCATAGGTTCAAAAAAAACTTCATTCAATACCCCAAAAAAACAACAAACGCTCCCACAAAAATTTATCAGAGAGGAACAATACCATACCTTTCTTAAAACTAACGCAAACTCCAAATAATTGAAAGAAATAAATGTGAAACAGTCCCAATCATAGATTTAATTGCACCTACAGAGGCAAAAACTCCCAAGAAAGGAACCTTGCTATACTATTTTAATAAGCAAGAAAAAAAAACAAAATATCCATACATCAACGTCATGAAAATCCGGGCTTTCACGAAGCGAAAGAAATTGTAACAAAGACGTAGTTAACGATGACCAGATTAACTCAAGTAAAGTAAGCCACATAAACATTCAAAGTCTTAGCCAAACTAAGTTACTCCAGCTTGAGGTGTGGATAAATAGTCCAGAAGGTAGGAACTTTGATGTTTTATGTATATGTGAACATCATAGAGTGGAAGAAGATTTGATACATATAAATATGCCAGATTTCAAATTGACCGCAAACGTTTGTCGTAAAAATAGGGATAGTAAGGGAGGATTCTGTATTTTTGTCGGAAAAAACCTCAAGTTCAATGACTTACCGAAAATCCCATTCCATACATTTTTGAAATTTGTGCCATAAACTTAAATAAAACTTACTTTCTATGTATCTATAGACCTAAACAGCCAACAAACGATAATTTTATAAATAATATTGATTCAGAATTAAATTTTGTGCAAAAACACAAAGAGCGGAAAATAATTATCTGTGGCGATTTCAATGTCAACCTATTGATTAATAATACAGACACACAAGATTTCATGTCTTCTTATCTTTATCATGGAATGAAGTTCACACTGCCTCAAACGGCGAAAATGGCTTTAATATCTTCCATGAAGTTCTTGTAAAAAGGCCTTCGATATTTACTGCCCCCAAATCAAAGTTCGAGATCATAGCTATGTTAAAAGTGATTCGTGATGGATCACGACAGGAATTAAAAATTCATGTAAGAAAAAAAGAGAAATGTTTGTGGAGGTTAAGCGATCGAAGAATGATATTCTACTAGAACATTACAAATCGTACTGTAGTGTATTGAGAAGGGTAATATCTTACGCAAAAAATGTATAAACGAACGGAAAATTATAAATTCTCAGGACAAAGTCTACTTGAAGATTAATAAATAGCAACATTAAAGGTACAGGGTCATTGGAGGTAAACAGTTACGTTAGTTTGTCAGATGGACAAAATAAAATAAAATCCGACTCAGAAGCTCCAGCTTTATGTAATAACTTTTTTGCAAGACACAATAGAATCCAAAAGCCTTCAGTAGCTGTCATTACTGAAAATAATGACCTACCACCCTTTGCTCCTCGTTCAATGTTTCTTGGGCCAGTTACTAAGGACGAGTTTTATGATACGTTAAAATCATTAAATAAGAAAAGTTGTGGTTATGATGATATACCAATAGAGGACTTAAAGTTAATTATGGACGCTATCACTGATCCTTTACTTTACTTGATAAACTTGACTTTTACTGAAGGATTATTTCCCCCTAAACTATTAAAAGAAGGCTTACATAAAACCTATTCATAAAAAAGACGATAAATTAAATGTCAACAATTACCGCCCCATAGCATTTCTCATAGCATTATCAAAGATATTTGAAAAAAATATAGCTAACAGGCTACGTAAATTCCTTATATACAATAATATACTGGCAAAAGAACAATTTGGTTTCCGAAAAGGAGCTTCTGCAATAGACGATATCTTTGACTTGACGGACTTTGTGGCAAAGACTTTGGATGACAGAGAAAATGTTGGAACGGTTCTACTTGATCTCTCCAAGGCGTTTGACTACGTTAACCACAAATTACTTCAAATCTTGGATCGATTCGGAATTTAGGGGGATTGCCAACGATTGGTTTAGGTCATACCTAGAAGATAGAGAACAAAGTGTAATCCTGCCACTTCTCAATCAATCCAATACTCTTATAAACGCTGAGTCAGAAGTTTCTAATATACATAAGGGAGTCCCACAAGGAAGTATACTGGGGCCCATACCTTTCCTTTTATACATTAACCAGCTAGCTCGTGAAGTGAATGTAATGTTTGCAGACGATATATCAGTGTTTTTTAAAATTAAAATAAACGATAGATGTCATAATCTCAATATTATCACTGAATCTATAAACTCAATAATACAATGGTTAAAAATCTTAATACAAACGTCACTAAAACTAAATTAATATGCTTTTGAAATTACAACACGGAATATTCAAATTGGAAATAAGTATTGATGATAGTCAAATTGATCATGTGCAAAATGCGAAATGGAAAAGGCACATAGAAGCATTAGGAAGTAAACTAAGCAGTTTTTGCTACGCTTTAAGATGTTTGTCGAAGTTAGCTACAAAAAAAGCAACATTTCAATCATATTTTGCCTTCTTTCAATCGAGGGTATTATATGGGCTAGTATTATGGGGTAGTAGTGTAGATATTCAAAAAATCTTTGTTCTTCCAAAGAGGTGTATACATACGCGTTTTGGACGGGCATAAATCAAGCAGGGAAACTTGCCGAACTTCTTTTGTCGAACTCAAAATACACACGATCACCGCTTTATATATAATATAATATATAATTGAGCTCTGTAAATTAGTAAGACGCTACCCTGAAAAGATCCCATTGAGAACTCAAGGTATTAGTGACCGCCTCAACGAACGTTGCAAATACGATTTGAATGTGCCTACTTGCCGAACTGTTTTCTAAACTCGTACCGTAAAGCTGGCAGCTATTAAAGCTTACAATAAATTGCCTGATGGAATCAAGTCCTTACCAGGAATAAAGTTTTTCACTAAACTAAAGGAATACTTGATCACGAATTGTCCATACAGTTTTAATGAATTTCTGGAATATTGTTAAATGCATTAAACTATAATAATTAAATTAACTTTATAATTACTATGCATATACGAACTGTTTCTTGAATTAATTGTCATTTATTGTATTGTTTATTAATTACTTAATAAACTAACATAATTGCTTGTATTTTATTCAATTCAATTCAATTTATTTGCAGAATAATGCCATACAATAGATTATAGGTATGTACATAGGTATGCAAAAATCAGTAGTATGTAACAAAGGAATTAATTAAAGTTCTATTACATACAAGTGGGGATACATATGAAAATTCAAAATAATATTTAAAATAATACATTTACAAAGTTTTAGAGTAAAGCGAACAATAGAAAAAAATAAATTCATTAATAATTATTGTTATTCTCAAGTTTTATGTTTTGCTACATCCTATGGGTAAAATTACTTTGAGCCAACTATGTATAACAAATATTGTATAACAACTGTTACTGAAATGTAATTTTTGGAACAAATAAATTGATTGATTGATTTATCACTAAGCGAGTCTCCAGTGTGAATTTGGTCGGTTAATTTAATTTCACCTTGTAAACAGGTGTTAAGATGATAACCTTTTTTCCTTGAAACGGGGTGTTCCACCCATCGACATGAACAAGTTTTACTATGGGGCCAACCCTGAAATAGCAAAAAAACAGTTGTTTCATTCATTTAGTTCGAGTAGGTATTTAACTTTTTTATTGAACAGCTGAGTTTGTTTTCGCATTTCAGGGTTGGCCCCATAGTAAAACTTGTTCATATTGATGGGTAGAACACCCCGTTTTAAGGAAAAAGGTTATCATCTTAACAATCTGTAAATGCAAAATATGTTTAAAAATTGCGCAATAATACAGACATTATTATTTTACTTTAAAATCGTTGGAAGAGGCAGCCTTTTTGTGAAATATTTAACATTTCCTCACAGCTTTCAATGATAATTATTACTAGTCATTTGGATACGCGATATTTCATGTCAAATTTGCAATATCGTCCGCTCAATCTTTAAAAACGAGTCGCGATCGGAAGAAATGGCAGCTCGTTTATTTGCGGTGAGGAGTTCATCAGACCCTTCAAATGTCAAATTTAAAGGTAATATTTAACCATTTGGCATATGGACGTAGAGTACCCGACCCGGTTTCGGATATATACTGAACCCAAACACCAGACCATCACGTTACTTATGGCTATGGCCCTTGGCTGACAAGGTTTAGATGCGAACCATGCATTAGTTGCCAACAACCTACTTTCAGGTCTATAATATTGGGTAGAAGGATACGATGATCTACTTGCAACAATAAAGGAGAGCTAGTTGCAAAATGAAATATTTCCGAACAAGAAATAACGAAGAAAATGTAACATTTAGTTAGTGTGTGACAGCCGCGAGTCGGCGACGCGACGACGCGACGATAATCATTTCGCAAAACTGTTATCGGAGTGTGCGCCGGCGCAGGCGCCGTGACCGCAGCGTATTGTAAGTCATATAGCGTGCGGCAGAAGGTGCACTGCATATCTGTGCATCTACTGCAGGCCGGAGGAGGATACTGTGACAATAATATAGCAATTATCTCGCTCAGATGCTTCCCGATAAATATGCAAAGTGTGGGTGCCCCCGAGTCAGCGGAACCTGGTCGTTACTGCGCTGGTATAGAGCGCACGAGGAGTGCTGCCACGAGTGTGTGTGTATGAAGCACACGCATGCATCGACAATCACTGGTGGTAAACGTGCGGCAAGAGGGAGCTGATCGTGGCAGTGGCTCGCTGGAGTCGCTGGATGCTGCAGCGCGGCTGGTGACCGGGAGAGACGCTCTGGTCGACGACCCGGGGAAAGAAGGGGCGCGGGAGGGGGAGGGGCAGTCACGAGCGACCGCTCGCGGACCAGATTTGAATACTAGATAATTAATATCGCTTTATTAGCGGTGGAAATATCGATTTATGAAGATATTATCCGCTTTGTGCCGCTGCCGCCGCCGCCGCGCCGCCCGCCGCCGCGCGTCAATCAATTACTGCTCGCGAGTGAGCCTCGCCCGCACACCGAGACAACGTTCATTATTATTTACATTTTCAATTAAATCACATGCTTGTGATAGTTTCCCAAAATATAAAATATATATTTTAGAAATAGGTACCTAAAATTTGTTATTGACTGACGATCATACCATAAAGAACTTTACCTGAATGTTTTAGAATTTGTAAAATTACATGGGTCTACTTTTGGTTTAACTATTCTTGACTATTCCAAATTACAGCTCCCCGGGTACAAGGGGATATTACTTATAATATAAAACGGGAAAAAACGACAATTAAATCGAATACTCTATCGCGTAATGAAAGAAGAGCTAAAGCCGTCAGGCAGCAATTGATGGAGAGCAGGGCAGCAAGTGACGGAGGACTAGGCAGCAAGTTACGGAGAATGGGGTAGCAACTGACAACAGGGCTACGACACTATTGTAGCCACAAGAGCAAGACAGTTCTTGCGAAATATTTGTCGCATATAAACTGCTTTTACAAAAATGTTCACCTTGAAAAAGTAACTTTGCGGGAAAATCATGGGTACTGTACACTCATAGCTCTCAGGATGCTTCTGAGAAAGTTCCGATCCGAAAGTGGAAAGAGGCTACCATACAGTTTCTGTTATGGTTAGATCGATAGTGTCGTACCAAGAGATTACTGACGAGCTTCATTTTAGTGAACAGGAGGTCAAAACTCGAGCTAACAACTATCAGATTGATGTCATGAAAAATGTTGTTAAGTCCTTAAATGATACTCTACCAATGGACATTTCAACAGGACTCAGCACCCGCACCCACACATTCGAGTATCTAAAACGACCCAAGACTAGAGATGAACTTACCACAGTTCACTGCCTTGTGGCTTGTGGATTGTGGATGTCCCGGCCTGAATCCGCAACGATATGACGTATAGATACTCACTTAATAGTGATCCCCTTGGCGTTTAGAGAACGTAAGTGTATTCATGGTATTCATGGGTAAATTCGCAGGTTGGTTGGATAGCTCAGTTGGTGGAGTAATCGCCCGGTAGGCGAGAGGTCCCGGGTTTGAATTCCGGTTCGGAGCTTCTCGCGTCCAAATTTACTTTTCTGCTTTTCTATACCGCAATGCTATAATGTTAATTTATCTCCTTGTGGTAGATAAATCGCCGAGTGTTTGAAATATATAAATTTATTTCTATCACGGTTTGAACATTATTTTTACCTTGTTCACGCTAAGGTCCACGTGTCTAGAGGCTTTGTAGTTGTACAGCATCCCGTTGAGATGCTGTTACGATTTCACCGTTATGACCAGTCATTGTCATTATTATCAGCCCAAGTTTGGGGGATTTGCTGTTATCCGTAAAGGCTTTTCAGTCCCATCATCAAAGCCAGGTTTTTAAGGATGTTTAAGATTAAACAAATAATCCCAAAATCAAGAGGTATACTGTTGTCCGTTGAGGATTTCCCGTATTCACGTTCCGCAAAACACGCCAAGGCCAAACCTCTAGTACGCTCGGAAGTTGCTCTCCCGAAGAACGGCCCATACATTGTCGTGTTTAGAGGGGACTAAAAGTTTGGCGCAACCTATACTCGTAAACCTATAAAGCCTACTTAGCTGTGATAGTTTTCCTTTTAACTTAATTATTTATATACTACTTCTGTATATTTTTTCACATATTTATTATTATATTCATCGGCATGCTGTTAGTATTACAATGTGAGTGAGGGTGTGTAAAAGGGTGTGTGGCGGTGTGTGTGAGGGTGAGTGTGTGAGTGGGGGTATTTATGTTGCGTGAAGCGATAAGTGTTGGAAGGGGAGGCAGGAGGGGGATAACAAAGTTGTGTTAAAGCTAATTATGATTGTTATTTAAAATTTAAATTTGAATAGCAAGAAAATTTTCCGTTTCATCATAATTTAGCCCAAGCAACCACTGGGAAATTATTTTTTTGCAATGAAATTTATTAAGGTGCAAAATGGCTATGGTT
Source organism: Ypsolopha scabrella (assembly GCA_910592155.1). NCBI lineage: Eukaryota > Metazoa > Arthropoda > Insecta > Lepidoptera > Ypsolophidae > Ypsolopha > Ypsolopha scabrella. Next base: position 31,309,475 of record OU342966.1, on the reverse strand, counting down.
TGGCTGATTTTGTTGCAGAGACGTGAACTTGCTACTACAAAATTCTTTTTGGCGATTGAGGTTTTATGGGTGGGAATTTTACAAACACGATCAACTCTTCGTTTACTGGTCGTATGTGAACGATTGTAAGTTACAGAAGAATGTTTAATTAGGACGGTGTGAAGAATGTAGAGCTGCCTAACGGTAAGGATCTTTAATTCTTTATAAATGAGTGCAGTGGGATACCGGATAGGTTTATAAGTCATGACCTTTAAAACAGCTCTCTGTGCGCTCCAAACGTATCAGTACCACCCCAGACTGGAATACTGCTCCGCTCCGCTTCGCTCGGCTCTCTAATATGTACTTACATGTCAATCGCTTCGCTTGTCGTCGCAACCTATCCTAGCGGTCGAATAAAATGAAAACTAAGGACACCGCTAACGGCTATTTAGTCACTTTCAAATTAAACGAAGTTCAGGAAGGAAGCCGTTCGTCGCTCGCCATAGGACGCGTGGAGCGTCGGGGGGGGGGGGGAGGTTTGCTTCGTTATCTTTAATCTGGTACACAGGGTCATCGGCCGCGCGCCGCGTGCTGAACCGCGCCTGCACGCTGCGCCCGATTCGACCGGACACGGGAGTCGACACCCTCACCAGGACACGTGCCTGCGCAGGCACATCGGACAAGGGTTTCCTTGGGCCTCGTCTCCTAGTTGGTACGGATGGCTAATGTAACGCACGCTGAGCTCACACTAGTAGATATTGTAGGAATGGCCTCGGCGTTGTATAATGTAATTTGTACACATAATGGCACGAGTTCCGTCACTGTCGATGTAAATATTAAATAATCCTAATATACTCCACTCTCATAATATATTTATTTAGTTGTTTATTTCATTTTCCCGAGTAGCAGTGTGAGGTTGCATCTACACCGTGCGACAGCTCAGTTGAGTCCCACCGCGGACGGACTATAGTCGTACTTCGACTTCGATTGTATTTCAAATTGGAATCTAGTTGAAGTAGGTGCCACATGTGATGTGGTTTAGGTATGAGAACAATGTCCGTCCATGCTGTAACGCGTGACGGTTGACGCTGCAGCAGCAGGAGCGAGAGATGCGCGCTTGCTTGTTGCAATGGACTTGTGCATATTTCTGGAGCTGCTCCTATTAGAAGAGTGTTTTCTTGGTAGATTCCCGAACCGTTCTCTCCACAACTAATTGGACTTTGAAATCGCGCTCTATTGGATATTTTCAGAACTATACATTCCACGTCTTTTAGAAATATTTATTATTTATCATGGACGATTCTGAGTGCTCATTTTCAATATAATTTTCAAGAAATGATACGCAAGTTAAATGTTCTCTAATATATAATCGCTTTTATCTTCTTCCTAGTTGCGTAGACACGGAGAGGCCATACAGTTAAACCAAAAACATTTTAGTTTCAACATGTTATTGTAACTAACTTGCAAAAAAATGTAAAAATGGTCGAAAACTGTAAATTCTGATGGCCCCCATATTCATTTTCTTATTTCTGGAGATAAAATAAATAAAAATTGGCTTTGTATTCTACTTAATGAGTTCAAAAAGACCCACAAGCCTAGGTGAAAAAAACATTTTTTGTCTCCTTTTTCATGTATGGCCCCTGAATACTAATTTTATTAAATTTTAAATAAATATCCGGTTTCGGGTGAACATTTTACACAACACATTTAAATTTTATCTGAAATTACCTCATATAAGGTGACTTTTGTTTATATACCCAAATTCAAACTGGAGACTAGGTAAGTGTTTTGGACCAAGGTTCAATGACCCTTTCTATAAAATACGAAAAATGAAAAGTTTACTTCCTGTACCAATTGAGTCGAGGTTGTTCTTGAACAAGTACACAGGAACAAAAAATATTTTTCTTTTTTTGTAAACAGGGTCATTGAATCTTGTTCCTGACCACTTACCGAGTCTCCAGTATACATTTGGTTACATAAATACAAGTCTCCTATATGCTAACAAATCAGAAAGTATGTTTGTTAGCAATAAAACTTTAGCAGCGAAATAGAATTTGCAATGGCCCAGACTAACACAAAAGCTAACCTTTACCGCCAGAATATACCCGATTCCCACGGAACATAATTATGACAAAACTAAATGGAGTGGCGTCCAACAAGGAACCTCTAGTCCAACAGGAACGGAAATACCCTCACACGTATATACAGCCGACGACGTCGGCCGGCGTGCAAGACTGCGCCTCGTACATGCGCGTGCGCCTCCAGGGGCTTCTGTGTCCGCGGAGCATGGCCACTTGTCTGATCTCTGACAGGCTATGGTCTTATAACTACCGCAGGTATGTAGTGAGTTCATTTACTTAGCCTTTATCTGAGGATTTAGTGGATAGTTCTCCGCTTGGTAGATAGTCGCGGGCCATCCGGAATTATGTTGAATGTACTAAATGTTAGATGTGGGTTACGCAGTGAATAGTTAATAAACGGTTTGTATACTTGGTTGTTGAAGACCTAACCTTAGCTTGCAGCCAAGTGAGACCGGAGACAGTTCCCCGAGTACTCAGTGGAGAAGTAGCCACCCGGCCAGCTAGTTACATGGTGTTCGAGTAATGTACTGTGGTATTTACCTCGGCTGGAAGGCAGCATGGTGGTGGGATGTAATCCAAACTTGGCATCGCAATCACCTGCAACAAAGTGAAATGACACTTGTTTATTTATCAGACTTTAACATTTAACACAATGTTTATTTTAATGTTTATTTAAACGGGTCTGCCGCGACGTATTTTTATGAGAAATTATAAGTCTAGTCACAGAATAGCCCTCTACAAAACCAATTCGTCTTTTTTACAACGCCAACTAAATCTTTTAAAGAATGCGTCAAGTAATTATCAACAATTATTTTTACTTGTCCTTCTGATTACCACCTAATTTACTAACTCAGCTACGGATTTTACAACTTATCACCATTTTTCATATTTCAGCTTCAACACAAGCTCCTCAAAAAATATCATTCAAGCTTCAATAGACAACATCATACATTCCTTATATAACTTAACATGAAAAATCATCATGAATATATCGTATTCTTTTATCGTGAAAATAGCCACTGTACGATTTGGCGCGAGTGCACGAGATGACAGCGACCGGCTATTTGCACCAATCAGAGAGCGCCATTCGACTCATGTACCGACGAGTTACCGACCCGTATTTGTTTATTTTCGTTCGCGTGCGTTTGTATTGCAATAAAAGATACAATGCCTAAAAACGATGGCATAAAATTGACTGTGTTTTACACGGAAGTGGCCAAGTTTGGCGCGGTCTGTATTAGTAGACCAACTTATATGTACCGGGCAACTACGGAAACCTACATTGCGCATGGCCCGACACGCACTTGGCCGGTTTTTTATCATTTATTTCGATTGATATATTCAATAAATGAGTGTATATTGTTGCAGCTTATTTGAAGGACACATAGTCTTTACGTGATAATATTATGAGTAACGTTCAACATCTAATGGACTTTATTATACCAAGTTAATATACTCGTAATAGGTTTAAGGTGACTATCACTGTCAATCAGGTTTAAGGCGACTGTCACTGTCACATTGGCGGGAAAATGTGAAATGCACTAAATTCCGTGACATTTCGCCAAAATTGTATTTCAAAAACTTTCCGTGATCGCGATTCGTTAGACTTAAAGATCTTAACTAATTCAAATAGGAATTATCAAAAACGTTGAATGTTGTTGCTATGTTTTTTTTTCAAGTATAGGCGCTCTTTATTTGTATTATCAAAAAATATCAGAATATAAAAAATAAAAATGTTTGCAGTGAGACTTAAAGCGTACCAACTCTACAGCTCTGAGACTGAGGATAAAGGTGTGTTTGTGCAGAGGTCCACTTTCCCAAATCAACAGGATGTAATCAATTGAGCACTAGCTAATGTTAGTGTTAATCATCTTTAGCCTGCTGTCAACATTTTTTCCTATATTTGTTGAATTATTATTATATAATTCCATCTTTCCATTTGCTTTTACATTTTAGCCCTAAGTTAGCGTTATTCTTAAGTATAGCTAGCTAAAGATGAATTAAACTGATATCGAACATTAGCTAATGCTCAAAACTAAACTCAAGATTAACCGGTTAATCTCAAGATTACATTCAAATAAGAATATATACCTATAATATAGGATTGTAGGTAAAGCCGACATACTCTTCATTTGGACTTTTTTATGGCCTCGTTTCTTGGACATGTTTATTGTCCTGATCGATACAATTATTTTACTGGGAAATCTAACTTTTTTTTGTCATGGCAAGGTACCCTCAGTAGATATTTTCCGCACGACTGATTTTGTCCCTATATTAATCTAGTTAGATGTTCTTATAGCAAGGATACTATGGTGAGTAAATTTTGAGAAAAAATATAATTGTATGTTAGTCCTACTTTTGATGACAATAAAATAAAAATTGATTATCTCGATTAGAGTACCTACCTCCCTTACTCTTGCCGTCACTCAACAACTAATCAAGTAAGAATCTAACTCACGCGCCGACGAGGGTACAAGTTTCGAAAGAACGTTTTCGCACGCCCAGCTTGGAAAATTCAATGTTAGTATTACAAAATTAGAAGACCCTGAAAACTATAAGGCTATATAGTACATATAGGTGATACATATACGAACAGATGGAAAACGAAATCTTACCAAACGGTACGTATTCAGTGCGTGTCGGGCCACGCGCAGTGTAGGGTTCCGTAGTTGCCTAGTATATTCTATAAGTTGGTCTACTAATGAAGATCGCGCCAAACTTCTAGTCCACTCGGAAGTTGCTCTCCCGAAGAACGGCCCATGCCTTTTCTTGTTTAGAGGGGACTAAAAGTTTGGCGCGTTCTGTACTCGAACACCGGTAAAGCCTACTTAGCTGTGATAGTTTTCCTTTTAACTTTATTATATATCCTATTTCTGTAAATTTTTCCACATAAACAACCGTTTAGCCGGCAGGGAGGGGGGGACACTTGACTCTATAAATTTGGCACTTTAAAGCCTAATATTTTGCCAACAGATCTTTAAATCGAAAAATGGCTTTTACACACTCACAATATTTTTGAACGACCTATCCAACGATACCCCATACTATAGGATAGACGAGGAAAAAAAATCATCCCCAATTTACGTGTATATGAGAAATGTGTTTTTCGAGATTTGATTTTACCATTTTGCCAAATTACAGCTTTCTAGTACTAATAGTCTCTGAGTTAAGCCGCGGACAGACGGACATATGGACAGACGGGCAGATGGACATGGCGAAACTATAAGAGTTCCTTGTCGGACTACGGTACCCTAAAGTGTGAGGGCGCGAGGCGCGGGTGAGGGGCGCGGGGCGCGGGGATATCTAGGATGAGTCAGCACACACATCATAGCGACTGACAAACATTGCATCAAGTACTCGATCGTATATCTACAAGTACACACGTGCCTGTCTCGTCTGTACCACGAGAGACAACCGACTTGAACCGACAGCGACAGTTCGTGTTTACTAGCTGCCGGCTGCAGCTTCACTTGCTCTATTTTCATTCTCGACATACTGATACTGCCACATTCTGTATCACACATTTATAATTTATTGAACTCGAAACATGTTTGGTCAATAAGAAACCTAGCTGCCATTCAAGTTTGTACACTCTGTAGATCCCGAGATTTCGTGATGAATTTACATATCTAAATTCCAATCTGACTTGGCACCACTAAGGTTCCAAACCAAGAGTATACAGAAGGCCACTATGGTGTGACTCGGTACCGTCTAGCATTCCTGTTGGAATAGTTTCGTGTTCCAATCCAATGTGACTTTAAAAAGACTTTGAGAGTAATACGGGAACACAGAAATACTAAAAGTTTTTTAAAAGCAGTTAAAGGCAACTAAAAGAAATTATTCAATGGAACATAAATTAAACTCACAAAGAAAATGGCCACTTTGTACTTGACTAGAGGATCAAATCACATTACAAATATGACTAGATTCATTAAAAATACCAATTCCGTCGTTGTTTCCAGAATGTCAGGTAGAGTCAAATTATCATCACCATCACTGCTGTCAGTAATTAGTAAATAATAGATAAACTTCCTAACATCCATCCATTGACAGACTGAGTCCAACGCGCATGCCCTAGCGCGCGCCGTCATCCATAAACAATCCTGGCCGAAAATAAAGTTGAACTTTTGGTCGCAATATTGTTTTTTACGTATTGGAGAATAGTATATAAAAACCTAGTTGGTATTTGATATTAAACCTCAAACATAATTAGGGTTCCGTACCCAAAGGGTAACCAACGGGACCCTATTACTAAGACTCCGCTGAACCGTGATAGTTAGACAGTTGAAATTTTCACAGATGGTGTATTTCTGTTGTCGCTATAACAACAAATACTAAAACCAGTCAAGTGCGAGTCAGACCCGCGAACTCCCATACAGCAGACATGATTTTTTGCTGTTTTTATAGATAATGGTACGGAACCCTTCGTGCGCGAGTCCGACTCGCACTTAACCGGTTTTTTTCTGTTTTAGAGACGTTTACGAAATATTTTTTTCATTATGCAAGTAGTTTTGAGTTCATAATGAGGATTTTACGATATGAGGTTAGATAAAAGCTGCTTTTTTAGTCACGTATTTTTATGGCTATCATTTAAGTGGTCATTAAATTAAAGAGGTTTTGGTCAGCTCCAAAATATATTTGGTCAGCAAACAAAGTGAGTTGAGCTGCTGCTGCTTGAGTTGGGCACAACTTAAATATAGTTTTTTTATATATTTCCCGTATCATATTTGTTTCATCATAATAGTACATTACTATACGAGTCAAGAAAAAGTTTCTCGCACTAGTATTGTATAATATTTTATAGCAAAAGTGCGGAAAATGCCGACTTTACGCAAGCGCAGCGTTTTATACTATATACACTCGTCAGAAAACGTTTCATCGCTCTCGTATCGTAATGTACTAATTTGTATACAGATTAGATTTGACATGTAAAACGTATACTTTAAGTATCTATTTTACAAATAAACAATTTGAATCTTTGAATCTTTGTTCTATAATAGTTCTGTAACAGCAAAAGATCAGCTCATTCGCTGAATAGGGCGCTTTTATACGGCTTTTACTCGATACTCTGTTCTATTTCTATAAAAATCGAATAAAAGCAATCTATTCACTACTGCATACTTATATGATGACTCGAGTACTGGATTTCAAAATGCTATTATAGGATGTGGTGGATTGTATTGAGAGCTTTTAGTCGACTTTTACAGCACAAGTCCGTCCATTTTGTAGTTTTGATTATTCAACGAAGGTTCTTGGTGTCTTTTGTTAACAAATTGGATAAAATTAAATTTCGTAGAAAATTTTATGAAACGTAGATGAAAAATTCTGCAAATTTCACTCAGCCTAATTTATTATAAGGGTTTCATTTATTGCCAAGTGCAAACCTTAGTAATATTTTAAGTGGTTCCGTAGACTCAAGGTTTTCATACCAGACGAAACTTTAAATTTAAACCAGGAAAGAGTCAAGCACATACAAGTGATAGCAGTTCCGTAGATATCTCTAAGATTAGTGTTTTAAATTTGATAAATTCAGATGGTGATAGTTTTGAATTCAGTTCAGACATAGAATACACACAGAAAAAACGTAATAATAAAAATTGATTTTTTTTATATTGTATTTACGGAACGCTGAGATCTATTCAATATGGCTGCATTATGTCCTATAAGTGTAATCCCGAGTTATAATCGTATAAATGAGATTTAAGAATTTAATTTATTTTATTTTATTAATATTTATTCATTTAAATTTATGTAAATAGCGAGGTGCATCAATATGTATGAACAAGGATCCCTGGTTTAGTCAGTAAAGTCATTTGTGTATGATGATTAATATAATACTACAATATCAACAGTCTTTTACATGCTAAACCATATGATTGATGAACAAACTTAATGCAAACAGTAAAAGAGTTATCTTTTTAAACATTTTTGGATCCAAGACTGGCGTGCTCGACGAAATTAAAAACTCACTACAAAATAATAGAATGACTATTATTAGAGAGCTTTTAAAGCACATATTAGCTGAATTAAAGCAATTCATTCACTGTTACTCATCTAAAGAGCTGAGTAAAAACAATTCGGTTTCTTTAAAAGAACATATTTTCTGAGTAATAACAATACGGCTGGTTTTATAGAACAAAAAATCGTATAAATGCATCACTGTTGCTATTATAGCACTAGACGAAAATTTTGTCGCTTTTACTCAAACTTTATAGCAATCTTTTGCTTCTTATACAGCGCTTACCCCATTCTTACAGCACTTTTATCTGAATAAACTGCGCCTAATTTGCGTCGAGTAAACGTTTATAGCACTTTTACTCGAGTAATATTAGCACTTTTAAAGCATTAAAAGCAAAAATAGGAACGTGCTCTCGACTTTTATAGCACACAGATTTGCTGGTTGGGAAGAGCTCGCAGGTTCGAATCCTGACTCGAGGATTTTTTTCAAATTCTTGTCTTTACATTTGTTTCTAATTTATATTTTCTAGTTTGTAATGCACTCGAATAATAATACAATATATTTTTTTTATTGTATCGAAGTTTTATTAGTATTGTACTGAAGCCAAAACAACCATTTTTAGAATTGTATGTATGTTATATAATTTGTTTATGTTCCGTTTATAACTCGAGAACCACTCAACGGATTTGGATGCGGTTTTTTTCATTTATTTTATCATCGCAGTAACCCTGGTCGACATAGAGGCTATAAAGCTACTTAGAAGCCTAAAACGGGGCAGATATTGAATAAAAGCAGGCGAATCCGCGGGCAAAGGCTAGTTTTTAATAAACATATCAGTCAAAGAGGTCACAAAATAATAATAAATTAAATAATTTATTGTCAAACACAAAAATAATTGTAAACACTGTTATTTTTAATGCAAAAATTCGTCGATTGACAATGCTCACACGCAATTGGCCGCTCGTGTTGCGAAACTCCGCTCACTTTAACCGATCATTTTTGCAGTTTTTTCAATAAAATTGCGCTATTTTTTAATTGTTATCTGACCATAGCTGTAAAATTCAGACTCTTACAAATTATAGCTTATTAAATATTATTTTTATGCTTATCGATTGTATAATCCTGCTGACCAAATAATATTTTTGCATTAGAACTATTTATTTAGCAGACATACAAATTATAGCTTATTAAATATTATTTTTATGCTTATCGATTGTATAATCCTGCTGACCAAATAATATTTTTGCATTAGAACTATTTATTTAGCAGACATAATACATTATCGAGCTGACCATTCTGATAATCCTTGATTTAGTTGCTGACCAGGCATTGCTGGTGGTTGGTTTTTAAGGCCGGCAAAAACATATTGTGCTGTCAAAATAACTTTTCAACTGATTTTTCTTGCTGACCATTGACCTCTCATAAACAACAAGAACTGTGTCTCTAAGAAAAGTTCGTCAGAAAGTGTCCGAACGTGCGACGAGCAAAGTAGCAAAAATCTTCAACCAAATTAAGACGTTATGTCGTTAACATAAGATGCAATGTCAGTTGTACGAAATCGTCATTCGATTTTGTCACCCCATAGCGGTGACAAAATGCATCGCGGACACTTTTTGAGCGAGATTGTGATTGTTGCTGACCGAATATTTAAAATAAATACCATTTAATGACTTGCTTTTTTTTATTCATAATGTAATAAAGTATGTCATATTTTTATTGGTTTATAAAAAAATCTAAAATAGCCAGTAAATAATTTTTCTGCCAAAATCTAGATTCTGTTAAAACCCATCTAATAATGTACATTCGAGTTCTTTGATATTCCCGAAGTTTCATTCCTAGAGTTGACAATGCAGAGCCTGAAGGCGTAATAGGTATTTACCGTGGAGGTTCAGAAACTACTATAAGATGAATACTTGTGGTCACCTGAACGTGTATTTTGAAAGTTTTGTCTCGCGTTGATGTCTTTTGTACTGACAAGCACGCGTCATTACTGGAGCTAGGAGTAACTTCCATGATAAACAGTACTGCTGGCCTAAAGCTTACTCACAGACAAATGCTGTTTACTCTCTTTAGCCAACATTGCAGTAGAAGACAAGCTATAATGAAAACATAGTGTTCTCTTTGGAACAAGGTTGAAGTAAAACTACATAATTCAGTTTATACAGCATTGTTGACCTATATTTTTTAAAATATTAAAAACTAGCTGTTGCCCGCGGTTTCACCCGCGTATAATTAGTTTTTGTGTACTCCTATAAAATCAGTCAATATTTTTTGGACTGTTACTTACAGTAAACACAGCTGGTGAAATTTATTTATTTAGGAAATTAACAGCGTTAAAAGTAAAACTAAACATTATTTCAAGACTATGACTAAGGCCAATAACAAATTTCCCCAACTGTTTAATGAAATAACAAAAACAAAAAAAACTTAACTTAATTCATTCCTCAGAAACAGAATCTAAAATAAAATTTAAATGTTTACAAGGCAACTCATTTGCCTACCGTACTGTATTTTAGTTTAAATTGTTCAATTTGTTCAATTGTTCGACGGGGTGTTTGTGTTGTGTATGTGTTAATGTAAGGGATGAGTAGAATAGAATAGAATAGAATATCCATTTATTTATCTACCACAACACAATAAATTATAAAAACAAATTATAAAGTCAAACACAAGGAAATAACATAAAAGAATAAAATAATGTGACTAAAGCTAAATGAAATCATGTGTCGAAGCAGACAAAAAGGCTAGAACTCAGCATATGCTGTAGTCTTACAGAGTAAGACCGACAGCGCTGATTTTCAGTCCGAGCCCGCGTAGGTAACGCACGAACAAACAAAACAGCGCGAGTATTCTTGCACATTTTGAAAATAATAATTACGAATGGCAGAATAAATATGATATACATATACGAGTACATAATGTAGGTGCTAATATTTGTAAATAAATAAATACAATTAATAGGTAAGCTTTAAATAAATGTCAGAAACTCGTTGGTCAAAAATTATTAAAATGGCGATGTAGCGTCTAGTTTTAGGCAGGCGAAGACATTTGTAAGTCAAGGAGATACTTTTTTAGTTTAATTTTAAAAGTATACTTACACTTATGTATGTATGAGTGTGTGTGTGTGAGGGAGGGTATGTAAAAAGTAAGAGGTCGTTCAGCGAAATCATAATAATTACGGTAATTCATCAGGGCAAAGTAATTCATTGATCATTTTATTTCGAAATGATGCCCTAGAGTTTCCATATGGATTGATATTAAAGAAACGCTAGCTAGACGAATGAGAGGGGATGATTGGGCATAGTTTGTGCGAACAACTGGAACATGATAAAAGAGTCTTGCGGAGTGCCGAGTGCGATAAGAGGTGGCGTTAAGGGAGAAGTTAGACACCATGCTCATGCTGTTAATACGACCAGTAACAATGTCATATAACAAAGACATGTCGAGCAAAAGCCGGCGATCCTCAAGCGATGAAATACGATGGTGTTGACAAGAGTCTTCGTATTTCATTTTTGGTAATCTGGCTTTAAAGTTAAGATGCTTTAAGAAAATCTCCTGTATTTTTTAGATACGCTGTTTATAAGTTATGTAATGTGGTGACCACACGGAAGATCCGAATTCCAGTAAACTTCTAACATACGCCAAATACACACGCTTAAGACAAAAAAGGTCTCTGAATTCACCACATATCCGCATTACGAAACCCAAGATTTTATAAGCCCTGCTCACAGTTGCGTTAATATGGTGCTCAAATGTTAAATGTGTGTGTTATGCGCTTTTGTTTCCCACTTTGTGTGTCTCTTTTATAGCTTTTCCATGAGAACAAAGGGAAAAAGTAGTGTTTGTCCTATTCTAGATCTATAACATTATTTGTGCTAAGTTTCAGCCCAATCGGTTCAATATATACAGCGTGAAAGGGTGACACATCACTTTACTGTAGAAATTTGAAACCTCATTTTCATCCAATGGGAACTGATTTATGGGATAAAAAGTAGCCTATGTCCCATTCAAGGTCTAGAACTACATTTATGTAAAATTTCAGCCCAATCGGTTTTGTAAGCATGGCGTGAAAGGGTGACACATCAGTTTTCTATAGAAATTTGAAAGCTCGTTTTCATCCCGTGGGAACTAACTTATGGGATAAAAAGTAGCCCATGTCCCATTCCAGGTCTAGAACTACATTCATGCAAAATTTCAGCCCAATCGGTTCAGTAGTTACGGCGTGAAAGAGTAATAAGCATCCATCCATCCATCCATCCAAGCTTTCGCATTTATAATTTTATTATAGTGGGATGCAAAAGTTTGTGTGTGTGTTTGTTTGTTACTCTTTCACGCTGAAACGGCTGGACGGATTAGGATGAAATTTAGAATGGATATAGCTTATACCCCAACTTAACACATAGGCTACTTTTTATCCCGGAAAAAAGCATATCGTTAAACCGAATACCACGCGGGCGGAGCCGCGGGCAAAAGCTAGTATTTCATATAGCTGTGCTTCTCTCGGGCTCGCACCCAACTTTTCGCGACGACAAGGTGCCATTATCTGCTAGACATTGTTCAATATTCATAGATTAACGATTATCTACTGGATTATTATACAAACATTGACGAATAAATTTGTGTATGAAATAAGTGAAACCGCATACCACTGAAATCATTGGCATAATTGAACATCGGTTGCGCTGATAATTGATTTGAACGCTTTCGTTCAGTGTATACATTTTTTGGTAATGAAATTAGTTGTTTGACACATTCGGTCATTCCATGTACCCATCTCCCTCTTGCATATACCAATCTAGAATGCAAGAGTGAGACAGCGGCTACTTTTCACTGAAGTCACGACCCCTCGCGGTCGGAAATGGGAGTTTCAATGTGCAAAATGGACGAGCTGAAATTTGCTGAATTGAAGAATGTGCCCAAGTATTATGCGTGAACCCTTTAAAACTTGTGCCTGGTGTGACCACTTTGTTGATTTCGTAGTGCAGTCAGCAGTCAGCTGATTTAGCGTCTGGCATGCACAGAACCAATACAAAACCTCTGGAATTTGGTATTCTGCATTCCTTTCTTTACCGAACGATTTTCTTTTACTCCATCGACCACAATCGTTCTGTTCGTCCTTCCCTCTATGTTAGGACCGTGTCAAACAACATAATATAGTCCATTATTCCACTCGTTCCTCGTCTTTAATACTAGTTATATAATAGGTATACAAATATACAAAATAGGATATTGCTATACAAGGGAGGTGAATGATGATTACGACGTACGTGATCAGGTGTTGATCGTAGCTCGAACAGTCAAGACGCGTGTTTCACTGACGATCTGTTCATCCCAATGTGATAGAGATCGAGTACGGACACAGGTGTGCGCTTTGTACGTCATAGTGAAAAGTTAACAGATAGCATTATTGGTGCCTGGGTAAATTGAAAGGAAGGATGTGAATTCGGATTCCAAAATGAAAAGACGGGCAGATGCCCGACCGACTGACCTACACTGCCACTATAACTTACTATTATTAAATATGTCTATATGTCTAAATGTAATAAAGTGATGACTCCTGTAGACGTACAACATAGGCAACAATGAACAGATGTGAACTAAATGTACTGTCAATGAAATTCATAAAAGCTGAGAAAGCGGCAGAATGACAAAGTCTCAATAGAGATGATAATGAGAAGAAGATGGGGCAGTGCCTGCAGATGTTAATAGGAAGGAGATGATGCAGTGGCTAGAGATGGTAATCCGGAGAAGATGGCACGGAGGCTAGAGATGGTAATTGAGAGGTCATGGCACGGTGGCTAGCAGTGGCTAAGGATCCACATAAAACGTTTTTTTTTTCATTAAAAGAGAAACTACATAATTTTGACAAAGGTGCGACAAAAACCTGTGAGGATTTATCCTCACACCCCATTCCTCTTAAATACTTAAATAAAATACAGTTCATTAGTTAGTAGATAAACATTTTACAAGATCTTAGGGAAATATCTGCGAAAAGTAGGTAATGAAATGCTCCACTATTAAATTTCTAATACCCACTTCCGATTCAGATGAAGTAAAATAACGACCAGTTACAAATTATATTATATTACTCTTAATGAGTTCTTATATCCGAGCAACAAAGCGCAGATTCGGATAATAATGTTAACAATTACTCCCTTGCGCTGGTCTTCGCTAAATGTATATACACATACAGGTTGATACAAAGATTGAGAAGGTGAGTTAATTTGGGCATACGATAAACAAATATTTTGGAATAATATTTTTCAAAAACCTGTTAGTGGCTTTTTAAATTTTTTTTTACGGTTTTGCTTCTTGGTCTAAGTAGGTCCCATTTTAGTTTGGTTGTGATCTGATGATGGTCTTCAGAGAGGCAGTGGAACTCCTCAATGAATGACAGCATACCACTCGTTAGTGCGGCAAACGCTTTGTACCAGGATGCTGATTGTAGGATATTACTTGAAAATTGACACCTGAACTTCGATCCTGGCCTCATTACGATAGAACTCCTCAGCGAATGACAGCACTTAACACGAGATTTCGGCAATCACTTTGTGTGAGTGTGTTGATTCCAGGGTATTACTTGAAAATTGACAATATGCCCACTGATCTTCGATCCTGGCCTCATCACCATAGAACTCCTGAACGGATGACAGTCATCAACACTAAAAAGCGTGAAATACTCGTAAATAAATTTTTAACAAAAAAAATTATAACCGCCTTCAAATTTTATAGCAGACATTCACTAAAAAGTTGAACATAATAATTACATAACTGACCGATGATGATACCAAAATAACACTTTTGCCGACTACTTTCTTTCTGAAACATATGCTATCTAGAAGCCGGCGCATTCCCCACAGTATAGAACACAAAAACCAATGTGAGAGTAGTCATGGAATTCACGTAAACAAGATAATGAAGTGGACCCATAACTGAGCCCTGAGCTGTACCTATCGTTACGAGCATTTCGTCGCTGAGGGTATCATTAATTTTTACGTAGTACGTTCTTCCACATAGATAATCAGCACACCACTGTAGGAGAGGTCCTCTTATACGAAATGTATAAAGTTTACTTTACCAAATGTAATTCAAGTAGATGTCAGTTTATTTTTGCAGAGGTCCAAGCTGGAGTTAGTCAACGAAACTAAGTTTTTGGGTATTACTATAGACTCTCGTCTTCAGTGGGGTCCACACATAGAAGCTCTCTGTGGTAGACTTAGTTCAGCCGCATACGCTGTTAGACGCTTAGGGCAGATTACTGATGAAGATAATGCTAGATTAGTAGATTTTATATATAATTTTTTTTTATAAGTATAAATTGCATGTCATGAGAACAATAAATGAAATTTTTATCTTATCTTTCTATCTTAATTTTAGTTATTTTTACAGCATTATGTCATACAGCATAATGTTGTGGGGTAGTGCCGCGGATATGGAAGCGGTCTGGGTGTATTTCCCGTATTTATTTATCAACTTGTTTGTTCGTTGCATCATTTATATATAATATTTTTATTCCTAGATTTCTCTATTTTATGTAGGTGTATAATTAAATTTTTGTAGCCCAACCTAAATATTTTTTGTATGTATTTCCCTTATTACGTGGGACGCACTATAAGTTTCCGGAATGAATATGAAAAAATACTATTAAAGGTACAAAATTAATTTATTGTTTTTCAAAATAATCTCCCTTGGCGTCTATGCACTTTTTCATTCGATCAAACCAGTTTTGAAAACTTTTGTGCCACTCCCCTGTGGTGACCTCTGAAACGTGTTTTTCATACTCCTCGACAGCCTCTTCTGGTGATGAAAATCGTTGACCGCGTAATTGGTTCTTAATTTTTGGGAACAGAAAAAAGTCACAAGGTGCCAGGTCGGGACTGTATGCAGGATGACTCATGAGTTGTACATTTTTCGTCTTCAAAAAGTCGTTTGTCTGTCTGGCCGTGTGAGAACTAGCATTGTCGTGGTGCAGGATGATACGGTTATTTTTACGGAGTTCGTCAATAACTTCCGGCAAACAAATGGTCGTGTACCAGTCACTATTCACGGTACGACGATTCTCTAAAGCAACAGTAGCCACGTGTCCAGTTTTATTAAAAAAAGAAGCAATCATCCGCTTAGATGCACTTTTCACGCGCGCCACTTTGGTTGGTTTCGGCTCATCTTGAAAGACCCATACGCTCTATTGCTGCTTTGTTTTGGGATCGTAGCAATAAATCCATGTTTCGTCACCTGTTACTATGTCCCACACCAAATTTGACGCACCTTCGTTGAATCTGGTAAGCATGGCACTGCACCAAGTGACGCGGTCCGTTTTTTGAGCCTCGGTCAAGTTGTGTGGGATCCACCGCGAGCACAGCTTTCTCACACCCAAATGTTTGTGTAGGATTGACTGTATTTGACTCATGCCTATTTCTAAGGATGCGCGAATTTCATGGTAGGTCACATGCCTGTCTATTTCAATCATACGGCGCACAGCATCGATGTTTTTGCTGGTCACAGCGGTGGACGGCCGACCATCGCGAGATTCGTCACTGAGATTGATACGACCACGCTTGAATTCTGCAAACCAGCTATAAACAGTCGTCTTGCATGGTGCTTCATTGCCAAAAGCTATTTCAAGCCGAGCGATGCTCTGTTGAGCTGTCAAATTACACTTAAAATCGTAGAAAATCATACTACGAAAATTTTCCCGAGTTAAATCCATGTTGATGCAGACACACAATTTTTTAAATGGCGCCACAAGGTAAAAACAAAAGACAGTCAGGTGAAACAAACTGCATTCTACAGCCAAAGAGTTCTATTTTCAAATGTTGCAATAAATTTTTAAATATTGTTTATGTAAGTGGCCAGTTCCGGAAACTTTTAGTGTTACCTATGTAGTATATACATATTATTTTTTTTATATTTTTTTATTTTAAAGATATTTATTGTAAAGATTAACTTTGACTTGTATAAAGTATACCTTATGTATCTATTTAACAAAAAAAAAATTGATTTGATTTTATTTGATTTGATCTTTGTCTTGCAAAAGAGAGCAATTCGGTCTATTTATCACATGAAGTACCGAGATCCATTTAGAGAAAAGTTTACAGAAATTAATATATTTACGGTCCCATGTGAATTTATTTATCAAGTTATTAGATATGTCAGAAAAAATATTGATAATTTCCCGAGGCTTGGTGTGCACCACTCTGTTGAAACCAGAAACAAACATAAACTAGCTTTTCTAAAATTCAGACTTGCCAAAGTAGGCACCTCTTTTGTAGGACATGGTATAAGATTTTACAATAAACTTCCAGAGGAGGTCCTTAGTTTACCTGAAAATAAGTTTAAACTATAATATATATTAAGCAGGGACTACTTAAAAAAGCTTATTATAAAATCAATGATTATTTGGACGATAATGAAGTATAGTGTAATAAATAATTATAATCTTTATCAAAATGGTAATTCATAATTAGCACATTTTAATACTGTATGATTCCTCTTAGGGCTTAAAATTAATTAATATGTAAACTGACTTTGTCATCAAACGTAATAAATAGACAATATGGATACAATATGGACGGGTTAACTAAGATACATTTTTTCTCGTGACATAATTCCTGCAGTCTTATATTTTTTATGCCTTAAGTAGGTTTAAAAAATTGTATAGAATAAAATTTTGTACCAAATATAATATATATTTAATAATAATAATATATATTAATATATAAAAAGACATGTTTGCTAAGTTTCTTGCCCTTCTTCTTAGCAAGACTTATCCAATTGGCGGATGGTTAGGCGTTATTTTTATTTATGGTTTATTTAGTTTATTTATCAACTTATTAATTCATTGCATTATTTATATAAATTATTTTTATTCCTATATTTATTTATTTTCTGCAAGTTTATAATTTATTACATTTTAATAGCCCAACCTAAATATGTTTTGTATGTATTTCTCGTATTTTTTTTTCATGTTCTATTGTTTTTGCAAATATTAGCTTTGACCAGTAGAAAGTATACTTTATGTATCTATTTTACAACATAAATATTTTGAATTTAAATTGAATACCACTCTGTTCGAGTTTGTCAACTAGTAAGTCATGACGAAGCGTATCGAATGCTTTACTGTAGTCAATTAGTACCGCTATAACATGTTTCTTTATTATTTAGGTGTATGATAATTCGGTCTGTGAAGTTAGAAAGTAAGGGGGCTGTACTTTTATTTGCTTGAAATCCATACTGATTAGATGTAAAATTTAATTTTTGTGAAAGAAGTTGTGCATTTGATCACTTATATATTTTTCAACTATCTTGTCATCTGTTGGTAAAATGGTCATTTGGCGATAGTTTCCGTATTCTGATTGATTCCCTTTTTTATAAATAGGTCTTACAATGCCAGTTTTTTATGTTTGGAGATATTTGCTATTTTTACACTGGTATTGATAAAATTGATATGGCGGTTGAAACTTTAGCATATATGCAATTGAGATCTAAAGCTCTTATACCGTCAATGCCGGGTGCTTTTTTATTATTTAGGCCTTGTATATTTTTTTTGGTATTTGTATTAATTGCTTTATACAAATGCATTGTAACATTTCATTGTTTTTCATAAATAGTTTTACACAAAAAAGGTTTAACACATTTTGGAATCGTATCTATAACATTTTGATTAAAAGTTTCGAGTATTTGCAATTTCAGAATTAGTTTTGCCGTTAAATGCTTTAGATAACGTTTCATAAATTGTTTTTTATTTGACCCTGATATGCTATTAATAATGCCCCATAGTTTTCGAGGATTGTTTGCGTGACTTACTATTTCTTTTTTGTAAAATGATTTTTTAGTATTTTCAATTATTTTATTGGTTCGATTTCTCATTTTATTAAACTCTTGTTTTAATATCATATTTGTGCTCTCTGTATCTCATTTTATAAATAATTCATCTCTTTTATTACACATTTTAGTGATATGGCTGTTTATCCATCCTGCCCTTTTATTCTGTCGTTGAACGTCTGTTGAACATTTTTACTTCGTGACTAGCTCTTTTATAACAGTGTTCGTAACTGCTTTTTATGTATTTGTAAATATTGTTATGACATGACATATTATTCGTAACGTTCCAGTTTACTTCGCTCAGAAACGTTTGTAATTTCTTATGATCGATTACAGTTTTCATTTTTGGAGCAGGCTGTATAATAGTTGACCCAATCAAGGAACATATTGTCATGCGGTGATCCGCCAGACAGAACAGTTCCGAGTGCCGCTGTGAATGGATCTTGAGAGCGGGTTCTAACTAATATGTGGTCAATACATCTTTTAGTTGTTTGATTTTGTCTTACCTTGATTCTAGTATAGTCCGATATTCCCATCGGCTTGTTTCGAAAATGGCATCCTTACTCCATTTTTTTATTCCATGCTCTTCGGTTTGTCAAACATTTCCGTAAATCTCAATACGACAAATACACTTGGCTGACAGGGAGTTGCAAAGTACATTTTTTTAATGTTTTCTTTGGTTGCTTTTCTGAGTAAGGCGATTTTTTTGTCCGGCTTCCCTTTTTTTTAATATTCACCCTTCGCTACTAGTGGCTAGAGGTGGTAATTGAAAGATCATGGAGCGGTGACGAGAAACGATAATAGGGAAGATATGGCGTGGTAGCTAGATATGGTATTTGAGAGATCATGGCACAGTGGCAAGAGACGATAATACTCGCTCGAGATTTATTTATCTTTGAAAAAAAATATTTTATTATTTGTGCCACAAGAGTGCAATTTTTTTTGTTACGAGTGCATCGTTTTAGTTCCGAGCAAGTGAAGGATTCTATAATAGAATCACGAGCATAGCGAGTCATTTTTAGTTAGAATACTGAGCGTTGTGAAGTATTCAAATGCACAAAAAACAAAATCACCGTGCTCTCGTGTGACACACAACTTTTCATCTCAGTAGCGAGAATATAGACGATGATGTAAAAAATATATCTACATACATATATGTAAACTCACGCCTGCCTCTGGGAGCAGAAGTAGTCAAAGACTAGAGATTTCTATCTGTTTCGATCCTGACACACCTCTTTCGCTTCTTCCACACCCATCAATCTAATCATGCAAGTTCTTCTATTCCAGGTGTTTTTGGCTTTGCCTATCTCCAGTATATTGCGAATTGGGTCGGCATACGTCCTTCTAGGGCGGCCCGGTCGAGTCACTCTACTTTCATTCACTCTTTCGTCACTCTAATGTTTTAGCCCAACTGATATCGAATGATAGTTGAGCGTGGTGAACGTGGTGGTGGTCAGGACCATAATACGAACAGACGACAGAGTGATATTAATAAGGTTCCGTTGGCTCTATGGGTACGAAACCCTAAAAACCGTTAAATTTTAGGTTTTTAGGGGTTCCTTGTTAAGATATAATTCAAATTTTCCAATTTTTAGTTGTAGGTAATTGGCATAGGTCTAGATAATATAAACGAATTCAGCATAAAATGTTACAAAACCATTCCCTAGACACTTACAAGTCAGTTATTAGTGTTTGTATGGAGGTTTGTGCGTGATGGGTGTCTCGGGTGGAAGTATCAGACACAAGGACCGCTCGCGCTGTAGCGTCTCGAGGCTCGCGGCGGTTTGCTCTGTGAGCTGTGAGTCTGTGAGCAGCCAGCCGGGTTCACAGTCACACTCTGTGACTGCGGTAATGCGAACATGTAATTATTATAATTATATCTAAATTAATTAAATACACACCGCTCAGAGGCCAAGGTGACGTACACAACGGCGCACTTATATAATTAAAAGTTAATTAGAATAAATTAATTCAATATTTGCGTCTGCTACAAACATAGAATAATCATAATGAAGTAACACGAATCAGACTCAGTTCTGGTCGCTAAGCAGCGTCATCGGGATGAAGAAGCGAGGCTTGCTGCGTGATGCTGCAGCATGCGGCACGGTGCGTACGTTCTCCATCACCGAATGGAACCACGGCGGCGGACACGGTTCTCCCGGACACGCACTGGCTCCGCGATGCGACACATTCGAGCTGGGCGGCGGCGGCGGCGGCGGCGGCGGCGGATCGTTCATTTATTTAAATGACCCTCGAGCCGGTGTTGGCACTCGGACCGTGACGTCATTACTGTCACAGCTTATTACCCTGATGTCATACCGTATCACTCTTTCTCCTTATTATTTGAAAATAACGCCTCCATTAGGTATCTTGTTATAGGCTATTCGACTTTCTTCATACAGAATGACAATAACTTACTATTCGGATCTTTGGTTGGTCAGATCCAGAAAGGCTTACATTTGCGGTGCCAGTGAGAGGTGACAGCGTGTCCGACAGCCGTGTCGGGGCTACTGGCTTTATTTACGTTAACTTTCAGTACAAATGTGATCTCCGACTCGGTGGAACCTCAGCGAGGTACTGTAGGTAGGTTTCTCAGTGCGACGTACAAACGCGAATAGTTAACCTCTTCTATCGAGGAATGAGTACGTGATCCGTTTCTCTCCAGTAGAGCTGGTAACGTCATTGGATGGCAGAAGTTTATTTCAACTGATTTGTGTGGAATTTAGTCAAATTGAGTACAGACATCACAGAGACCGTTGTATATTGTAGCAGGAGCCTCGCCGCATGCCCGTCCGTCTGTCCGTCCTCGGCACAGCTCCGTCACTCAGTTTAATTAGTGGTTAGACAACAGGCACTAGCCACCGACCGCGGCTCCGCCCGCACACCGCCTCCATCCACAATGAGCGAGTAATTGTGGCGACTCGTACACGTTACGACACCGCCAACAAGATATTCATAAATTAATGTAACGTTGCAGTCGGAGATGGAACTTTAATTCGTACTGTTTACGGTGCACATTGGCTTGCGCGAGGTGCGAGCTAAAGGAATCGATTATGGGAAATGATTGTTATGTATGAAACAATGGCTCGAAGCAGTTCGCGGCGGCTCCACGCCGCCCCGCTGAACGCTCGACTTCACTAATCATATTGAAGCGATTCAGCTGCTGGACCTAATGATGGTGCAACATTTTAATGACGTCTTCGTCTCTCAAGGAGCAGTACACATTGAATTCTAAATGAGTTAAATCAAATATACCCGCCCGTCAGTACCTGAGCAAGTATGTCTCACTTTGAATACGTATTAATGATGTTCCTTGAAATTGTGTAGAGCCGCAATATTCTGTTCGGTTGATATTAAGTTTGAAATGTACATGAGCCTAGTCACGTTATGGGAAAACTGAAATCTAATTTAGTTTGACCTTTACATAATAAAGTAATGATTTCGGGCACGATACCGCGCGGCGGCGACCGACTCGTACCGTCCACGTTAATTACAGACGGACGGACGAACTACTCTTCCGAAATGTCATCGTTTAATATACGATCAACAAACAGACATGGCAATCATCCACCCACCAAATAAAAATGGGCTTATTAGTTAAAATTGTAACAGTACAATTTTGTTTTAATATGTCTATGTATGTCTATCTTACTCGCAAATCCTCCCGAAGTTATTCGGGGGAGAGTAAGAGAACAGCTCTCAGGCAAAACCAGGCGGCCCACCATTGCCTGGGACCGATGGATGGCGGTATATCCATCCTCAATTGCCGGACCTTATATAAAACAGACTAGTGACGGGCAGCGGCGTCACTGGTGCAAGGGTTTCGGCACCGCGCTCACCAATCCGCCTGCCCAGCGTGTGTGAGTATGGGCATTTCTTCCAGGAGGACCGCCAATAGTGGCGAAATCCTGGAAAGGCCTATGTCCAGCAGTGGATGAACCAGGCTGATGGATGTCTATGTATTTAAAGTTTATATAATTTATAAGGAAATCCATCGCTTGAGAAATTCTGAATATTAAAAGAGTACATGATCCGAGAGAATAATCAGCAAAAAAACAATCACTGGGTGCTTAGACAAAATCATTCTCAGTCAGGGCCTGAACCTGCATCTTTACCAGTTGCGAGCCAGCCAAATATACAGTTTGTCCGCCGAAATATTAGAATGGTGCAATTAGCGCAAAAAACGGCCTAACCTCAACATCCAAAGTAAAAGTCTCCAGCTCCAAATTGTTCTATACAGTCCACGTATTGTTTGGTAAAAAGTTACACCATTTCGTGCGTCGGGTTTGGGGGGGAGAAGTTGGAATTTATCAGATTTTCTTAAATATTTCGATAACTATATGTAGTTTAGCGCAAAAGTGCCAACGACAAAACTAATCTACATTGAATTGCAAACAAAAATAGTCTCTAGCAAAATTTCCAGGATTTCACCACTCTTGGCGGCCCTCCTGGAAGAAATGCCCATACTCACATACGCGGGACAGGCGGTTTGGTGAGCGCAGTGCCGAAAACCTTGCACCAGTGACGCCGCTGCCCGTCACCAGTCTGTTTTATATAAGGCCCGGCAATTGGGGATGGATATACCGCCATCCATCGATCCCAGGCAATAGGCCTCCTGGTTTTGCCCGAGAGCTGTTCTCTTACTCTCCCACGAATAACTTCGGGAGGATTTGCGAGTAAGATGGTGGTACCTCGTAAATAAGGTCGCATTTAACATCGACATTTTTATTAGTTTTTTTAGTTCAGAGTACAGTTTTCTCCGTACCACAAGTTTATATGGCATAGGCCTGTGGAAGCCTCTTTTCCCTTAAAAAGTAGCGCCCCTTGAGAGGGTGGTGAGGTTGTCGTCCCTTCAAGGGCTTATCACTAACAATACCACCGGCCACTAAACTTGCAATTTGTTTTAACAAAATACAATCCTGTATAAAAAAATAGTTTCCTTGTGATGTCATATTTTTACCAAAATATAAAAAATCTAGCAATTGTTTCTTTACAGCCTCTGTAACTCTGGAACCGTTCACTTTAGCAAGATTACGCCATAGACCAGTTTTGTTCGCAAATTAATGTAGGTTACTTTGTTACATAGCACTTTTGCGCTAACCTACATAGTTTTCGAAATATTTATCAAATCAAATCAAATCAAAATATTTATTTTGCAAAATAGATACATAAAGTATACTTTCTACAAGTTAATTTTAACAATATATATCTTTAGAATATAAAAATATATATAATAATACGGGACATAAAATATACACCTGCATAAAAAAGAGGAATCTAGGAA
This sequence comes from Ypsolopha scabrella, assembly GCA_910592155.1. Lineage (NCBI taxonomy): Eukaryota > Metazoa > Arthropoda > Insecta > Lepidoptera > Ypsolophidae > Ypsolopha > Ypsolopha scabrella. Next base: position 31,285,351 of record OU342966.1, on the reverse strand, counting down.
TGAAAATATAATAAATAAGTTGATAAATAAATACGGGAAATACATACAAAAAATATGAAGGTTGGGCTACTAAAATGTAATAAAATTATAATTTTATATATAGTCTATAGACCTGCATAAAATATAGAAATATAGAAATAAAAATATTATATATACATAATGCAATGAACAATATGTTGAAAAATGAACTAAATAAACCATAAATAAAAATAATGCCTAACCATCCGCACCATTCGATTAGTACCTATTGCTAAGAAGAAGGGCAAGAAATTCAACAAACATTCCTGTTTTCAAAATAAAAACATGATACAAAATCTTATACATACAAGTAAAGGCATAAAAATATAAGACTGCAGGAATTATGTCATGATAAAAAATCTTAGTTAATCCGTCTCATATTGTCTATTACCTTCAACAAAGTAAGTTTACATATTAATTAAACAAAGTAAGTTTACATATTAATTAAATTTAAGCCTTTAGAGGAATCGTACAACATTAAAATATGGTAATCATGAATTACAATTTTGAATAAGATTATTATTATTTATTACACCCTGCTTCATTATCGTCCAAATAATCGTTGATTTTATAATAAGCTTTCTCAAGTACTTAATATATAGTTTAAACTTATTTTCAGGCAAACTAAGGACCTCCTCTGGAAGCTTATTGTAAAATCTTATACCATGTCCTACAAAAGAGGTACCTACTTTCGCAAGTCTTAATTTTGGAAAAGCTAGTTTATGTTTGTTTCTGGTTTCAACAGAATGGTGCACACCAAGCCTCGGGAAATTATCAATATTTTTTCTGACATATCTAATAACTTGATAAATAAATTCACATGGGACCGTAAATATATTAATTTCTTTAAACTTTTCTCTTAATGAATCTCGGTACTTCATGTTATAAATAGACCGAATTGCTCTCTTTTGCAAGACAAAGACTGCTTCTATATCCGCGGCTCTACCCCACAACATTATACCATATGAGATAATGCAGTGAAAATAACTGAAATATACTAATCTAGCAGTATCTTCATCTGTAATCTGCCTTATGCGTCTAACAGCGTATGCGGCTGAACTAAGTCTATTTTATTTTATTTTATTTATTAATAACGGAACACCAACAGTACACATATTACACATACTTAACAAATTAAAACATAAAACTAAAATTCTGATATGTGGACCAGTGACAGGCGTTCACAACATTCAGCAATAAACAAGTGGTAAACACAAAGCAGACATTACATTATAGACATTTACAGCAAGAACTAATTTTTTTTATAATTACTAATAAGTCTACCACAGAGAGCTTCTATGTGGGGACCCCACTGAAGACGATAGTCTATAGTAATACCTAAAAACTTAGTTTCGTTAACTAACTCCAGCTTGGACCCTTGAAAAACAAACTGACATCTACTTGAATTGCATTTGGTAAAGTAAACTTTATACATTTCGTCTTTTTTGCGTTTAGAACCAAATTATTTGCAGTGAACCAATCAAGAATCAGAGAGAGAGTTGAATTTGCGTCATCAAGAATATCGTTATGTCGATTCACTTTAAAAATAAGTGACGTGTCATCTGCGAATAAAACTATCTCAGATAAGTCTCTAACTAAGTGAGGAAGGTCATTTATGTATATTAAAAACAATAGGGGCACCAATACGGAACCCTGCGGAACACCCATTTTGACTAATGCTCCAGATGACTTAACTCCATTTATGTCTACCTTTGGAATCCGGTCACTAAGGTATGACTTAAATAACGCCAAAGATTTACCCTTAACTCCATAGTGACCTAATTTACATAAAAGTTTAAAAAAAAAAAATCTTTGAACTCACAAGTTCTGGAGATATTGGTTCGTTTAATTTAATTAATTTAGTAATTAACAAAAAATAGTTTGGATAATCAAAGATCAATCAAATAAAAATCGATTTGATAGCCCTTGTTAACTTTCTCGATACTAAAAAAAACTATTATAGTAACTGTCAACTTTGAACTACTACCCATATCATGATATCTCGGACAGCCTATAGTAGTGCACAAATTTAAACTTAAATTTTCATTTATTCATGAATGTGCGGCACCACACCGCTGTTGTATTTTATTTTTCAATGCAAGTGCTCGTAAAGTTCTGTTTTATATGCATCTAATCCGTTGTCAAAGTCAACTTTACCACACGATTGTTTAATGTTTTAATTTTTTTAAATTAATTTTTTTAGTTTTGTTCGCCCACATAGTGGGAAGGCAAATGGAACTTAGCTCACACAGCCATGTCCGAGGTATGTTTTTATAGGTGATATAGGCATTCCAATACATAGACAAGATCAAAAAGACAACATCTTGTCATCGAAGTGACATCTGACAAAAATGAAGAATAAATAATTTTAATTTTCTTTATCACGAAATCCGAATAACATATATCTTTCATTCTTCCTTTCCTAATTATCTACTGACCTGCCACAATTGGTGACCCCGACTAGGAAATATGGAAGAAAATCAACAAACGAAAGAAACTCCGTCGACAAGTCTGCAACAAAATGAGCTTGCGGCTATTTCCATTCAATCGAGACTGCTACCCTTTTGGCGTGAAATTCCAAGAGCCTGGTTCGTGCAATTTGAAGCAGTAGTTGATCCATTGAAGACTTCAGACGATATGAAGTACAGATATGTGTTGCAACAATTACAGCCTACAGATTTACAACACGTCACCGACATTCTATATCGACCACCCGAGACAGACAAGTACGTAACCATTAAAAAACGCCTACTAGCGGTCTATGAAAAATCTGAAGTTAATAATTTCAAAAAGCTTTTAAGAGGACTAGATCTTGGAGACCAGAAACCATCTCAGTATTTACGTAAGATGCGAGAACTTAGCAATGGCATGATTACCGAAGAAGGTCTGAAGATAGAATGGCTTGAACACCTGCCTCCGCAACTTCGTGTCGTTTTATCAATGAATACGGAATCATCACCCGACACACTTGCTGTCATGGCTGACAAGATGGTTGAATATTCAGAACCCTTCACCATCGCTGCTGTTTCAACATCTACATCTACATTTGAAGCAACCGTTTCAACACAACTCCTACTTTTAAGTAAGCAAATGGAAAAGTTATATCTCTTGAAGTAGCTGAATTACGTACGTGCCGTCAACGCTATCGCCGTAACTTTCGCTCTCGATCGCGCTCCAAGTCCACCACTCGCAGGAATACTACAAATTTGGTGACAAAGCGAGACGATGCGAATCTCCATACTGTAGACGGAAGACTTCGTCTTCGGAAAACTAGCTTCGACTCCGACGGTGGCGGACGTCGGTTGTCCCAGCTTAAGCAACCGCCTATGTGTCTTCGATCGCAACACTAGAGAACGTTTCCTCGTCGACATTGGCGCCGAAATATCAGTGCTGGCAGCCAACAACTCGAGAAAATCAAAATCAAGCAGTGTCTTCAAATTATATGCGGCAAACAATTCCCCTATTCATACATATGGCGAAGAAACCTTACGACTAAACCTAGGACTCAGACGCAGCTTTCCTTGGACATTCGTTGTGGCAGATGTCAAGACATCTATTCTCGGAGCCGACTTCCTACGCAACTTCAAGCTGCTAGTTGACCTGGACAAAAAGCAGTTAATAGACAGAACCACCGATCTTTTCGTGGAAGCCATAGAAATTCGCACCACTGCTGAGTCTGTTTCCGTCATCAGCTCCAATCAAGTCTATTACGACATTTTAAAGCAATTTCCCGACGTACTTCGACCAATGTCATTAGAAGAACCGGCTAAACATAATGTCGTGCACCACATTGAGGCGACTGGCCCTCCATTGTATGCCAAACCACGCCCTCTGCCACCAGAAAAGTACAAAGTAGCAAAAGAAGAATTTGAGCGCATGGTAGAGATGGGGATATGTATGCCTTCCAAGAGTCCATGGGCCAGCCCTTTACACATAGTAAAAAAGAAGGAAGGCGGTCTTCGCGTCTGCGGCGACTACAGACGCTTGAACTCTTTCGGACAGATACCCAATCCCACGTATCCAGGACTTTACTTACCAGCTACATAATAAGAAGATATTCTCGAAACTCGATTTAAAGATGGCATTTCACTGGATCCCTTTTCACAACACCATTCGGACTATTCGAATTTAACTGTATGACCTTCGGACTACGAAATGCAAGTCAAACCTTTCAACGATTTATGCATGAAGTATTGCGAGGCATCGAAGGTTGCTTTTCCTTCATCGACGACATTTTATTGTACACAGAAGATGAACAACAGCACAGAATACTCCTGAGGCAAGTTCTTGAACGCCTAGACATGTACGGTGTCTCACTCAACGTGAATAAATGCGAGTTCGGAAAACAAAAAAATCAACTTTCTGGGTTATGATGTATCCGAGGCTGGAATCAGACCAACAGAAGAACGCACGAATGCTATTTCAACCTACCCTAAGCCTAAGACGGTTATTGAGCTACGTCGTTTTCTCGGAATCCTTAACTTCTACAGAGACTGTCCACTACGTCAAGCTGAGCTGCAAAGTAAATTAAACAAATTCTTACATAATCGCAAAAAGAATGACAAAACACCAATCGAATTTACGCCCGAAGATGAACTAGCTTTTGAAAACTGCCGTCAAAGCATTTTAGACGCTACAACTCTCACCTATCCAATTCACGGCTGCCCTCTTGGAATCATGACAGATGCTTCGGACCACAGTATTGGCGCTGTTATCCAACAGAAGGTCAATGGAATCTGGAAACCAATGGCATTCTTTTCAAAATCAATGAGTGAAACGCAGCGACGCTACAGCGTGTACGACCGCGAACTCCTAGCGATGTACACGGCTGTAAAACATTTCAGAAGACTAATAGAAGGCTGCGATGTGACTATCTACACAGACCACAAACCACTCACGTACGCTCTGACCAGACAAGCTAGTAGCAGTGACACACCTCGACGTGAAAGACAACTACAATTTATCAGCCAGTTTTGCTCAAGCATCCGCTACGTAAAAGGAGAAGCTAACACAGTTGCAGATTCACTGTCTCGCATAGAAGACATAGAATGTCCTACAAGCATTGACTACTTTAAATTAGCTGCTGACCAGAGCCAGGACAAAGAATTGAAGCAATTAAGATTACAATCCAATTTGAAATTTGCTGACGTCACGCTACCTGGTATGAGCCAACCTATCACATGCGAAATCTCTGCTCAGACAACCAGACCATATTTGCCTATTGCATATCGTGAAGCAGCATTCAAGGCGCAACATGATTTATGCCACGAGCTACTAGGAAGCAGATCACCTCGAAATACTTCTGGCCATCCATGAACAAAGATATTGGTATATGGACGAAAACCTGCGTCACTTGTCAGCGTTCTAAAGTACATCGTCATGTCGTCACTCCACTCGGCGAGTTTCCTTCATCACAACGCTTTGAGCACATACACATCGACATCGTCGGACCTCTTAAATGATCAAAAGATTACCGCTACTGTGTTACTATTATCTACCGCTGTACAAAATGGCCAGAAGCAGTACCAGTGCAAGAAATCACCGCCGAAATCGTTGCCAAAGCCCTGCACGAGAACTGGATAGCTCGATTCGGCTGTCCACTACGCATATTAACAGATCAAGGACGGCAATTTGAATCTGCATTATTCAACTCACTGATAAAGCGTTTTGGCATCAAGAGAATCCACACTACGGCATTTCATCCACAATCCAATGGCATGATTGAACGATGGCACCGCACTTTTAAGGCAGCGCTGATGGCCAGAGGCGCCACGGTAACATGGAGTGAAGAACTACCTACTGTACTATTGGGACTACGAACTGCAATACGTGATAACAATCTAAGCCCAGCACTTATGACTTATGGAGCGGCGTTACGAATACCGTCAGACTTTTTCGTACCTACACAGTTGAAAATTGAAGATGCAGAGTACGTGCGCCAGCTTATGGAAACAATGGCATCAGTAGGACCTGTACAGAAATCTCACAAAACAAATGAGCGGCCATTCATCTACGAGGATCTGACGACGTGCAGTCATGTCTTCGTGCGGAATGACACAGTTAGAGCACCGCTAATACCTCCCTATGATGGCCCTTACGAAGTTTTGGAACGTTATGACAAATATTGTAAGCTTAAATTGCCACTACGAACAGCAGTAGTATCAATGGACAGACTCAAGCCCGCCTATATCTACAATGATGAGCCAGAAAACTCAGAAGCTACTAGTGCACCTTCAACTAACACAATGCGCACTACTAGATCGGGAAGAGTAATTAAGCCTAATGTACGCTTCGCTTAAGGGGGAAAGATATAGGTGATATAGGCATCCCAATACATAGACAAGATCAAAAAGACAACATCTTGTCATTGAAGTGACATCTGACAAAAATGAAGAATAAATAATTTTAATTTTCTTTATCACGAAATCCGAATAACATATCGCACCTTTGGTAGAACAATGACATAATTGTCAAAAAATGAAAAATTAACCTGAATATGCCAAAATATTCTAAAAGTATAGTTCTTTATGGAAAACAATGATAGTTCCAATAGTTTCAGACATTTTCATTCTTTAAGAGAGCGTGTATGTCGTTGTAGCTTTTCACAGTTTTTACAAAAACTTGATTGGTCAATTGGTCATTTGTGTGTGGTTCACCGCAGCAAGTTGACGCTACATTACAATGGTATTTAAGTATCATTAAATCCTTATTAAAATAGTATTTATATAATTACATAACGTCATAGAGCTAGACAAGAAAATAAAAATTTCTTAATTTGCCGTTCCTGAACAATTTGAAAACACGTAATTGCGTCATTGTTCTATCAAAGGTGCGATAATCTTTCATTCTTCCTTTCCTAATTATCTACTGACCTGCCACATTTTATTTTTTTAATTTATCGATAACAGTTGCCAGTCTTATTCTGTGTACCATAGACAGACGTAACAAAAATGAGGTGGTTTCAGTTTGATGCGTTCATAGGCTGATTGTGATTTAGTTTGATTGATGAAATGAAAAGAAAGCTGTTTAGACGACAATTTGAGTAGGTAGTAACTTTACAAATTAAAATTCTGATGAATCTTAACCAACCAATCTTTTGATATGATATATAAGAAAATTAAATATAGATGAATCCCCGAGAGGGTGTCAGATGTGTTCCAGGTATGAACTGTAAAATGCAGTCACAGTCAAAACCCGGTACACCCGCGTTTCACCGGCGATTATTACGTCCCATTGTGATGGGCGGTGAGTGTGAGCCCTATCGCCGTTCTTCGGGCACAAATACACGCTTTTTAGGGGATGCAGGTTTCGTCACGATGTTTTCCTTCACCGTTCTGCAAGTGGTAAGTATTAAATACTCTGCACATAAATTCCGAAAAACTCATTGGTGCATGCCCCGGCCGGGGATCGAACCTGGATCTCAAAGATTGAGAGGCCAGCGTTCTACCCCTGAGCTACCGCCGCTTTTCTTTTGATAATATATAGGTAACAAGAAGGATACTGAAATCTGGTTAAAATAAACTTCTTGGTAGGTTGCCTCATTTAATAGGAATATGAATAAGAACTTTTTGACAAAAAGTTTTTATATGCGAAATCGCGAAATGATACTAACCACTTGCATTCTCTGTGCATTATTAAAAAAAAAACAATTTTATCGATCGGTCTTCCTTGTTAAAATCATTCTTATATATTTTTGTTTACATTATTGAAATAAGCTGCTGGAGTCGAATTTATGTTGTGTACAACTGAAAGCCGCCTTCGAACGCATCAAATCGAAAGCAGCTTATTTCCGTCAAGGCGCAACTTGCGTGCATAGAAAAATAAAAAAAATTAATTTATTGTTTGTTTTACGCTTTATTTATTTACTCACACTATGCATTGAAAAACGTAGTCGGACACACGTGCGTAAGGGCAATAACTTACCCGTAACGTTAAAAACACTCGCTTATCGCTCGTGTTTCAAATCGTTCCTCGTATAAGCTATTGCCTGCTTTACGCATTCGTAACATAAACTACTATCGTTCGAGTTCTACTTCGCCATTTTGCATGGAAACTTATTAGCAATATATCAAAAAATAAAATAAAAATAATTAGCCAAGTTTCTTTGGACTGTGTTTATTAAACTAATTTGTGCTACTCGTAGTTGGATCGGTTTTATAATTCTCAGGTGTGTCGTAAATTGGACGCTTGTATAATTCTATCGTATACTTGTATAAGGCAACTGTTGATTTACAAATTACAGGATAGATGCATCCATATCTAACTGTTACTCTACATCCTTTACCTACTACTAGATAATGCGTGGAATAGATTCGCTATATTCGAATTTGGCTTTAATTGTATACCGTTAAAAATGACTGGCGATGGCTAGTGTTAGTGCAACAACAAAGTGCGGCGGCGGCGGCGGCGGCGGCGGGCGGATGTGACGGACTCTCTACTGCTAATGATTATATCATTATATGTGACGAAAGAAATCGGAGAAGCATATTGTCCAATAGAACTCAAATAAATGCTGGAGAAAAAATATCAAGGGTTTACCTTTGGTCTTTCAACGGTTTTAGTTTTAATATGCTGAGTCAACTACTTATCTGATCAAAGTTAAACTTGGACATTGTTTTTTCAGACCTTTGTCTTTGTCCGTTGTGAGGTCGGTTACCTATTTGGACACATTTCACTCGATAGATTTTATTTTTGAAAATGTTGCCTTTTAAGTTATTAATTCATTTTATATCTAAACAGCTTGAGTTTTATCTTTGAAATGACTGCTATAATAAGAAAACATGGTCTATTTTCCGATATCAGGTGTAAAAACTCCCACATCAAATACTTTTACGTAAAATCTAAAAAACCTCGAAAATTCACTGATGTTGCGTGTCGGCAGCGCGCGAAGCGAGCGTTCTAATGCAGACTTTCTGACAAGATACTGAAGTTCAAAGTCACTCGGTAATATTATCGTGCGCTATAGGTAAGGCCTTAAACAACCATTCTAATTTACGAGAAATGTTTTGAAGTTCGCGGAATGAGGGCGGCGGTGAGGGGTCTCATTAGTACTTTAAAGTGTTAAGTAAGTTACTATTGCTATAAATGCCAAGTTTTATCACAATATGTTCTTTAGTCTTTGAGATATCATATCATACACAAGAGCGCGTAAAGAGCGCGCGTTGCGCTTTTGTGCGCTTTGGGCCATCTGTAACAAAGATCAAGCGGAAACCTTCAGTCGGATTGTGACTGGAGATGAAACTTGGGTTCACTAAGCAAACTGAATGAAACTATTGCAGGTGGGTGCAGGTAATTCGGGGACGTGGGTGCGGGGTGCGGGGTGCGGGGTGCTGGGCGCGGGGTGCGGTGTGCGGGGCGCTACGGACGGACGCAATGAGCGGTATGTTCCCACGACCAGGAGGCGATCACATTATAATATTGAACCAGTGACCGACAATTTAGGAGAAGCTAGTGATCACAGCGAAGTGATTATATTGTCTTTCATGATGACGGGTGCGCCGGCGCCGTGCGGTGAGAGCGAGCTGCTCCGGTACCAGCTTTGTGAACCCTCGTAATTATCATTAGATCGTAGTCCAGGTCCAGCCGGGGTCAATGTTACAGACAACGTTCATACGATGTACTGTGGAGGCACGCGGGGAATCACCCGCCACGAGACGCTATCAGCCTACATGTTGCTGATTGAAGCCGTCAGAACAAGAAAGTGTTGAATATGAATCCCACTAACCCCATCGCATTCCACTAATATCATAAATGTGAAAGTTTGTGGGTGAGTATGTTTGTTTCTCTTTCATGCTAAAATAGCTGGATGGATTAGGATGAAATTTGGAATGGAACTAGCTTAAAAATATAAAAAGTCATTCATAAAAGTTAACTATCGAATAAATAATATTTTTAGGGTTCCGTACCCGTATTGTGTGGTGGTACGGAACCCTTTGTGCACGAGTCTGACTCGCACTTGGCCAGATTATTATTTTATAATTTTTCCTGTTTTCAGTCATTTTGGTAACAAATTTTTGTAATTTTAGTTAAGGGGTGGATAAAAATTAAAAGACAGCAGGAATTTATGTCGCGAGGAAAAATAAATATTAGTCTACTTGTCTCATTTAGTCCATCACCTTTTACATTCAGTTTATCCAATAATGAATGAACCATCAGTTCACGCTGAACAGCGGGGAGCTGAGCAGGCGGAGCGTCAGGATCGAGCGGCTGAACCGTCGGCGCAGTGAGGCTCCTGTTCACCGAACCGAATATCACGCAAGCAGAGCCGCGGGCAAGAAGTTTCAGTATACGAACCCCAAGCTGAACGATTCGATCCCTAATGTTAAAGGTTTCTCTGTTGTAGTTTCCGAGACATAAGCGAACAAATACCATCTAAGAAATGCAGAAGCGACCTAAATCTAAATTGTACGTATCGGTGTAAACGAGGATCCCGTACAAACGACGTACTGTCGCACTCAGCCTTGAAGAGGCCTAGGGGATGAAATAAAGACAAATTATATAACAATATGATAATGTATATTTATTACATATAATTATAAATAACGGGTTCGTTACCCTACACTCTGGTTCAGTTCTGTGTTCTAAGATGTTACGGGTAGGTACTCCCCTACGTCCAGTGGGATCAGCAGGAGGCCCCAGTAGCGTGACCGTCTAGGAAGGCAGTCGATCCAGGAACCCGACTCTTCTGCCAGGAGCCGAAGAAATGGAGGCTGCTTCGTGGTGAAGCACCAAGATTGGGCGGACTTTATGGCCCGAACTTTGGACCCCAAAACGGGGCAGGATACCACTATGTATAGTTATATTAAAATTGATATACTTATAGAAAGCTAATTATTGAGCCAAAATAAATTCATAAACCGTTACGGGTGACGTCAGTCTACTGGCGCAAGATAAAGGACGCGACTCTCTGTCACCGCGGTTATTTTTGGAATCAGTTAGAGCGAAGGAAATGAATGAACGCCGCAGAGCGGTTCGGTCAACGAAATAGTGTCGTGACATAGTCGATATCGATTTAAAATGAATCGATATGTTTACTTATTTCTTTGGATAAAGAAATAACGTTACATTACCCCGCTCGCCCCTTAAGAATTTTACTTATTTAAGTAAAAATTCGTATTATATATATAAATAAATACATATATATATAATTGATAATTGAAGAAGGATAAAAAAATATATATATAACAAAAAAAACTACATAGTTACAAAATGACTCATATAAAATGAAACTATCTCATATAATTGGTCAGTTTTAGTCTTTTATATGCCAAATACCGAGATCTTTACCGTTCATATCTTCTAAATGATATATGAGCGGAGATTTCTTACCCACTACTCGACATTTTACAAATTTAGGTGCTAACTTTTTGCAAAAATATCGATCTTTGTCACTTTGGAAATATGTACGTTTCCAGACTATGTCACTGACTTCAAATTCAGCCTGTTTGCGCCTTGTATTATATCTAGCAGTATTTTTTACATGAGCGTGCCAAAGAGACGCCTGCACTTTATTGAATATAGCAGCTAGGTGGCCAACATTTTCTAAATAAATATCGCGCGGAAGAAAAATTACTTCATCTCCCAACTCAGAGTCCAAATAGTGGGACCCACAAGTGACAAGTTCCCTACCATGAACAAGGAATGCAGGGGTAAACCCTGTGGCCTCATTGACAGAGCTGTTCATAGCAAACTGGATTTTGGGCAAATTTACATCCCATGCCCTATGATCGTCGTCAATAAAACTTGATACGCATGTCATGGCTGTCTTATTATACCTTTCAACCGTGTTAACTTGTGGAGTATAACGTGGGGTAAAGAAAACATTTGGTATTTTATATTTCTTGAAAAATTTTTCGAGATCGTTACTTATAAATTGGCTACCATTATCCAAAAAAATGGTCTGGGGTACTCCGTGAACAAGGAACACTGAATTCTCAAGGTTTTTAATTACTCCTTCAGCAGTCGCTCTCCGGAGAGGGAACATCAGGCAGTATTTACTAAAACAGCAAACAACTACGAGTAAGTAAGTATTTTGTTTTCTACTTGAAGGAAGAGGGCCCACAAAATCTATCGAAATCATCTGAAAGGGACGAGAGCACTGTTTAGGTCTCCCCATTTCACCTAAAGTAGCATGATTCGGTGTTTTGTGAGAGAGACAGAGAGAGAGACAGGCTGTAACAAACTTGACTACATCTCCGTGCATGCCAGGCCAAAAGTAGCGTAAGGTTAAGCGATGATAAGTTTTAAAAATTCCTAAATGACCAGCTATAGGTTCAGCGTGGTTTTCGGTTAAAATTTGTTCACGTAGTTCGGATGGAACAACCTCCTTCCATGCAAATTCTGAAGTAAGAAAACATTTGTTTCTAGAGAGCCTAAAAAGGGAGCCGTTTTTAATTTGATAATTTTTACAGGTGGTAGGGGAATTCAAGCAAGCGTCATATAGTTTTATATACCATTCATCATAAGTGGATGCAATGGAATTAGAAGTTGAGATTGCTGAAACTGGATAGGCGCGTGAGAGAGCATCAGGAATTACGTTATCAATCCCCTTCCGATGCTTTATATTGAAGTGAAATGTTGATAAGCGAACACCCCATCGAGCCAGCCTGCCTGTTGGATTTGTTAAAGTGAGAAACCAATTTAATGCCGAGTGGTCTGTGTAAACATCAAACTTCTGACCGTTTTCGAGGTAGCAGCGCCAGTGCTCGAGGGCAGTAAGAACTGCAAGTGTCTCGCGTTCGGTAATGCTGTAGTTTTTTTCTGCACCTGACAGCGTTTTGCTCATATATGCAACTGGCCTTTCTAGCCCATCTATCATTTGTGTCAGCATACCACCAATTCCGTAATTAGAAGCATCCGTGTGCACATCGAACGGTTGGCTGTAGTCTGGACAAGCTAAAACTGGTGCTGTAACTAAACATTCCTTTAGTTTGTTAAATGCTGCATCAGCCTCTTCAGACCAGGAAAAAGGTGGTGCTTTCTTACTGTTAGAAGTCAGTTTGTTAAGTGGGCCGGCGATTGTACTGAAGTTTGGAACAAAACGTCGGTACCATGTGGCTGTGCCTAGAAAACGTTTAAGTTCCTTTCGACATTTTGGAGTTGGGTAGTTAACAATTGCTTCAACCTTTTCAGGATCTGTTCGCAACCCGCAAGAATCAACAACATATCCCAGGTACTTCAATTGACTGCGAAAAAACTTGCATTTTTCGATATTTATGGTCAAGTTTGCGTGCTTCAACTTTTCTAAGACATTAAGGAGCAGCGATACATGTTCTTCAAATGAACTGCTGACAATTATGATGTCATCAAGATATGCGAAGGTCTTTAATTCAAAATCTCCAAACAACGTATCAACTAGACGCTCCTGAGTAGCAGGAGCGTTAGTGAGGCCAAAAGCTGTAGTTTTGAAACGAAGACAACCTCGACCTGGGACATAAAAAGCAGTTTTATCGCGATGCTCCTCTGCAATTGGAATTTGCCAGAAAGCCTTTGACAAATCAATGCTCGACAAAAACTTTGCATCGCGCAGATTGTCTAATATTTCCGATATATAAGGCAAGTTATATGCATCGCGCTTAGTGACGGAATTTAGTTTTCTACTATCAAGACAAAACCGTGGCTGTCCATTCTTTTTATAGACAATAAGAACCGGCGAAGACCAAGCACTTTCACATGGTTCTACCACATCTAATTTAAACATTTCGTCTACTTCTTGGGTCAGAATTTGTTGTTTTTGTGGTGACATGCGATAATATCGTTGTCGAATGGGAGCAGCGTCACCGGTATCAATACGATGAGTAATAACGGAAGTTCTACCTAACCCCTTGGAGTCCATCGATATTTCACGAAATTGATCAACCAAATTGTAAACAATGGAGCGTTGGGTTACATCAAGATTTTCATATGGAGTAATATGAAAATCGCTTTTAGACAACAACGCTAGCGGAGCATCTGCTCTTGAAAATAACTCTATAGAACCTAGATATTTTGGACATAGCTGAAACTTTCTCCAAAAATCGATACCTAATATCAGTGGTGTTTCTATTTCCGGAACAACATAAGTTTGAATAATATGTGAATTACCTTCAAATGAAATTGGCAGATTAACATAGCCAACGCTCTTCAGAGTCTGACCACCAGCAGCAACTATACTTATACCATTATCGGTTTGAATTTTATAATCAAATGCTAATTCCTTATGGGTATTATTTCCAATGATTGACACTGCCGCCCCCGAATCAAGTAAACCACACGCATAGCGTTCATTAATTTTTACGTTAACATAAGGTCTAAGGTCATCTGAAGGATTTTTCTGCAGAATAGGAGCAATTTTGTAAAATTTAAAATAATTTTCTATAAATTTTAACCAGTCGGCCCAACCCTGGTTATCATTGCTACCATTCTGCCTTCTTAGTTTTTTGCGACAGATGCCTGGCAATCTGGACAATCATAATGCCTAAAATCAGGACGACCACAACGAAAACAAACTATCTTACGCTCTGCTTTGCAGTTCCGCAAACCATGACCATCCTTGCGACAACGGGGACAATACTGCTTTTTCTCAATCGCGTGCACAACCCTCTGATTGATATTGGAAGAGACTGAGTTGTTGGGTTTAGCTAGATTTTCGTTTTGATTACGATCTCTGTTATTTGGGGAAAAAGGCTTGTCGATAACAGTTTCCTGACAGTATGCATAATCGGGGGCTAAAGTTTCATTAGAAAGTCTAGGTGGTTCACGAAATTGAGCCATGCGAGATTGATAGCTTTCAAAGCTTTTGCATAAGATGCGCAATGATTCTAGGTTTCGAACCTCAGACAATGTTGGCGCCTTCAACGTGTTAAAAAGTTTAGTTCTTGGTTCTACTTTGTCACGTAGTTTGTCCGTGTGCATGTTTTTATGTGAAGATTCGTATTCTTTTATTATCGCTTTTTTGTCTTGTGCGTCAGCTGAGGTTTAGTGAGGGGACACATTTTTTTTTCATCGTTATCGATAAAAATTGTATTTACTGAAACTCTTTATATTGTATAAACTTAAATTCTGTCCCACACTAAACATCAGTTGCTATTTCAGGTTTTTATTTATTTACTACTAAAATATTTTTTTACCACTATGTATAGTTATATTAAAATTGATATACTTATAGAAAGCTAATTATTGAGCCAAAATAAATTCATAAACCGTTACGGGTGACGTCAGTCTACTGGCGCAAGATAAAGGACGCGACTCTCTGTCACCGCGGTTATTTTTGGAATCAGTTAGAGCGAAGGAAATGAATGAACGCCGCAGAGCGGTTCGGTCAACGAAATAGTGTCGTGACATAGTCGATATCGATTTAAAATGAATCGATATGTTTACTTATTTCTTTGGATAAAGAAATAACGTTACAGTACGTACGTACAAACGTACAAACCATACGCGCGACACGCACAGCTCGTCTCCTTGTGGTCGCGTTAAGGGGCGAGCTCGAACAGTTATTTATAACTTAATAAGCGTAATTGTAATTATTATTTTGTATTTTAATAGAAAATATCTGAACTTATTACGTTCTAATGGGCGTTGGCGTTATAGCAATTATGGGAAAAGCTATACTTTCCAAGTTTAAAAAGAAAAACTTGAGTCTTATCATCGATTTTAGAGAAGAAAAAAAATATTTTTATAAAAACAATATCATACAAAGTTTCTATAAAAAATGCTTATTTAAACCGAGAATCGAAACCGCGCATCTTGTAAGAGAATATATTATTGCACATGATTTTACACCGTGAATGCACGATGTGTGGATTGGACTCACTTAGTATTCAATTTTGAATAAGGGGTAATTTATTTAAAAATATATAAATTTTAGTTTTTATAGCAATTTAGAGATTATATTAAAACCTTTTAGTTATTGTATCGTAAATTGATTTTTTTTCTGCTTGACTCGCATCATAAACAATAACAAACCATATAAAATACATTACAATTACATCGCCTGTGTACATCCTATTTCTAACCTCAATTGTAATTATATTTATGTGTACAATAAAGTATAAAGTAAAGTACAATTAGGTAATTTTCATTATGTTGCAGCAGCGGAACAACATACAAGAATTTTTGAAACTTTGCATAATGTAGTTTTTGTTATCTTGTAAAATATGAAGAGACTCCTTTGTTTTATTATCTGTTACATTTTTATAACGGACCAGTTAGCTGTTCTGCCACACCGTAACGTCACCCTGTATATTACCAAAATGAAATATCTACACATACACACAGCCTGAACACACCCCGCCGCCCGCGCCCGTCGCTTCCCCCGCCGCGCCGCCCGCGCCCCTCGCTCACCCCGCCGCGCCGCCCGCTCCCCTCGCTCCCCCGCCGCGCCGCCCGCGAGCTCATTCACACTCATTATAATATTTAAACCATTACATAAACAATTATAATTATAAACAACATTATAGTTACATCGACGCGAGCTAATTATAGTTACCTCATCCACTCCGGTGACGTTACTGCTGCTATATTTTATTTAAGAATTATTACGTTTTTAGGGTTCCGTATTACCTAAGGGAACCTTACAAAAGGAACCTTTATGGTGAGACTCCGTTGTCCGTCCGTCCGTCCGTATGTCACAGCCTCATAACTTTAACACCGTACATGCCAAGGTACAAAAAAAATAAAAATTTGAAATTGTTCAAAATATTTCCAATACAAAAGTGAGAAAAATGAAAAATAAATTATTAAAATATAATATGGGAATCAAATTGTAGACACTAAAGAGCTGATTGTAAAAATATATACTCTTACAGTATTTTATAGCACAGATTTCGAGAAATCTTTGAAAAAACACAAAAAAATGCATGTCCCCCCCCTTATTTCCAAAACTGGTGGACCGAAAAATATTAAAAATAACTGGCCGATAACAAGAAAAATATAGCGATTAAAAAAAAGTTGATAGCAAATGAGAAATATATATTTTGTTTTAAAGTATAAAAATACAACATGGGTATCAAATTGTATAATTATAATTGTAGATATAAAGGAGCTGATTATAAATATATATACTTTAACTATATTTTCTGGCACCAATTTCGAGAAATCTTTGAAAAACCACAAAAAATGCATGTCCCCCCTTATTTCCGGAACTAATGGACTGAAAAATATGAAAAATCATGGTAATTTGGGATTACGTAAAGATTACAGGAAAATATAGTGGGTGAGAAATTTACGATAGCAAAATAACAAAATTAAAATTTTCATCCACGACTTTTATTTCGACTCTCTTTTGTGGTACAATCACTTCTATTTTTAGTTATCATAAACAGTTATGAGCAAGATTTTAAATACCTTCTTCCTGACTGTTCCCAAAACTGTCGATTTACGGAACCCTAGGTATGCGAGTGTGACTCACACTTGACCGATTTTAAAACCTAAATCACTTCCAGGGAACTAAGATAACTGTAGGTCATTGAGTGTATACGAAGGAAAAGTTCAAAAATTGCTTAATTTAATTATTCCGGAAGTTATTAATGTCCAACTTAATTAGATCCGTTGTCTACATAGAGTTTAATAGATCGCATGTGTACCTATGAGCAGGGCCTCAGGCCAGGTACTTCTTACCCTAACTCGAATATTCAGAGGGTTTCTGAAAGGCTATGGTTTGAAAACACTTTCATTCTGGTAATACATTTAAAAAGATTTTAATGCCATTTCCTACTTAGGGGTTTTGAGGGTTCGAGTTTATTTTCATGCTTATATAATCTCTGCGCCCACGAAATAAGATTTATTATACGTTGTTGACATTAAATCGCATCAACTCTAAGGCCGACTTGCACCAATATTTAAATCTAGATTTAGGACCTAAACTGAGTTTAATTTGACAAAAATGTATTGACTGACAGATCCTAAACCTGATTTAGCGATAAAATCGAGATTTAAGATTTTGGTGCAAGCCGCCCTAAGAGTAACTTTGAAAACGCCCCCGCCTGCGCCGCACGGACCAACTAACAAATATACTCCATGAACTTGTGAAAATAAGGTATTTATCACAAGGTAATTAGGTCTAGCTTGCAGTAACTAGTAGAGTAGAAAGCGATTGAGGAAACCCTCAAAACCCTCTGAAGCCCTTGTAGTCCTAATATAAGTGTTACCCTTATATTTGGGTTACACAATCAATGAGGACATTTTTTGTTAAGGGTTACACAAATGAAGTCTTTCATTTAATTTGGGTAATCATTTAAAAGGGTAGTACGCGCCCTGCATAAGTTAAGTTTGTTTATTGTAAATGCTCCTGGAATTATTTCGTGTTTTACGTGTGTCACAGTACGAGTACTATTCGCACTTGACCGGTTTTCTATCTTGCAATACACTCTAATCGACACTAGTATTTTATGGATGTTTGTATAGGATGTAATCTTTGGAACCACTGCACCAATTTAAAAACTGTTCACTGTTTTAATAGTTAAATTCTTTACTTGGACATATGCTATAGTTAGTTCCCTAGGGACGTAGCCATTAATTACATTCGCGCGGGTAGTCTATATAACCACTGAAACGATCTCAGAAATTCGCTCACTGTTGTAATGTTATTAGACTCTTCACTTCACTTGGGTAAAATTCATGTGTTTGAATACAACTTTACAAAAATCAGTAAAATCTCACCAAAAACGCAAATGTGAAAAAGGGGTTAAGTTAATGAACAAAAGTAGTGCAGGATTGTAGGCTTTGCTCAAAGAAGAATTGAGATCAAATTGGGCCAAAGTCATAACGGCAATAATGTTTAACGTTCTTCACTTGTTTTGATCATCAAGAGATGTAAACAAGTAGTATTTACATGTAACAAAATCACTAAACAACTATATTTTATACTAGCTTTTACCCGCGGCTCCGCCCGCGTCTTATTCAGTTTAACGACATGCTTTTTTCAGAGATAAAAAGTAGCTTATGTGTTAAGTTAGGGTATAATCTATATCCATTATAAATTTCATCCAAATCCGTCCAGCCATTTCAGCACGAAAGAGTAACAAACACACACACATACACACACAGACACACACTCACAAACTTTCGCATTTATAATATTAGTGTGATTAGTGTGATTTGTACCATCCTTCCTACTAGAACAATCTGGCGTTTGTTTGTATGTACGTATGAATGTTTGTTCTAGGATAACTCAAGTATCGTTGATCGGAATGTCATGAAATTTGGCAGGCGAGTAAATAAGGCAAAAAGAATGTTTATGTTCTAACATGAGTCAAACCGGTCAAGCGCGAAGCGAGCGAGCGCGAGTTCACAGTTCGGGGCGAACTACTAGTTATTATAATTATCGCATGTCGTACTTATGTCTGACTATTTAATACGGGTGAGCCAGAGGGTCAGCGGATTGTTCTTCGATAGTACGTGAACGGCCTTGACCCCGTGCGTGAGACTGAGGCAGGTGCACCCGCGCCATCAACTGTCACTCGTACTGTCAATGTCAAGAGAGCAACGTGTACCATCGCGCCTGCAGTGGGCAGCTGCGAGCGCGTACTGCGGGCGGACTCCCTGGGAACGGGGAGCGGAGCTATTCGATTATGTTGGTGAAGCGCGCGCGCCGGCGCACGTGATCCATCAGAGCTGCTGATTGGCGGCAATTTGAATGTATTCTAATTCGACGAGCATTACGGCGTGATCGATCCTACACGTGCCCGGTTGTAATATGGTTACGGCGGCGCGAGATCATGTTACATCAGCACGCGCGTTCATCTCGTCACGCACCTACTACGTCAGCACGATTATCCCGTACCCGTCCGTCCTAGCCTGCAGACGGACTGAGTTACAGACCTGACATTTGCATATGTTATGTAGAATGTTGATTCAAAACCGAATATTGAATTCTAAATTAAATTGAATTAACTTTTTACGAGAAAAGGAGGAGGAAATATAAGATAAATACATGAAAAGGGAGCCGAATTTTTTTTACCCCCGCATTTTGTGGTGTTTCTGTATAGAACTTATGATTGAGTGTATAATATTCTTTCTTTTAAAATTTTTTTCTCCGAATATAAAGAAATGGGTGCCTTCAAAGTTTTAGACCATTTTTGTAACGAGGTCTATCTTAAAACCTAAACTAGTTAGAAATTTGGAACTTTCTGTATATTATGTACCATAGATAGTGAATTTAAAAAACAAATACTAAATAAAGACGATTTTAATATAGGTTTAGGGCGACGTACCCGAATACTCAACCTACTTAATTTAGCAGTTTTGTTTCATACTTATGCTTATAAGTTTGTAATTAAATTATTCGAATGGTACGGAACCCTCAGGGCCCGAGTCGTACTCCCACTTGACTAGTTTTGTAATAAGGCGAAATGAAAGTCAGTTTAAGTGTATTTGCGGAGGGATTCATTAAATAGTTTAACTTTCTGTTAACATAAGGCATAATGTAATCCGACATATATACAGCTAATAACTAGTTTAGTTATCGATTGTCGTTAGAGCAGTGAGGACTCGATATACACATCTCCCAATAAGGCGGTTAGGTATGTGGTCCGTTCAGCTGGACCTCACGCTCGAGATAGGAGGAAGACCCCGTACTCGGGGTATGGAACAGTGACCGAGATGGTTCAGGGTTCAGGGTTCAGGCCTGTTTACTAGGGGATGTCGTGATAATAACATATCAACTATTGAATGTTTAATTACTGCTGTTAATTCCTATATTCTAGCAATGCATGAGAGTTCACAAGAGCTATGTTTTAACCAAACGTGGTAGACCTGATGACGGGCTCGACTGTGGAGGTACCACCATCTTACTCGCAAATCCTCCCGAAGTTATTCGGGGGAGAGTAAGAGAACAGCTCTCAGACAAAACCAGGCGGCCCACCATTGCCTGGGACCGATGGATGGCGGTATATCCATCCCCAATTGCCGGGCCTTATATAAAATAGACTGGTGACGGGCAGCGACGTCACTGGTGCAAGGGTTTCGGCACCGCGCTCACCAACCCGCCTGCCCAGCGTGTGTGAGTATGGGCATTTCTTCCAGGAGGACCACCAAGAGTGGCGAAATCCTGGAAAGGCCTATGTCCAGCAGTGGACGAAACAGGCTGATGGATGGATGGATATTTTAACAATAAATTAGGTTTCGGTACCCAGGAGTGCCGAAATGTTTGTCAGTGCTACAAGTACTTGTTTTGTGGACATAATCTTGCTATGACCTCTATGCTGTTTTAATGTAGGTACCATAATGTTTTTAGGGTTCCTTATCCGTATTGTGTATGGAACCTTTGTGCGCGAGTCCGACTCGCACTTGGCCAAGTTATTTATAACAAGCTATTATAGCTAGTATATTTTAACAATAAATTAGGTTTCGGTACCCAGGAGTGCCGAAATGTTTGTCAGTGCTACAAGTACTTGTTTTGTGGACATAATCTTGCTATGACCTCTATGCTGTTTTAATGTAGGTACCATAATGTTTTTAGGGTTCCTTATCCGTATTGTGTATGGAACCTTTGTGCGCGAGTCCGACTCGCACTTGGCCAAGTTATTTATAACAAGCTATTATAGCTAGTATATTTTAACAATAAATTAGGTTTCGGTACCCAGGAGTGCCGAAATGTTTGTCAGTGCTACAAGTACTTGTTTTGTGGACATAATCTTGCTATGACCTCTATGCTGTTTTAATGTAGGTACCATAATATTTTTAGGGTTCCTTATCCGTATTGTGTATGGAACCTTTGTGCGCGAGTCCGACTCGCACTTGGCCAAGTTATTTATAACAAGCTATTATAGCTAGTATATTTTAACAATAAATTAGGTTTCGGTACCCAGGAGTGCCGAAATGTTTGTCAGTGCTACAAGTACTTGTTTTGTCGACATAATCTTGCTATGACCTCTATGCTGTTTTAATGTAGGTACCATAATGTTTTTAGGGTTCCTTATCCGTATTGTGTATGGAACCTTTGTGCGGGAGTCCGACTCGCACTTGGCCAAGTTATTTATAACAAGCTATTATAGCTAGTATATTTTAACAATAAATTAGGTTTCGGTACCCAGGAGTGCCGAAATGTTTGTCAGTGCTACAAGTACTTGTTTTGTGGACATAATCTTGCTATGACCTCTATGCTGTTTTAATGTAGGTACCATAATGTTTTTAGGGTTCCTTATCCGTATTGTGTATGGAACCTTTGTGCGCGAGTCCGACTCGCACTTGGCCAAGTTATTTATAACAAGCTATTATAGCTAGTATTTTTTTTCTTTAGAAACATTATTTTATCTAAAATGTTTAAATGTAGGTTATTTAATATTTTTAAGGTTCCGTACCCGGAGGGTGCCAAACGGGACCCTATTACTCAGTGGTGTGCATAGAACTTTTTGCTTTTCTACCGTATTAAGTAGAAAGTTTGTTTGAAAATTTTGACAGAATATGTGTTGCCTACTATGAAAAAAATATTATTATTTGGGGTCCCCATACAAGAAAACTCTAAAAAGTTGGATTATTTAAACTCGTATGGTTTTGGCTCATAGTTTAAGACGGTAATACGGTAATATCTACGTATTATTGTTCCACGATTGGATTAGGATTCAAAAGTACCGTTTGCATAATAGTACAAATGAATTGATTACTTAGGTACTTAAGACTATCAAGTAAAATATTATCACATTTTTGCGTTTTATGTACTTATTGATGTTTATAGAAGTTTATTGATCAATAATATCGCTTCTCCAAAAAATGAAATAGTTGAATCTATTTTCAACAGTTTTAGAAATGAAATCTTTAAATTTTATTTTGGCATTGATGATGAAGTTGGTGAACCCATGAGTGATTGATCGATCATCAAAACAAATGGCGAGCTGACAATTTTTTTTTAGCATCTAATTTTATTTTAATTCCACGAAATATAATTTTGGTAAAATGTTACCTTTTTTTCACATTATAATTTCGCAGTACTGATAAAGTTTTGACGTATTTTTGCACATCCTACCTTTGGTAACTGTCATTTCATACATTCGCGTGAAGTTAACGATTGCACCTCATTCCAAACGTGTAACAATAATACAAGTTTTAAATTTAGTCAGAAGTAAAACAAATAATAATGAAAGGTAGACTTGTTTTTTGTAGCATTAATGTTGTTTTGGCAAATACTCGTATTATGTTGTTATTTAGCATTATGTTTTTGGGGTTCCGCACTTGTATAGTGGGGTGGTACGGAACCTTTTGAGCGTGAATCTGACTCGCCTTTGGCCAACTTGTGATAGGTAATATTAGAAAACCTACAAAAACAAGGAATGCCTCGTTTTAGAAGCGAGTGCATGAAACGCCCTGCTACCTGGATATACTTAATACAATATAAAGTAAGTTTGTGTACCGTTACACGCCGAGTGGAGACGTGCGGGGCGCGGGGGGCTAGTCGACAGTTGTTGACATTTGTTGTCCACCATTAGCATGCGCTAATTGCAGTGATAGCCTTCACGAGTAGCGGGACCGCAACGTGCAGCAGGTGGCTAACGGGACGGGAAAGGTCATCGTGACCCTTCAACCACCCTCCACACACCCCCCCGTTCCTCTCCAGGCCGCAGACGAGGGGAAAAACTGCCCCGCATATGTGAGCGTCGCGTCGGCCTCAAAGTTCACGCTCTGGTCGCGAGTTGAAGCACACTTGCTGCCTCGAGATAAGGGCCACCGACGGCCACTCGGTCGGTCTGGGACACGCTCCACGCTCCACGCTCCACGCCCCACGCTCCACGCTCCACGCTACACGCGCGACGCGACCGATCACTTACAACTTCGGATCGGAGAGCGACAAGGACCATGTTTAAACTTTAATAGCTGTTTTGGACATTTCGGAAACTTTACGGAGAGGTTAAGATAAGAACCTACCTACATACATTTATATACAATTTGCACATTTCACACCTTAAAAGACCCTAAGTGCTATAAACTGAAACTAGGGTGGTAAAAGGGATATTCAGTTTTTTGTTTCCAAACACCATCTCATCAGAAAGGTTTCCTTTTTACTTATAGTTTTATGGTGGGACAGTTTAATGTTAACGGCACAAAAAGGTATTTAAAAATTGTACAATAAATAAAAACGCGCTGGCAGTTAACGGAATCTTTGTTCGTTACATTAACAAACAGAACTTTCTTGTATTATTGTAGTTTTAGTGCGGTGGCTCATTGTTCCCGCCGAGCCGGGTTCGGTCCGGACTCCGGACACACATAACGGGTGTGATTGTGCAATTCTTAATTGTGTATTCTATGGATGGTTGCATGGTGTGCAATAAATAAGAAAGTTGCCGTCTCGTATCGCGTTATTGGTCGTGTGGTCAGTAGTCAGTATCAGTGTTGGTGTCAGTCAGGTGTTCCGCCGCTTTACACTCTGGCATAGCTTAAATGTGAGTTTTGGTTTTGTCACTGTCACTCTAAGCGAAAAACCGCGCTGTGTGTTACAAACAAAATATGGATATTGATAAAACCCATCAAATAAAATATGTTTGAGCTCTATACCTAAATAATTCCTATTCATCAAACGATGAGACAAAGTATATTTATAAACCTCATTTTAATGTTATTACAGCCAGGTTTTAGTACTTAATACTTTATTGTACACAAAAATATTATTATATTTGCACTTAGAAATAGCATGTACATAGGCGAGCTTATCTCTAAGCAGAGAATTCTTCCAGCAAACCTCTTTGATAAATAAAAATAATTATCAATAGAAAAGTCAAAATACATATTTTACGTATACATACAAATACATATTTTTAAATTTAATTTATTAGTATTTAATGTACTTTATTAAATACTTATAAATTAAATTCAAAAATAAATATCCAACTTTACATACACATATATAACTACATTCTTCATTCTACATGTTCATACACATGACATCTTAACATTAATAATAAATAATATACCTTTTTCTCTATATATAAAATGCAACGTCTCTCTGTGCGGTCACATAAAACTTAGAAACCCCTTAATGGATTGTGAAGAAATTGTCCTAGTAAGGTAGAGCGTTTCTTGGGGAAGGTTATAAATAAGGTACATATATCATCACGCTATGACTAAAAGGAGCAGCGAAATAAGAGTTTTTGTGAAACATGTCGTAGGTTCGCCTTGCGTAGTGACATATAATCTGATGCTCGGGACGCAAATCACCCACTGGTAAATGTTTTAAGGAAACCTCTCAGGTTTGGGCTTATTTGATCGGTCTTGATCAGTACTTTGGTAAAACATTGTGCTCAGAGTCTGATGATGAGACTGGAAGGGGGATAAGAGATTTCCTCAACGGACGACAGCAGACCCTTTGAGTTTGAGCTTGTTTTATTGCTGAAATGAAGGTGGGTACGGGACAACAGCAGACCCTTCGTGTTTGTTATCTTAAACTGACTGTAAATATATATACGAGAATCTGAGTTTTTAATTATTTACTTAATAAAAACATGTCTTTCTTCAATATCACTTGATAACATGCAAACAAATTTTATAAAGAAAATAACAGCTTAATTCCGAAATTGATACACGAGAGAAAATCAATGAGAGCTCTAAAATAGAGTAGAATAAATGGTTATAAATGTTATATACAGTAGATAACTAAATAAATTATTTGACGCGGTTAGTTGAAACTTTGTTCGTAAACGTTACTGCATAGGTATATATATATTATATGTGGTGGGATCCTGAATGTTGCAACTAAATCATCCAAAGTCTGTCGTTTCATTTCTAGTCGTGTGTGCTTCATGTTCTCCCTAAACCCTGAAATGATGTCACCTCTACACGTACATAATGTACAGAGCCAGTAAACCGAGGCATTTTGTTTTACTTAATTTACGAGGATATATGCCATACAATAAATAATGTAGAGCTATATTTACTTTTAGTGAGGTTATAGTTAAAAGGAGTGTTATAAAGTAGTAGAATATGTGGCGCAAGTCACAAGACAATGCCGAGTGCAAGTGACCTGGTGACCTGGGCGCAGGGCTGCGTGGAGAGGTCAAAAATATTAGTGGAGAGTAGAGAAAGGATCAAGAGGTCTCACCTGAGTCCATGTCAGTGAACGTTGCGCGCGCGCAGCCCTGCGCCTTCCCTCCCTCTCCGCTTCTCTGACATTACTCACCAGTTCACCACTCACCCCGTCTTGAGCCGTAACTATAATGTCAAGTCAAGTGTGTGCGGGGTAGAGGAGGGGGTGGGGGTGGTTGAGGTAACGGGACTCGCTGGAACTGGAGCGATCACGTGACCTTTAGCACCCCTCCTGCGCCGCGCGCTGTCGGGTAACGGGTCACGCGCACTTCTATTTATAGATCTACCTGCACCACTTGTTTCTTAGCTAAAACTGCAACTTTAAATGCTTTCTCCGTGAACAAATTCCAGATTATATAAATTGTTCCTTGTTCGCTAGACACAAGTAAAGAAATAACCGATCAAGTGTGAGCGGGAGTCGCGGCCTGAGGGTTCGTTCCGTACCATTCTGACAAGTTCATTACCGACAACTGCAATATGAAGATGCTCGATGATTCGGGCTCGTAGCCCTACACCTATATTCCAGTGTTTGTTGTTTAAACAGAGTATATGGCACATAATATACAGAAAATTGCAAGATGTGGAGAGATCGGCAATGACTAGACGCAGTATACCGTTCGGTTGGGACATGTTTATTGTTCACTTGTTCGTGAACCGTTACAATAAGGTAAATCAATCCGTAAATAAACAACATAATATACCTATATATTTAGGTATGTTTGTTCAGCAAGTTCACTAACCGGGTTGTACACTACAATTAGGTACTTTGTCTTTAGAGATAAAAATTATAAAAAATATATTTGTACTCCACTTAACCACTGATATTTTTTATTGAATTTAATTATTTATTCAATATTAGGCTTTGAGCTAACATTCTACATACCATAGCCTAATTTCAGATCTCTCTCTAATTTCGTTTGCAAGCTAGAGACCCGTGACATACAGAC
This sequence comes from Ypsolopha scabrella, assembly GCA_910592155.1. Classification (NCBI taxonomy): domain Eukaryota; kingdom Metazoa; phylum Arthropoda; class Insecta; order Lepidoptera; family Ypsolophidae; genus Ypsolopha; species Ypsolopha scabrella. The sequence goes on along the minus strand of OU342966.1, from coordinate 31,258,397 downwards.
GGACAGAAGGCAGCGACATTATAGTATTTCGGTATCACGTGATCATCACCTCGATACAACGACTCGTTCTGCGTGTCCATTGGTCAAACGTGAAACTATTGGAGTTGCGATCAATGTCAGCTTGTCTATACGTATTGGTCTAGTAGATGTACCTTGTCTAGAAGAAAGCCTGTTCAGACTTCAGACTGGTGGTGATCACTGTACCCGGCGCATGCGCAGATTCAGTTAGTTTGTCAAGTGGGCGTGGGGACCAGCGATATACTGATCAAAGAAGTCTCGGGGCCGCTTAACAAGAATATACCGTAGAACCCGCTGATTTAAATAACAACACCTTTATGTTATTGCACCATTCGATAGTACCGCTTAGGGGCTGTTCATTTATTACGTAAGACGGTTTGGGGAGGGAGGGGGTCCGAACAAGTCTTATTTTTACTTACATGGGCGTGGAGGCGATCTATTCTAGATTATTTTTACGTAAGATCACAAAAGTAAACAAAAATTATAGCTGTTAAGCCCCTGGACTGATTCACATTTTGTTACCGATTCATATAAAAAAGTTACATTTTCATAACATAAACCAACGCGTCTTTTTATTTATTTTTACTACTTTTTGTTAACAATTTTGGTAGACACACTTAACTTACGTGAAATTAAGGGGCGGGAGGGGAGGTCGAAAAATGGTTAGAATTGTCTCACGTCATAAATGAACAGCCCCTTATAAGGATAAAACTCTGGGAAGTAATGTCAAACGGCAAACGAAAGGAAAAGGCTTATTTCTGAGAAAATACGTTTTAATATCTCTAAAATTATGATATTGAAACGGCTACTGACGATTTTAATAGTCCGATTTCACCTGATTGTCAAACGGGGAACCGCCCCGCGTAACCATGTTTGCCTCCGAAGAATTTGTACGAATACAGTGAAACTAGTCAGGTTAGGCCGTTTTTGGGTTAATTGCAATTGTAAAATATTTCACAAAAAGGGTCATTGAACCTAGGTTCTTTCTGACTACTTACCGAATCTCCAGAATAAATTTGGCTATATCAATGAAAGTCTACTTAAATACAGCGCGGAAATAAAAATAGCTCGGTGCATCTATAAGATCAATTGAAGAATTTTCAATAAAGGACAAATACTTTTATCCACTAAGAAATAACAATTACATACCATTATTATTTGCATCAAAATTCTTAAGTTCATATAAACATTGCATCAGTCATTCAGTTCGATGTGGACATTCCCTCGCAATTTTGGCTAGAGACCATTATGGCATTCAAATAAATCCGCAAGAATGCAGAAACGGGCAGAAAACATCGGCTAGATAAGTGCAGCTCTACCTGGGATGCGCCCGCGCCGCGCCGCGTTACACACGAATACCGCTCATACGACGCTGGCACAGAGCACATAGTCACTCGGCATGCGACACGCGACTTGGCCGATATCGGCCCTCGGCTCACAACAATAAGTTTTGCATACGTTACCGAGTGCAGTACCGTTCAATATCGCAGGAAGCTCTTTGTCTAGCTTTAGAGATCCGCCGGCCTGGCGAGAACCGTCACTCAACTTATCATTCTTCAAACAAAAAACTATTTACTTCAACAATCTTATACGAAAACTGAAAAGAATTGGTGTTGGGGACACTCCATTGGACCTAATGAGGGACTACCTTAGTAATCGTAAGCAAAAAACTAAAATTGGGGAATATATTAGTAATGACCTACAAATGACCATATGTGGTGTTCCCTAAGGGAGTGTCTTGAGTCCTACGTTGTTTTTAATATATATAAACGATTTATGTAAATTGAAATTAAACAATGGACACATTTTCTCTTATGCTGACGACACATGTGGCGAAAACTGGATTGTCAAGGGTTTAAACCTGGCTAAAGCAAAATCTACTCACACTTAATATATACTTAGATATGTTTTGCCATTAATAACCGCACTCAACCTATAACATTTACCCTAAAAATTCACAAATGTGACATTGTAACAAGCGACTGCACGTGACGTTAGAAAAGGTTACCAGTACTAAGTATCTGGGAGTAGTAATAGATCAGCGTCTATCCTGGCACGATAATGCACGATAATGGCAGAATAAGAAAACTTATTTATACTTTTAAAATTTGAGACACGTTGCAACCAAAAATCTTCTGAAGCAAATTTACACTGCTTTAGCTCAATCGATTCTAACGTACTGTATCCCCATTTGGGGAGGAGCTTCTAAGCAAAATTTTTTGGAGCTGGAACGAGAACACAGATCCCTATTAAAAGTCATGTACTTTAAGCGATATAGATTACCTACTAATGAACTGTCTCTATCACTCAGTTAATAACAGTTCGAAAATAATACATTCTCCATCTAATACTGCAAAAACATAAATTAATACCATATAAACCTGACAACACGAAAAGAAGGAAAGACATAGTGGATAAATACAGTGTTAAGACAATGTTTACAAGCCATCAGTTCAACAGACAATCTGTATATTTATACAAACAAGTAAACAGAATACTAAATATTTTCCCACTACAACTTTACAAATGCAAAAAGACATCATTTTGCTTGAAATGACAATTATCCTATGAGATATTATTAAATTGTTATAAGCTCGAGTGTTTTACTACAAGCAGTTCAAATACTTTTATAGACTACTATAAATTAATAATTCATTTGTGGCACCTGCGGAACTGTGTTCGTGCTTGTCCGATGTTGTGGGTCCGACCACAGCCCTGCGGACAGAGTGGGCCACACAGGGCGGTGGGGGCGCGGGGGGGTAGACACTCACCTCATACAACTCTGTGTTTAACTAAATATGCGTGCACTAAACAAAGGCTCAGCTCAACAAGAAGAGCTGTAACATTCACAATTAGCACTTCAATTTGTAAGGACACGCAAACCAAGCAAGACATGATGTGATGTGAGTGTACCATTGCAGCGTGTGTCGCTCGCCATGTGCTTATTTAATTGTAGTTTTGGACTCTAAGTAATAGGTACTTCGTCCACTGTCGGGAAATATTACGTAACGAATTCGCACGATTCTTTTAGTAGTAAAATCCACGAATCTTTTAGTAGTAAAATTTGCAAATGTTATTAAAATTTTGCAAAATATTGATTGTTATTCATTTTAATAGCTTAGAAACCTAATTTTCTTTTCTCGTTCAAAAAGAGCGCCTTTTCAGCCTTGGGGCTAAAAAATAAAAAATTGAACAAAGCTGCTAGCCAACCTCACCCAGCTATCTATAAAGAAAAAGATTTTGAATTTCACAAGTAATGCAAAGCACTGATGCGACAAAGATATTCGCGCCTGTGGGAAGTATGGCTGGTGTTGGAACGAGAAAATATATTAAAATACAATGAGGCGTTATCCAAGTTGCTTAGGGTTCTGTACCCAAAGAATGCTACTATTACTGAGCCTGCGCTATTTGTCCGTCTGTCACAGGGGTCTACAGCTTCAGCCGTACAATTCATATAAATATACAAGAAGCTGTTAACGATGTTTCACCAAGACCCGACAATCGCGAGTATTAACCATATACAAGAAGGTAGGTAGGACTTCGGGCCAGAGAGTATGTGTTCCGACGACGCTACAGGGAGGCGCTACAGATAAGAAAAATCCCTGAAAAATAGGCTAGCTAGTTTTAGATTTTTAAGATTATTTTTTTATATATTAGTTAAGGTATTTATAATATGGGCTTAGAGCCTGGAATAAAGAAATTTATTATTATTATTATTATTGAAGAAAGTGCAATTGTTAGGTGGTAGAGCTGATGCCGGGCTCGACTGTGGAGGTACCACCATCTTACTCGCAAATCCTCCCGAAATTATTCGGGGGAGAGTAAGAGAACAGCTCTCAGACAAAACCAGGCGGCCCACCATTGCCTGGGACCGATGGATGGCGGTATATCCATCCCCAATTGCCGGGCCTTATATAAAATAGACTGGTGACGGGCAGCGGCGTCACTGGTGCAAGGGTTTCGGCACCGCGCTCAAGTTTTTCGTTTTTCAAAGTTTGGCGCGACCAGTACTCGTAAACCTGTAAAGCCTACTAAGCTGTGATAGTTTTCCTTTTAACATCATTATATATAGGTATACTACTCCTTTGAATCTTTTACATATCCATACACAACCGTTTAGCCAGCAGGGGGGGGGGGGGGATACTTGACTCTAACAAAAATAAGCACTTTAAAACTGAATATTTCGCCAACAGATCCCTAAATCGAAAAAGGATTTTGACACACCAATAATGTTTTTGATAAACCTATCCAATAATACCCCACACTATGAGATAGACGAGAAAAAAAATCATCCCCAATTTACGAGTATGGAAGACACCCTTAAAAAAAATTGACGATTTTTTGTACCGTTTTGTGGGCGTGATTAATATGTATACCCTTACCAAATTACTGTTTTCTACTACTAATAGTCTCTGAGCTAAGCCGCGGACCGACGGACATGGCGAAACTATAAGGGTTTCTTGTCAGACTACGGAACACTAAAAAGGAACACATATTGAAATATTTAAGAGAACCTCAAATTTTTTTAAATATTCTGATACATGCGCCACTAACAGGTAAATACAACATTTGTCAAATAATTATAAACAACAGGAGTAAATCATCACATTACAATAATAAAAACACGAAACAGAAATCATTTACAAATTAAATATATAGTATAATTACCTAACTATACACTACAAATACTAAACCTAGACCAGTGCGTTGTACAAAAACATTTTCGTCCAAGAAGAACGAAACCCTTTGCTAATGCGTTTGATAAACCCTACACCCTAATATTAAAAAGCTAATAAAATAACAATAATTACGAAAGTAAACTTTAAACTTTCGCAATTTTCCCACATTATTAACTTGGTATTGGGGTCTTACTCGCGATAACTAACAACATACAGTGCAGAAGGTGAGATTGTAGAATTGCGATTGTGTGCGTGCACACCATTGACATTGTGGAAAACAACTCTTATAGCAGACCAGGCAAGGTCTGTTTTCAAAAAAATATGGTTTGAATTTTATCTTACTCTTTTTTTGTTACGATGTATACTTTATGTATCCATGATTTTTCAAAAGTAGACCTTGCCTGCCCTGCTTTAAGAGTTGTTTACCACAATGTCAATGGTGTGCACGCACACAATCGCAATTGTTCAGTCTCACGTACTTGACGTTTCGACGCCTCTGTAGGCTGTCGTGGTCACAAGCTATGTTGTTAGGTATCGCGAGTAAGACCCCAATACCAAGTTAATAATAATAACGACGTATGCCGACCAAATAGGCGATATACTGAACAAGGGAAAGTAAAAAGTACCCGGAATAGAAGAGCTTGTATGACTAGATTGATGGATGTAGAAGAAGCAAAACAGGTGTGTCAAGAATCGCAGCAGATGGAAAACTGTAGTATCTGTCTACCCCTCTGGGAAATAGGTGTGAGTTTATGTATTTATGTGATAAAATAACACAACAATCACGGTAATCAAATCACAACTGTCACACTAATACTATAAATGTGAAAGTTTGTGTGTGAGGGTGTGTGTGTGTATGTTTGTTACTCTTTCACGCTGAAACGGCTGAACGGATTTCGATTAAATTTAGAATGGATATCGCTTATTCTTTAACTTAACACATAGGCTACTTTTAATCCCGGAGAACCGAATAACACGCGGGCGGAGCCGCGGGCAAAAGCTAGTTTAACAAATAAAATGCGGATCTATCCAACTTTACTTATGTACCTACACCTTGCTCTTAGGTCTTGTCTCAAATTGTCATATTTTTGAACATGTCCATTTTTAGGGTTCCGTAGTACCTGAAAGGTAAAAGGAACCTTTATGGTGAGACTCCATTGTCCGTCCGTCCGTCTGTCCGTATGTCACAGCCTCATAACTTTGGCACCGTTAAAGGTAAAGATTTGAAATTTGCTACAAAAATAGCATTCACTTGCATACACGATACGGTGTAAAAAAAATGAAATTTTTTAAATTGTTAAAAATATTTCCAATGCAAAAGAAAGAAAAATAAGAATCCTAAAAATACAATATGGGTATCAAATTGTAGATATTAAAGAGTTGATCATAAAAATATAAACTTTTACTATATTTACTGTCACCAATTTCGAGAAATCTTTGAAAAACTACAAAAAAATGCATGTCCCCCCCCCCTTATTTCCGAAACTAATGGATCGAAAAAAATGAAAAAATTTCTGATTATAGGCCATAACTGGCCAATTACAGGCATTCTATAGCGATTAAAAAAAAGTTGATAACAATGAGAAATATAAAAAAAATGTAAAATAAATAAAAAAATATTTTATAAAAATACAATATGTGTATTAAATTGTAGATATTAAAGAGCTGATTATAAAAATATATACGTTTGCTATATTAAGTGGCACCAATTTCGAGAAATCTTTGAAAAACCACAAAAAATTGCATTTCCCCCTCTTATCTCCGAAACAGGTGGATCGAAAAAAATTTAAAAAATCATGGTGATTTGGGATTATATAAAGATAACAGGAAAAATATAACGGTTCAGAAATTCACGATGATAAAATGACAAAATGTAATTTTTCATCCTCGAGTTTTATTTCGAGTACGGTATAAAAATATTTCTCTTTTGTGGTACAATCAATTCTTTTTTAACTTTACATAAACAGTTATGGGCAAGATTTTAAATACCTACTTTTTTCCTGATTGTTCCCAAAACTGTCGAATTACGGTACCCTAGGTATGCGAGTCTGACTCGCACTTGACCGGTTTTTATAGTTTGTCAGTTTGCACTGCCAATGCTAACGTTTTCCCCAAGTCAGATTAAATCAGCACAGAGAACTGTCGAAGCATCATTGTGGTCCGAGCACTCTGTGCACGTTTCGCAATAAATCTTAGAAAATATAAAAAATCACATTCACGTCGCTGGCAACAAAAACTGCTAATGGAAAGAAATATGCAAGAAATGGTGAATTGTTCGTCGAACGATCCGCGCAGAAAAAACAGCAGATGTTAGCCCAGGTAGCGCGCACGCACGGTCCCGTCCGTCCGTCTGTACTGCGCCCGCGCACGATCAACATCCACATGCAAATGTAGAACCGACTTGACACAAGCTTCTCTCTCATTTATGGGTACCCTACCCAGGTTGCAACAATAAACCACTCAAAAATCAAATTGCGTCGCAACACCGACCGTTCAAAAATAGAAACAACAACTTTGTGCTTGAATTTGAATTTGTTCGCACATTAAAAACTAAGGATAAACAAATAACAACAATTTAAAACGTTTAAACTCAACGAAACCCGTTCAAAAACTGTGCATTGCAATCCCCGTGGTACTACCCCGCCTGTGATCCACTTCTATACACACTGTATGATCGTTCGACTGTCTGTCCGTTCAATTGACACTCGAAATACAGCGAAACCACTGTGTAACTTCCGTGGTGAACTCGTAAACCAAACCCTCATTTGTGCGATTGATACAGCTTATAAACACAAACATAACACGTATACACACACACAACACAGGCGTGGCGCCGATGACGCGCCTGCGCCTGCGCAACAGCTCGTTTAGCACACACACTCACACTAAACTAAACCGGCTAGATTATGCAAATGTTGAAGCAAATTAATGAGGCCCGTTATTGTTTTACGACATCCACAAATATGAGAAGTGTACCACGGTACGACGCGATGCGCTTCCACCATTAACTGGCTATTTTATTTGTTCATTTTGGCCGCTAGTTACAAATATTATACTTTTAATGGCTATAGATTTAAAAATACTATACTAGCTTCTAAATAATACCGTTTTGGTGAACATCTTTACAAAACCTAGTAAGTGTGTTATGTATTGACGACAAGGACAAGAATAGAATGAGGCGTTGAAGTAGGGCAGATTTCCTGACCATTGAATGTAATGTTTGCTCGTGAATTCCGGGCCAAGTTCGAGAGCGACACGCACTGCGTGAGAGAAGTGTGTATACGAGCTGAGTTGGAACATGGTGCCGTACGGACAGGAACCATAATGCACAAGAAGCTTATTGCATTACATTGCAGATGAACGGCATCCAGTACCGTGTAGGAGCGTCCTCGCGGTGGCAGCTTGCGCCGCCGCAGCGTCACGCCCGCGCCCGCCGTGTGACGCCGCGAGGCAGCACAAAGCGCCTGAGAGCCGTGACGCACGCGGGACGATGGACCGACGACGGTTTTTCCTCGTGCCCATTCATCACTTAATTAATGCATGTAAAAAGTCGATCCGATGAAAATTAGAAATGTTTCGGTGCCCGGTTCCCAGGTAGTAAAAAGTGGGCTGCCGGTGAATTTGTAATAATTTGATTATTGTCGTTTTGTCTCTCGGGTCACGTCGTCGCGTCGCTCCAGAGGCTGTAGAGCATTGTAAAACCCGGTCAAGTGCGAGTCAGACTCGTGCAACTAGGGATCCGTATTTAGATTTTTTTAAGGAAAGTCAGGAAAATGGTATTTAAAATCTTACCGTTTATGGTATTATGGTAAATAAAACGTTTTTTTTTGTACCAAATAATGAATGAAGTGGTTACATATTATACGGATATTTTTTTGTATGTGATTTGTTACCTTAATTTCTTAACCGCTATATAATTTTGTCATATTGTTCTGACCTCTAGATTTTATTGTGGTTATTCAAAGATTACTCGAAATTGGTGCAAGTAAATATAGCTAATTCATATATTATTACAATCAGCTCGTAAATACCTACAATGTAAGATCCTTATTGTATTGTCACGTTTTTTATTTTAATTAATGTTTTACATATTTATCATATCGCTATAGTTTTCCTATAATTTCCAGGTACCCTGCAATCGAACGATTCGCTACACTTTTTGGTTTACCGGTTTCGGAGCAAAGAGGTGGGGGACACAACATTTTGTGGTTTCTCAACTTTTAGAACAACGTTTGTAACTTTTGGCTAAACTATATATTTTAACAATCATCAGCTCTTTGATACTTACAATTTCGTACCCATATTAGGAGAAAAAAATACACATTTGAGTAATTTAAAATTTTTAAAACATTTTATTGCACACCGTTGTGTGAGCTAATGAATGATAGTTTGATGCTAAGTTTAAGTTTGTATGTTCAACAGTTCAGTGACATACAGATGGACAAGGGGTACTCTCCATAGTGGTTCCGTACTACCCTCTATGTAGGAATCCTACAAGACAGCGCTTGTGTCGATGAATGAACGCGCCGACCACGTGACCAGCACCAGGGAATCACGTGACGCACTTCCGGTAGTGATGGCTGAGGTAGGTAGAGACAGAGGAGCCGCGGTCGGTGAGGTAAAGTCAGCAGACACTCACCACTCAGGTCGAGACACATCTGCGTGCTGTAGTAGTCGCCGACGTCGCCGCGCGCCGACACTGCAACAATACGTCACACATCACGTCGTCGCTCTCACTGCACTGCTGCGAGTGTCTGAACTTGGTGGAGCTCACGATACACTTGAACTTGTCCACGCACTGATTCATGTCAGACATATTACTTGGTGGTATAAATGATTTATTACCCCTTTCACTTTTACCATAGCAAATGGGTAATGTTACATAAGATTACAAACAGTGCTCGAAGTTCTTAAATATGTCCCTTTAACGGCTCTTAGGAAATGTATACAGTGTGATCAGTACAATAAACAGCTAGAATTCGTTTTCCATCCTCTATCAACTCCATTGTTCCCGCGACTAATAAATTTACATGAAAAGCCATTATTCCCAGGTTATGATTACTTATTCAAATTTGATGCACGCGGAGCTGACCAAAGAGTCATTTGTGTAGAAAGTTTCCACAGGTGATTAGAAGACATGCACGGAACATTGACAGTGAAATGTCTTTAATTGGGCCTTACCTTAGACATTAGTCGTAACTTGCGATAGTTGATCACTTACAATTCGTAAGTAAATATCTACAGACAATAACTTTCCGCCAAACTGTTCAAATAGTTCATCGGCAGACATAGTGTGACCTATTCTCGTGCAGCAAACCTTAAATTTTGAGTTGAAAAACCTAAAATATTACAAGCTCATTTAACTTTTATCCATCTGCGTTATAGCCTATTTCGCAATGAAAAGTTTTCGGTTATGGCAGCTCTAAATGTAACATTTGCTACACGAGAATAGGTGTCACAGTCTCGCTTTTAGGGCCTTATCTTTAAATCTAAATGATAAAATTTAGTACCTACTGTTCAAAAATTGGCATATTTTATAAATTTTCTAAAATAATTGATTTTATGCTTATAAAAAGGATTTTTAGTAGAAATACGAATATAATACAATTAATTTTGGGAATGCTGTTTTAAATGATTAATTTCTAAATTTAAAATTGCATAATATGTAACCTCACACCAGCGGAAGAGGCACACAAATTGTGACAGGGACGAAGGGGGGGGGGGGGGGGGGCTCCAAAATATATGAAATCTGCGTGACGTCATTCATAGATGGCCCCTTGTGTAGACGCTTAAACAACTTGCCCCCTGTTTATAAGCAGCAATAAAATAAAGAGCAAAAACACTTGTTTCATGAAACCCAAAGAAAACTTATATTGCGATTGGTTCCCACCAATAACAATATTTTTAAGTTTTCATGTCAGAGCCAAATTTCAGCTCAATTTCAGGTCAGTTGTATTTACGAATAGTTTAGTGTTCGTACACGGAGGGTGCCAAACGGGACCCTATTTCCAAGCTTCCACTGTCTGTCTGTCCATCTGTCACAGAGATCTACAGGTTTAGCTGTGACAAATAAAAGGTATCCAGTTGGAGTTTTGTTATTACAGCAAATCTTGGGGACTCCTGATACAAAAATGACCTTCTTTTTGTAGTGTTTTAGAGCTGAATGCTTGCTGGGAGCTACTGTAGCGACATTGAGAGTTATAGTTGGAAGTGGGGCCAGTAAAGGGAACACTTGTTTTGTTCCATACCAGTTTCAGACTCGATCAGTGATGTTAGTACCTGCTCGAGGAACGTCTCATAGCCGCAGAGAGGTGACGCATGACGCCCACGCGCAGCCGCTAGTTATTGCGGAGGAAACTCTCACTTACTCACATTTCACATCGTACTACGATTGTTATTTGGACAAAAGTAGGTTTAACGTTGATATCGTTCTGCGATAGTACCTACTGCTTCCTATACCGGGTGTTGTGCCGTAGTATGAGAGCCTGGTAAATGGGGCCACTCGAGGCAAGCCCAGCTTTCTCATACTTATGATTCTTAATCTGAACAAGAAATACTAAGATCCCACCAAAAACACAAACGTGAAAAAGGGGCCGGTTCAGTACAAAGGTAGTGCAGTATTGTCGGCTAAGTAGCTTAAAATGGTTTGTGTAAAATGGTTGGTGCGCCGGCCTTTTCTTTTAGAATGAGGCCCTAGAAGGCAATTGGAAATAATTCGACTGTCGAGATTAAGTTCACTCTTCAATCTCGATGCATTTTCTCGATTGTTTTCTCGGAAATCGTCTAAAACTGTATTCTAGGTGACACTCGAGAAATATTTCTGTCGAAAAGACAACTCGCTCCATTCACGCCCTGCGAATTAGGGCATTTTCGTATTATTCAGTAACAATATTACTTTTAATTAAAAAGAACAATTTGTGTTTAATTATAAAAATATACCGGTCAAATGCGAGTCAGGCACACCAACCTCAGATTATTATTTAGTAAGTATTTCGTCAGTTTTGGAAAAACTTAATTAGTTAAAATCATACTCATCATGAATAAAAAAAAAACTGAGCTATACTAATAATAAAGTAAAAAAAAGTCATGTCTAAATTGAATATTTTTACGTTTTTTTCAACCATTTTAATTTATTATAATGATAACCCAATAATGATCCACACCACCAAAGGTTAACTGGAAGACAATGCTAAATAGCATTAAGTTCGCCTCGTGTACAATATTTTTAGTGCAATAAAGAATTTTTATTATTATTATTATTATAATTTTTACTTTTAGGAGTTTACGTGAGAATTAATCGAAAATTAAAGCAATTCAAAAGATTGAACACAATTGATAAAAATTTCAAAAGTAAAAAAATTAATGTTGATTAAAATTTATAGTAAAAAAAAATGAAATAATTAAAAAATATTTTTTATTTAATATAATAATTTTCAATATTAAATAATGGATACAAAAATAGTTTTCGGTTATATATAACATAATATTTAATAATATATAATATAACCGAAAGCTATTTTAATAATTATTATATAGTATAAAAAAATAATATTATTAATATTAAGTATTGTATAAAATATTGTAGGTGTTATTTTTTTAGGAATTTATTGCTCTTTTGAAATTTTAGGTACAAGGATTTTACGTGAAACCTGTAAGAAAATTAAGGCAATAAAAAAAATTTAAAACAAATGAGAAAAGATTGAAAAAAGTAAAAATTTTATAATAATATTTTTTTATATTATATAATAATTTTAAAAGTAGTTTTTGGTTAAATATAGTATATTATAATATATAATTTAACCGAAAGCTATTTTGATATTTATTAGGTACCTAATATAAAGAAATATTATAAAATATATAAAATGTTAATATTTTTATTACTATCTATTTTACTTTTTTTAATTTTTCTCATTTGTGTTCAATCTTTTTTAATTGCTAGAATTTTCTTTTAGTTCTCACGTAAAATCCTTGTACCTAAAAATTCAAAAGGGCAATTAATGCCTTTATAACCATATTTCCCTGCAAAATCAGTATTTGTTTACGTAAATTAAATAACAACAAAGCCAAAGTCAAATTAATTTGTTTACAAAAAAGAAAACAATGAAAATGTGAAAAACTAAAATTTGCTAATTTTCGTAGTTGCATCAAGCGATCGAAACTTCTATCTCGACTGCTAGAGACCAGTCGTGAAATTTCGTCAGATTTACGGTCGAGAAATTGACGAAGCGAGATCGCTAGAATAGCATTTTTATGTGTTGGGGCGAGATGTACGAATTCTCGCTTGATTTCTCGATATCGAGTTTTTTTCGATTGCCGGGAAAGCGTGTCCAGATGGCCTCAGAGAGTATGGGTTCTATGGCTGTAAACGGCTCCTCATTTTTCAAAAGAATCTCAATTATTACGTAGCGAGAGGGCAACTTTAATGTTATATTTTCCTTGTGAGGTTGTACTCGTATATCGTAATTCTTCTATTAACATATTTTAGCGGTACAAAGGTCACTTTATGGTAAAACAAAATGGAATCGTTTAAAAAACATAACGGTGCGTGCACACTGGGCGAGGCAGGGGGTGAGGGAGGCGGCGGCGAGAGGCAGCGGTGGTGAATCCGCACGGACGAGGTAGAGCTATCACTCTAATAGAATGAACACTATTTATTAAAATAAAGACAAAGCGCGAGTGGTCAAATTAAACTAACTACAGTTGGCAGCCAGAACCAGCTAGTGCAGTGCTGCCACCGGCCACATCGTGTTCGGCACCGGCAGGCACATAGAGCAGGTGTCTGTGCTCGCTCAGGTCGCGGTGCATGGTGCTGGTGCCTGGCGCCCGGTAGCGGACGCGGGCCGCTCTGTGACTGCCAACCGTTCGTAAGTCTACAGAATGTAGAGTCCGTCCGAGCGAGGAGGAGGGCGTCTTGCTGCCTGCCATGCGGATAACGAATAACATCCCTCTGCATGTTTACAGAAACTTCAACAAATCCATCAACATGAACAAGTGTGTAACTACGTGACGTAAACTAACCAACTTCACAGAAGTGAATATTTACAATAATCTCCGTGAACCAATGATTTGATCACGGTTCGCTCCCCGCTGGCACGACCAGCCCCCCGATTCTGTATAGTACAATTAGTTGCCAACCGAGTGCCTATCGTCGAAAACATACATATCCGTTTATTTAGATATCCTTAGGGATACGTTCGTACTTGAAATGAGGTCACAATTCGTAAATAGCTCAATACCCAGTGAAGGTTATTTTGTAAGTTCATTTTTTATCTGTTTTTGATGAATAGCAACCAATACAAGTTACACAATACGCTCGCTGGTTCCGCGACGGACGTTTCCATCGCTTGAACTGGTGTCGATTCTATTTAATTTAATAATCATGAAATGTCGCATAATAAAAATTGTTTTATGATAGTTACTCAATATAGTTTTCGAGTCTAACGGGCTCCTTGGTCGTTACACCCAGGGAAGTAATTGTTACAACTCAAATAGCTAAATAAGCAATGTAAAGTTGTCTGCAGGGCGAGAAGGACGGCGAGGGACGGCAAGGGGCGGCGGGGGCGGCGGCAGGGCGGCCGCAGTAAATCGTCCGCGTGATATATTCCAGGCCGATGTCGGGACCCGCGAATAATCGAGCTCGGGTCTCCCGGGACCCGCCGAAATGTACTCTGAAAAGTCCATAAATCGTCCCCATTTGGCTAACCCGTGAATCAAAGGAAGGTAATTCACGATGTTTAAATCTAATTTAAAAGAAAAGTGTAGGGGGTCCCCTCGACCCGCGCGCTACAATTGGAATGTGAAATTGGAGATACCGTTTACTGTTGTCGACAATGTGAGTGTCTCGTGTCGTGCTCTAATACAGAGATAGTGTCTGGTGTGAGGCTCCAGCTCACGGTTAGTAGAGCAGCATCAAGAGTTAGGAGCGAGTATCAATGTAACCAGCACACATACACAGAAACATACAGAACGCACCGCTACTCCATACTGACTCTAAGTTCCTTGCTATTTAAATAACTACAAATGACCATCTGGTGACGTACTAAAGCAGCATCAACTCAAGTCATGGCGCCCAGAACTGAAAACCTCGTATGATTTAACTGATCACCGTGATGGGAACAAAGAGGTGTGTTAGGATCTCACTAGATGTATATCTGAGGCTTGGCTACTCTTTTGCGAGACACGCGTGAGTATATTCACGAGTAAGTACAAGAGTATACGAGGCGCAAGTTATGCTGAAAGCTTTCCCAATAAAAAGAAACCTGAGACCGAGTAGGAAGAAGGAAGTTTTTGCTCACTTCTCTCTCTTTTACCCATAGACATTACGTATGCTTTTACCGCATGATCTGCGTGATCTCAACAAGCCAGCCCATGTGGAAGCATGGGGGAAGGAGTGATGTACGTTGTATGTAAAATATATACATAAGTATAAATTACTTATCATTCTTTATATGAATAGGTGTTTCAAATATTCCGAAGTTTCATCTATCTATATATATAAAATTCAAAGTCCTGACTGACTGACTGATATATCAAGCCACAGACTAAACTGTTGATCCTAGAGACATGAAATTTGAAAGGTGTGTTCTTTGTGAAGTGTAGGTATCCACTAAGAAAGGGTTTTTCGAAATTCTACCCCTAAGGTGAAATGGGGGGTTGAAATTTTTGTGAAACTTTTATTCTCTGGGTCAATTGGCTCGAATATTGGTACACATACTCTTCAATTGAAATTAATAGGGCTTTGAAAATTCTAAACGGCATGTTAGATGGGCGGATTGCGCGCAGGATGGCACAGGGCGGGCGGGGAGCACGCCAACCGCGCCCGGCGCGCAGGATGGCACAGGGCGGGCGGGGAGCACGCCAACCGCGCACGGCGCGGGTCGGCACAGGGCGGGCGGGGAGCACGCCAACCGCGCCCGGCGCGGGTCGGCACAGGGCGGGCGGGGAGCACGCCAACCGCGCCCGGCGCGGGTCGGCACAGGGCGGGCGGGGAGCACGCCAACCGCGCCCGGCGCGGGTCGGCACAGGGCGGGCGGGGAGCACGCCAACCGCGCCCGGCGCGGGTCGGCACAGGGCGGGCGGGGAGCACGCCAACCGCGCCCGGCGCGGGTCGGCACAGGGCGGGCGGGGAGCACGCCAACCGCGCCCGGCGCGGGTCGGCACAGGGCGGGCGGGGAGCACGCCAACCGCGCCCGGCGCGGGTCGGCACAGGGCGGGCGGGGAGCACGCCAACCGCGCCCGGCGCGGGTCGGGTGTGTCTGCTTATTGTTGGTAGGTAGAGGTTTTTCTGTAATATGTGGCTGATATTGCTTTGAACTAATATTTGCAAGTTATAACTAAGTAAATGTAGAAAAAAGCGTTTGTTTCTGTATTTATTATTACCTATTCTACTTTATAAGTTAAATCTAATTGGGTACATATCTCATATAATACTTTACGCACTAACATCTTAGTCTATTCGTTCAGTGAGTATTTGTGCGATTTTATTAGTTTGCAAGCCTTTGCCCGCAGCTTCGCCCGCGTTCAGTGAATCTTTGCCCCGTTTTCGGCTTAGGCGTTATTTTATGAACACTCCCTATAGCTTAGGTGTTGACCAGGGTCACTACAATGATAATAAAACAAAAAACCACAACCAAACCCGTTCAGTGGTTCCAGAGTTAAAGCGTTTATTCAATCTTTGCCCCGTTTTCCGTTCGGACGTTATTTTATGAACATCCTTTATAGCTCTTGTACTGAGCACGTTTACTAAGATGATAATAAAAAAACCGCATCCAAATTCGTTGAGTGGTTCTAGAGTTATAAAAGCGTTTATTCAATATTTTCCCGGTTTCCGGCTTGGGCGTTACTTTATGAACACCCCTTATAGCCTATGTGACAGAGTTACTAAGATGATAATAAAAAAACCGCATCTAAATCTGTTGAGTGCTTCTCGAGTTAAAACGAAAAATACAGAAAAACAGACAGATAAAAATGCTAAAACTTGTTGTTTCGGCCTCAGTACAAAACCAGTAACCCATTTCATTTAAACACTCAGACAAAAAAATCTTTCAGTCATATAGTTACTATAAAATATACGGTCAGAAAAATATGAACAGATTTTATATGAGTACACAAAAACGAATTCAGCGCGGGCGAAGCCGCGGGCAAAAGCTAGTTTCTAAATAAAATTTGCCTAATTAAATAGATTATTCAAAACCAGAAAACATAAGTAATACGAAACCATGACCAACCAGGCCAGCGCATGACCATTTATAACCAGAAAATAATTAGACTAGTAATGAGGTAGTAAAGAATACTAAATATTCGTGTTCAAACAGTAATTAAAGATCCGCCTCAACTCGCGCGCAGCAATTAGTATTCACTCACAAATAACTCACATTCTCATCATAAACTGGATGATGGATCAGCCGACCGACCAGCTCGACAGGAACCCGTGACCTCAGATCTCTGGTGAAGACGTTGGAGCCATCAGGCCACAGAGGTGGTAGTAAACACCACAGCAATCATTATCAAAAATATACAGCAAAAGAAGAATAGTGCTGTCAGTTGAAAAGAAATAGGTTTTAGATATAAATTGAATTATCTAAAATACAGCTACCACTAGGAGAAACAACAAACAAACATATTTATTCTTCATTGATCGAAAA
This sequence comes from Ypsolopha scabrella, assembly GCA_910592155.1. Taxonomy (NCBI): domain Eukaryota; kingdom Metazoa; phylum Arthropoda; class Insecta; order Lepidoptera; family Ypsolophidae; genus Ypsolopha; species Ypsolopha scabrella. Next base: position 31,241,056 of record OU342966.1, on the reverse strand, counting down.
TAACCTTTTTGGTTCAGTTCAAATTTTATAGAAAGACGACTGAACCTTCTTAAAAGATCAGGACGGCCAGCGGCTATTCTGGCACACGGGAAAATTTCCAAAACAGATTTTAAGACGGTTTTTGGTAAAAATTTGGATAGAAAACCTATAGGAAAAAAAGGCCAAACGTATATTAAACTTGATGTAATAATGTTAATCTGCTTCCTGTCTGTCTGTGCGTCCTGGGTGTCTTGCTCGGAGACGGAATGAGATACAGATCTGAAATTTAGATTTGCTATGTAGAATTTTTACCTAAAACCAAATATTGAATGAAATATTAAATTCAATTCTTTTTCAGGGAGATTCCCATTCACGAAAAGGGAGACGAAAAAATATTGTTTTCTTCCCTGACATGTGGTGTGTCATTTTCTAGAGCTCATCAAGTAGAACACATTCGCCGTCAACGTTGTTAGTTTAAGATCATGTATGTCTATCTCATAAATATAACTAGGAATTTGGAATTTTATGTAAGTACCTAAATTATGCGCCCATATACTGTATGGAATGTAGTTTAGGGGATACATAATTTTGCAGTTTTGTTTTAAGAATTTATTTATATTATTTGTTGTTGTACTTTAGTGCATGTACCAACAACCATTTAACCACATTTGAAACTTGTATGTTTCACCGTCCTTAAAATAAAAGCTAATACAAATAACGTTATAAAATGCCAATTTTTCAAAGCTTTTGTTAGAGGACAACGTTTTATCCCTGCATTGTAGCCCTCTAACACGTGTTGACTTTTCAGAACTTCTTTTTTCTGGCCAAATTTATCATTGGAAAGGTCTCGGAAAAATTATTGACGCTTTTCAAATTTTTTTGCGATTTCGGCCTCGGAATTTTTAATAATAACAATAATAATCATTATTTAATAATAATAGTAACATTTATTTATTGTGTCAACCAATATACAATCATACAAAAAGCAGTGGAAAAAACGTTATGAGTACACACAACCAATTACATTAAAAATAAAAAAAAGTAAAAATATTAAACCTACACACCAATACAAAATCTTTGAAAAGGTAGCATTTTTTCAACGTTATTATTCGTTTCAGCTCTTGAGTAAAACAACAAATAATGTAAATTGGGTTCTGTCCTTAGAGAGTGCTGAATTGTTTGTTAGGTGCAACCGTTTTAGCGCATTCTCTTTAGGGTTCCACGCCCAAAAGGCAAAACCGAGCCGCCAAGCCCTATTAATTTCACGGGTCTCTAGCTTGCAGATGGAATGAGGTACGTACCGATCTGAAGATGTTATGTAATATGTTGACCCGAAGCCGGATATTCGATTAAAGATTAAAAAGATCAAATTTATTTTCAGGGGGATGCGATACGTGAAAAAGAAGCCGAATATTTTGTTGTTACAACGGCTTGTGGGTTATCATGCTTGTCTGTTTTGGTAACCGTATACACAATGTATCATATATGTGTGCTTCATTAACATTAACAAGTGGCGTGCGGCGTGCGGGTTACTGGTAGCGGGCTAGCGGGTGCGCGCGCGCAAAGTTCATGTCGCTCCCAGACCTTCCCTCCCCCCCGCGCTAGCTGACCCCCCTGCCTCCGACGTCCCTCCATCATGACGCTGTTCAACGCTCGCTGACGTTCGGGAACACAACGTTTAGCAGATTTTAATAGTTTAAATTTTTATTTCTAGCGCATTATAAAATCAAAATGTTTATTTTGTAAAAATAGGTACATAAAGTATACTTTCTACTTGTCAAAGTTAATCTTTACAATATATATATATATCTTTAGAATATAAAAAATATATAAGTAATAATACGGGACATACAAACAAAAAAAACTATTTAGCAGAGTAGTAGATTTTATTTTTCTTATATTTTTAAAAACTGTTTTCGTATGGATAATATAATTTATGTCTGTGTAAATGACAGATTCTTTTTTTTATCGTTGTTTCTCTATCTGAAATGAAATGAATATGTACTTCATTTCTGTATAAAATTTAAATTAATACATATTTTGATGATCGGTCAGTCAGTCAGTCAGTGAGTGAGTGAGTGAGTGACAAAATTGAGAAACTTTGACTAGTTATAATTTTTAAACTACTGGTTAAAATTGAATGAAATTTGAAATATACCGTGTTTATACAGTGTCTGCTTGGTTTCCGAAAATTCAGGCTTCTAGTTTTATGCACAACGAAGTTATAGGGGGTCGAAAATGGCCTGAACTGCTTCGAGAAAAGGATGGTACGGCGCGACGAGCCGCTTTTTAGCTCGACTTGGCGGGGGCACTGCCGTGCCCCCAGATAAGTCCATAGGTCCATAGGAGTGCCTGTTTGACGGCCGCGAAACTTTTTGGATCAAGATATAGGGTTTGTAGAGTTAGGGTTTGTAGATTTAGGCCTCTTCATGAGATCTGATAACTTTTTAACCATGAAAGCGTTATGGGCTTCTGAGTCTTGGCGACCTAGTTTACATGAAATATTTTTGATGGGATTCATATTTCCTTGAATTTTTCTCTTAGTGACTTACGACATTATGAGTTATAAATTCTTTTCACCTCTTCTCCTAAGTAGGATACAATACGACATAATACTATGATAATAGCTAAAATACACAAGTCGTGCTGTGGCTATACCTATCAGTTAATTGTCTAATTCTTCTGACAGCTAATGCAGCCGAACTAACACAGAGTATTTATATGTATAAACCACACTGTAGTTTATTGTCTACAGCAATTCCAAGGAATTTTGTGTCGTTTACTAGTTCTAACTTGGTTCCATCCGGATATGTTTCTGCATTTACTTGTTTTACATTAGGTATTGTAAATTAAACACATTTCGTGTCATTTACTAGTTCTAACTTGGTTCCATCCGGATATGTTTCTGCATTTACTTGTTTTACATTAGGTATTGTAAATTAAACACATTTCGTGTCATTTACTAGTTCTAACTTGGTTCCATCCGGATATGTTTCTGCATTTACTTGTTTTACATTAGGTATTGTAAATTAAACACATTTCGTGTCATTTACTAGTTCTAACTTGGTTCCATCCGGATATGTTTCTGCATTTACTTGTTTTACATTAGGTATTGTAAATTAAACACATTTCGTGTCATTTACTAGTTCTAACTTGGTTCCATCCGGATATGTTTCTGCATTTACTTGTTTTACATTAGGTATTGTAAATTAAACACATTTCGTGTCATTTACTAGTTCTAACTTGGTTCCATCCGGATATGTTTCTGCATTTACTTGTTTTACATTAGGTATTGTAAATTAAACACATTTCGTGTCATTTACTAGTTCTAACTTGGTTCCATCCGGATATGTTTCTGCATTTACTTGTTTTACATTAGGTATTGTAAATTAAACACATTTTGTGTCATTTACTAGTTCTAACTTGGTTCCATCCGGATATGTTTCTGCATTTACTTGTTTTACATTAGGTATTGTAAATTAAACACATTTTGTGTCATTTACTAGTTCTAACTTGGTTCCATCCGGATATGTTTCTGCATTTACTTGTTTTACATTAGGTATTGTAAATTAAACACATTTCGTGTCATTTACTAGTTCTAACTTGGTTCCATCCGGATATGTTTCTGCATTTACTTGTTTTACATTAGGTATTGTAAATTAAACACATTTCGTGTCATTTACTAGTTCTAACTTGGTTCCATCCGGATATGTTTCTGCATTTACTTGTTTTACATTAGGTATTGTAAATTAAACACATTTCGTGTCATTTACTAGTTCTAACTTGGTTCCATCCGGATATGTTTCTGCATTTACTTGTTTTACATTAGGTATTGTAAATTAAACACATTTTGTGTCATTTACTAGTTCTAACTTGGTTCCATCCGGATATGTTTCTGCATTTACTTGTTTTACATTAGGTATTGTAAATTAAACACATTTCGTTTTCTTCGCATTAAGCACCAAAAGCTTAGAACTAGAGACAAAGAACAATTCACATCCTCTGGAGTATGTAATTGTCTTTTCACTTTAAATATTGCACCAAATATATATACAGTAAAAGTTTTATCCGAATTGCTCCACGCACCACCCCATCTATATGCATGTACATCTTTGTATATTTTGAACACAATTACATAAAAGCACAAATTCAATATAAATCTTCTTTACTTCAATAAAACATCGGACCCTCTCAGTGAGAGGGAAGAGGTCGGGAGGTTTGCAGATAAACACTTGAATCCCTTAATAAAAAGCATCAAGTGCAGTGAGAGTATCAAAAGAAAGCATTTTGCACATGAGTTGAGAGGCCGCGGAGACGTCACAAAGAGAGAGTTAATATTATTTGTGGAGTCCTCGGGCGAGTGGCGAGGGGCAGGAGCGAGGGGAGCCGAACCTGGACCCTCGGGGACGCGGGCTCATTGTGAGGTACTGGATCTGACCCGCGAGCTACACCTGACCCGCTAAGGATTATGTGGGAATTACTTATTTATGTTCGCCTTTTTGCGAACTGTGTTTCAATGTGTTCTATTACTTGTGCGTATGTTACTGTTTGTTGCGGTTAGGTATGAAATATAAGTTATATAACTCGTGTAGTGCGAGCGATATAACCATGCTAATCAATTTACAAGTAAAATTAACACCACGAATGCAGACTCGTAGATTATAGCATTTTCTTATTTATTCCTTGATTAATAAGGTAGGCTTGGTCGAACAAAACTGCCCAGAACGATTTTAAAACGGTTTTCTGGGAGTTTTTAACGCCCTTACTTGTAATATATAATATGTATAGCTGAGAACTAGATCTAAAAGATATCTTCATTCACTAATAAGAAATCCCAAAATCATTGAGATTTTACTAAAATTTCTAGGCATTATATTTATGATTAAAAGCATTAATTTTATACTACGATGTTAGTCTTAAATAATGTCATAAATTCTATACATCGCCTAAAGGGGGCACTAAGTTTTTTGCGAAATAACTGCGTTCGTTTGATCCTTTGCTGTATCGTTATTAATCAAGCTTTAGTTATGCAATATAGATATCTAAGAATTTACCTAATAAATCATACACTTAAGAAACACGATAATTTGTAGTTTCCTTGATAGAAAAAAACCCAAAGTTATCTAAAAAAAAACAAAATAAATCCTTAGTACGCAAACACTCCAAGCAAGGCGATCAGTTATAGCATAATAACAAACCTATATATACCGACATTACAAGATAATTAAACCATGCAATTTGAACTACATTTGAACGCATATCTTATAAAGACTTAATTTGATACATCGTGTGAAGCCAAATAATTCCGCACCGCGGTCACACGGGCAGGAGAGGAACTCATTTTCTTTACAATTGATTTGTGCTATGTAAATCATAGCAAGGAAAATCAAAAGTTTTACAATTATAAGTACATGTTTTATACACACTTCACATGTTTAAATGTGAGTTTGTTTTAACATTACAATACAATTCGCGCGCGGTCCGCCTATCCTAGCCAGAGCCGTCCTGCTTCGGCCGTCATCGCGTGCGTCGGTCGGATGGGGAGCCTACATCATCGCACGGTTTTAAAACGCTCGCATACACAGACCATCGCCAGCAACTCGGTGCCCCCTTAAATAAAGATTAAATAAAACAAGCTTTTATTGAAGCGATGGAATAAAACTAATAAAATAAGTATTGGATGGATTCGATTGATGGTTCCTGGTGGAATATCATCTTGAATAAATTATACACGAATTCTTGTACTTTTATATATTCCATATATATGTGGAATAAAAGTACAAGAATGTGTGTATAATTTATTTAATAAAATAAGTTTATGCCGCTCAGACTGATTTAATCTTTTATGTTGAATTATTATTTTCTTCTCAAAAAGCTTGTCGCGAGAATTCTAAAAAATTACATGCTTCGGCAAAAGTTACTTTACGGTTACTGTCCAATAAAATTCATTATTTACTTAGTCTGCCATATCGAATTTAGAATAACGTCACTCAGCCTATCGTATTCTCCTCTTCAAGTCCTTTCTTTGGTAACCATATCAAGGTGGTTATGATTAATCGACCTGTTCGTCTTTACTATAGTTTATACCTATATAAATAAAGATAAATCAGTAATATTCGTTCTTTGTTCTTAATGAATATTTTGTTGAAAATGGAGATTGCCAGGTTTGATTTTATATAATTATATACGACTCATATACATTGAATAAAATAAAATGGAGAGTGAGATATGTTTCGGGCTCACTCCTGTGTGCGGCATCTGTCACATTGAAGAAAAGAAAAAAAATTAAATTACCTACTAACCTAAATCTAACCTATTTACATATGTACAAAAAGTATATAATACAATATAAATATTTATATATCCGTAAGTGAATCATAAATTGTTTTGTTTCGTGCAATATAAATATATAATAAGTAAACTCTCCTTTTCTTTACTGTTTTGTAAGAAATTAGAATTAAGGAAAAAAATATGCTAAATATTGTAAGAGCGCACTATAAAATTTAAAACCTATCAAAAAATAAAGTTTCTCATAATTATACGTAGTTGTGAGTATTTATGCCCTTTTTTGAAATTTGTTTTAGACAAATTTTGTAATTTGTACCTCCTTAGATTACCTGCCAAAACGATTGATTTCGCTCAAATATAATAAGTCTTCCTAAGTTTCTTGCCCTTCTTCTCAACGAGGCTACTGGAAGTGCATGTATTCGTATTGAAGCAGTAAAAGCCCCGGCAGCTGAGGTGGGAGCTGGCCTCTCAATCCCGAGTGAGACGGATCCAATCCCCTCGAACTGCTGGTGCATACTCATGATTGTTTAGTTATTTATGTCCATAGCAAGTATTCGTATACTTACCACTTGCAGACAGAAGGACAACACTGATGCCAACCTGCATGTCCCAACAACTGCGTAAATGTGCCCAAAGATCGGCGATAATGTTCACCACTGTTACGCTGAGACTTGGTGAATGATCGGTGAAAAGCGGGTGAGTGTGGACTGACACGATAATATCACAGGATTACAGTAAATCTAAAAACCCCTTATTAATTTTAATTTCAGACCAATAAATAATTATTCTTTATTTTTGGTAGCCCAGTATAAAAATCATTGCAATAGAGTCAGTATTGTTAATTTAGGTCTGTGATATATGGTAAGCTATATAGTTTTGTCTAAGAATATTTACGTTGCATTATTTAGAGAATATAATTCCAAGAAATACAACCATTGATTGGTGTCTTCAACCAAATGCCGGCAATCAGAAAATAAATTAAACATTTAATTTAAGTAATCTCAACATTTAGTTCACTATCTGCCACTCTTCTAACTTCATATATTTCGATGTTGTCTTGTTATAAAGCCAAATACATTTAAACACAAATTAATATTAATATGCGTTGAAAACAAAAACAAGTAAGATATATTCTTATACACTTAACTCGTACAACAAGAACGTCAATATTATTTTTACGATCTCTAAAACTGAATGTAAATATTTATATGAAAACATTTTCAAGTGTCATATAAGGACTGTATTTATTACTGTATTTTTACAAAATTGTATATTAACCGTGATTTACATTTGAATCATTCAATCATTTTGCATCGCCAAAATCAGCGGGGGGATATAATCTGTTTGAAAGTGAGCCAACAGATCGATAAATACAAGAATAATTATGCCACCTGAAGACACAATAACCGGTCCCCACAATAGACCAGGAGCTGTATTTTTGAATTACTCGAAAACAATTCACGTGCGAAATTCAATTTGATTGGTCACGATTTTACGTATTTTTGAATCAGGTTTTCGTTTCATACAGAAAAAATAAAAACCGGAAAGCAATATTTCGTTGATTTTAAAAATCGACAATGAATGGAGGTGAACGGAACTTAAATTAAAAAGTTATAATGTCAGTCTCTCATCGACGTTTTCGTTCTCACCTTGCGTAGATTCTACTAGTAGAAATCGGAAAACGAGTGGGTCAAGTCAGACCACTCGTTGCAGAATTCACGGAATGAATTTAAAAAATACTGATTTCAAGTTTTCGTATGCGAATTGAAATTCGAATGATTCAAAAATACGCTCCCAGACTCTGTAACGTGAGGTGACATTACATTATAGATTAACATTGCTGTGAAACAATGATACAGGTTTCTACAATTACAACCAACTTTTTATATTTCAAATCTAACCATTAAAATCAATGTTTTATATATGAGTATAAACACAGACACGAGATTACTTTCATGTTACCCACAGCCACAGTATAGAATGTTAGATTTAATTATTGGCGCAAACAATAATACGCATCATTACTACCTGAATATTGTAATACTATTTAGTTTAAATTAAATACCCGTACTGACCAAAGACGCTTATTACTTACATTATTGAATGTAACGCTAATTAACAAAAAAATAAAGCACCGTATAAGATAACACTTTACTTTTTGTTTCTTTTTATGTCTTTACCGGAAACCGAATAATTTTACAAGTTGTTGTTACGCTTACTAGAATACAAAGAAGTCGTAAGTATGAATACCATTTTATAATAAAATATCGTTTGTAGCCCGAGCTACTATAACAGAGCATCATTTAACTGACAGCGATGATATTTACGTAATAAATCATTTTACGGTTTCTTGTGCAATAAAGAACAAGGAGTAATGTTAGCAGAAATCATATCGACTGTTATAACCCTACTTGTAACTAACCGAGTGTTCTAGATTATACGCATAGCCGTTGATGTTATTCCAAATAGATTCGTAAAATATTGTAATGGTGGGGTTATTTGTAAATGACAATAATAGGGTCCGCAAATCTGACCCCTGAGACGAGCCGTCAGCGCGCCCGCGCCGCACCCTCGCCGGTGAACAATCACCAGCGGCCCGGTGAGTTACTAGCACTCCTACCCCCAGGAGTTCACGGCTACTCCACTACACAAACCTCTGGGGCGTCCAACTGAGCACTATAACCGACTGGCACCCTCGTCACTGAGCACAGATATAGGCCTACAGCATCGCACTGACCGTGGTCGCGGCGCGGCGGCGGCGGCGGGGGCCAGGCCGGCAGGTCACGCAGGCGCATGGAGCAGTCTAGGGGCTGGTCGCGCAGAGCCAGCGCGGGCATGGCGCGGCCGCGGCCGCCGGTCGAGGGTCGCGCCGTCTCTGCAGCGAGCGTCCGCCCACAGAGCGCGTCCGAGAGACACTGCCGCGCCAGACTACGTTTTTTTCAGAGGTTTTTTTCGCGCGCGGGAGGAGGCGGAGCGACCGGAGGCGGCCAATCGCGGCCCTCCCCCGCCTCCGCCGCGCCGCCGACGTCCACACTACTCTTATTTACGTGCGGTATATTAAAAGGGTTTTCCGCGTACCGTTATGGATTTTCCGAGGCGTTGTCGCCGCTGCGATCACTTTACATACGTGACGGTTCAACTGGAGGCTCGGGGCTGCCGTCTGTTCCCTAGTAGCTCTTTCTGAATCGACAGAGGCTCTCACTGGGGTCATCGACCGAACGAGGCACGCAAGACAGGTGTATTACTGTACCGAAAGTGCCACACACAAGGCCCTCTTCTTGACTAATTACGAATCTGTAAAAAGTTACCAAGATCAGAACGCAGCGTTCCTTGAGACTTTGAGAATGACGAATGATGTAAGATAAGAACTTATACAAAAAAAACGGCCAAGTGCGTGTCGGGCCACGCGCATTGTACGGTTCCGTAGTTCCCCGGTACATATAAGTTGGTCTACTAATACACACCGCGCCAAACTTCTGGTCCCATACATTATAGGGGGCCAAAAGTTTGGCGCGACCTGTACTCGTAAACCTGTAAAGCCTTCTTAGTTGTGATAGTTTTCCTTTTAAATTTATTATATATACTACTTCTGTGAATTTTTTCACATTTCTATTAACAACCGCTTAGCCGGAACTAAAATGTTCACTTTAAAGCTTAATATTTCGTCAACGGATCCCTAAATCGAAAAATAGTCTTAAAACACCCACAATGTTTTTAAACGGCCTATCCAACGATACCCCACACTATGGGAAAGACGAGAAAAAAAAATCATCCCCAGTTTAGGTGTATGAGAGGTACCCTTAAAAAATTTTTTTTTCAAGATTTCCTTTTTTGTTGGCGTGATTAATATTTATATCCATGCCAAATTACAGCTTTCTAGTACCAATAGTCCTTGCGCTAAGCCGCGGACAGACGGACAGACGGACATGGCGAAACCATACGTGGTTCCGCCAATATATATTGTATGTTTACTTTGTTTGGTTTCGCTGACGCGAGTGAAGTCGGGTACGGAGGAGTTGTTTATGCTCACGTCACATCCGGAAATAGTGTCAGTGTTACACTTGTATGTGCAAAATCTAAGGTCACTCCTTTGAAAGTGGTCTCTCTTGCTCGTCTTGAGCTTTGCGCAGCATTATTGCTTGCCACTCTCATTAAAAAGGTTGTCGACACTTATTCTGCACGATTTAACATAGACGGTGTCTATGCCTTCTCCGACCCAACAGTAACATTGAGTTGGATCAAGTCTTCACCGCATCGATGGCAAACATTTGTGGCCAATCGGGTTTCCAAAATTCAACAATTGCTCTCTCCTGAGCACTTTTTTCGTCCACACTTAAAGGAGGCGCAGATTCAACTTCTTCTACCTCCCAGAACTTACGCATGAGCGACTCAACCTCACATGATGGGGCTGAACAAAATGATAGCGAAGACTCATGAGGCGATTTGATCAGAGCATCCCCCATAATTATATAACCTAAGACGGTTTCCAACGCATCTGGGATGCCTGGTGGATTGACTATCTTCCCCGGCCGTAGCATCTCTGCAAACAGCTGAACACCGATAAGAAGATCAATGTTCCCTAGGATCGCCCAGGTGTCGTCAGCGAGTGAAATATTTTCAAATGATTGGACCATGCTTGGATCAACTTGACAAGTAGGTAATTCACAAGTGATTTGCGGTAACACAAGTGCTTTGATTGTATACTGCGAAGACTTATCAAAGCGAGATCTAAAAGTCACGTCCACTTTACCTTTAATAGGTTGCGGAGAACCACCAATACCTTGTACGGTAGTTAATGAAGTTGAGCGAAGTGGAAGCCCTAGCATAGCACAACATCTTATGGTGGCATAATGCCGTTGAGAACCAGGATCAAGGATGCATCTAATATTAACATCCTTTCCACCACGACCTACAGCAAGTACCTTTGCGGTAGCAAGTAGTTCCGTGGAATGAGTGGAAGAAGTCGAAGAAACATTACAAGAAGAGTGTTGCGGATTAGTCCCATTAGATGAGGACGCGGTAGTTGCAACAGAACCATTGGTATTATTATTACCACCTAAGTGGTCAACAGCAGGATGCTGCGGTGCGGGTGCGGTACTAGGTGTCTGTGAATTATTCAAATGCAACAACGAATGATGCCTACCATGACATTTGCGACACGAGGATCGTGAATTACATTTATAAGCTGCATGTTGTGAGCTTAGGCAATTAGTGCATATTCTATTATCCTTAACGAACGACTAACGTTCGTTAGGCGAAAGCTGTAAAAACCGGTTACAGGTGTACAGCTGCGGATGTGTGCCTTTACATAACACACACTTTGCATTAGGCGCGTGAGAATTCGATTGTGTACCCACATATGTTTGAGGCACACGCGGTGGTGCAGTGGGTGTACGTGGCTTATTTATTTTATCAGCAGCAATAGGCGCGTTGTGCGAACGTTGTGCAGAGCGTTGTAGTACTCTTGCGTGCTGCTGCACAAATTCAATAAATGAATTATAATTTGGTATGCCTGTGTCGTTACGAATTGATGATTCGTAACACTTTGCCGTGTCTGCGTCTAATAAATTTAACCCCATATAAACAAATATAAAATCACCCAAATCAGCAATTTCCAATTGTTTTATAGCTTATTTGATCCGGCTCGAAGGACCAAACTATGGAGCCGCCAATAATTATAAAATAAGAATTTGGTAAGAGTGGACTGTAGAATGCGAAATCGGCTAAAAATGGCGGACCACACTAGCGTGAACAGTATTAAATAATGGAAAAGCTTGTTACCTCAGAATCCCTTGTGATCGAATCTCGTCCAGGATGCACACAGCACTGAATCTCTTGATCAGGAAGATGTCCTTGCAGGAACACGAGGGTCTAGGTCTAGACGGTGCGCGCGCGCGTCCTTAGAGGTGGTCAATTCACAACTGACTCAAGGTCGCGGACGCGCGTGTTTGATCGACCGATGGTGCGTGCGTCAGCATACACCAAGGATTTGATCAAATCCAAAAAGATGCCAAAGAACCAAACTATTCCTTGGTTATTTATACTAGTCCGCCAGCGTATATAAATAAAACATTTATGCGATAAACAAAGTAAACATACAATATATATTGGCGGAACCAATAAGGGTTCCTTATTACTACGGAACCCTAAAAAAGAAAGAGGGTATCTTTAAACGAGACAAGTGCCTTCAGAACTAAACGCGTTTCGTAAAAAAAATCCAACATTTATTGAACAAACGCCATCACCTAAAGTTTTATTATTATAATTAAAAAAACAACATTATTAAAAGGTAGAGATACGCTATATTTAGCATAGATTTTGTGCATTGTCGATAAAATACCATTATAATATGTTCCCGTCATCCCTGAGACCAATACAAGTCATCCTATTATATGACTATTATAGGACAATAACATGAAAATTGTTACTGGTCAAATATTAGTTCATAAATTTGTAAATATTAATAAATATTACATAAAAATGTGTCTAAAAATTGAGATGTAGATGAAGCCAGCTGTAAGATAATGTACTTACATTTTGTTTTTGTGTTTTTAGGATTCCTCCATTAGTGAGAGGATCGATATTTAATGAATTTCTCGATTTTCATTGTAAAGAATATGTTTTTTTTCGACTTATTTGTCTTTCATTTCATAAAATTACGATATATCCTTCTTGCAAGAAGTACGTGTGTATCTCAGAACTTATCTGTTATTACCAATCCTCATCGTTCTCCCATTTCATGTCTCGTCACTCATTTTATTGTTTTATGAGTTAAAGTATGAAATTGTTGAAGTGTACTGAAAAACTAAATAAGAAGTTTGAGGTAAAATATAGGTATTCATTCAATCAAATGAATTACCCTCACTGTCTCTACATTTCTGCCATATCATGGGAAGGACATTTATGCCTTTGCGGTATAACTCTGGGGACCTGGAATCAACAAACTATGTGAAGGCATTTTGAACTGCTTCCTGGGAAGAATTTTTTTACTATGTAAAAATGGTAGTCGGTTGGGGCCAGGGCCAGCGAGGACGGAGGATGACGGATGTTCTCTAACTGTAGGTTCTGTAGTGTTACAACGGTTTCTCGAGCAGTGTGAGGTGTTGCGTTATCATGGAGCAGCAGTGGTGACGAGTCGGGGTTTCTCTGGAATCTCACACGATGCAGGTTCAAATTCAAAGTGAAGTACGTTAAAGCGGCAATTTCATATTTAAGCCCCTATATTATTATTATATCTTACAGATGCCAACAAAAATGTTTTTTCGAAATATATTTTGAATGAATATTTTAATGTCAATATTCATTGATATGATAACTTACAAAGGGCTCGAGCCCAGCCTGAGATTTTAGTTTTGCGGAGAATCGTGTCTAACTGATACCTTTAATGCAATGCACTCTAAAGATGCTTTCTTACTCGAAAGTGAAATACTGACGGTAGAACCTGGTATATATGAGCAGGGGACAGGAAGGCAAGGAGATTTCTATTTATTTTAGTTTAGAGCAATATTAAAGTCAGTGGCGGTCCGAGGGATTTTACCTACTAACGTCCAAGTCAAAAATATTCAAAATAACATAACAAGTTATTTAAACGGTGCAAACCAAATTTGTAAAGCCCCGTAAAATTTATAAAAGACTTCCATTTGCTTTGTGATTGGGTTTTTTAATTTTATTCAAATTTTTATTTATTTGCTTGACCTGTTTTATTGGTAAAGTTGTATTTGAGCTAATACCCCCCCCCCCCCCCTCAAATCTTGGGCTGCGACCGCACCTGATTAAAGTCCAAGTTGGTAAACTTTTAGCCCGATTGCTTATGCCAATTCCTCTTACCTTGCAGTTAAAACATAACACTAGGAAAAGTTAAGAAAAGATAATATGTCTTCATAAGTTCCTTGCCCTTCTTCTCAACAAGAATAATGAATGAATGAAAAGACACTTTATTGTGCACACACGAAATAAAAATAAAGAATAAAAGTAAAGAATACACAGTATTGTACAAAGGCGGGCTTATTACTAGGAGCAATTTCTTCCAGCCAACCTTTGGGTGGTGAAGAAATAATTATTGATAAAATGTACAGGTGGGACAATCAAATAAATACACAATACATACATTATATTATACATACACATATTAATAATAATAAGAGGGTAATTCATTCCAAAGACGAACGGCCTTGACCGCAAACGATTTCCCATAAGCAGCAGACTTGTGCTTATCATCATATTCATTCATACATGAAAACAAAGACATTAACAAGACAAAACGCAGGCAAACCCAAAAAACAATGAAACACACTGCGATGCATAAACACATCAAACACACTTCAAAGCAATTCTGGCAATCTCCTCAATGACCCTTATAATTCACATTTTAAAGAAATACCATAACATTTTAAATGGTAAACCACATACATTGTCAGTAATTTTTATTGAATAGTAAATATTAAATTTTAAATTAAAATAAAACTGCGAAAAGACATTCAAATAAAATCAATCGCTACGCGCTACGCTATTTTCAACCTAATTTTATCATGTAATAAGAATAATATATCGTCCCGACGTGAATCCCCGAAGTGGTGTCAGAGGTGTTCCGGGTGTGAACTGCGAAATGCAAGTCACAGTCCACACTCGGCACACCCGCGTTTCGTCGTCTATTATTACGTCCCAACGTGATGGGTGGTGAGCTCAATTGCCGTTCTTCGGCCACAAATAAACGCTTTTTAGGGCATGCAGGTTTCCTCACGATGTTTTCCTTCAGCAAGTGGTAAGTATTAAATACTCTGCACATAAATTCCGAAAAACTCATTGTGGCATACCCCGGCCGGGGATTGAACCTGGATCTCAAAGATTGAGAGGCCAGCGTTCTACCCTGAGCTACCGCCACTTTAATCATTGTATTATATTACATTCTGACCGATCCTTAAGTATTGGGTTTTCAGTTAAAACCACATTGCCTTTTTTTTAATCATAATCATAATAATTTTATTCATAATTGTCATTACATGTCAAAAATTAAATATAATATATTTCAAAACCTTACAAATAACATTAATAAAATACAATTACAGAATAATGTGTACCTAAGTAGCGCAATACATTGATTTAATGTCAAATATAAAAATGGTAATGCTAATATTTATATTAACATTGTGTGGTCAGCAGGTAGGAAGATAATCTACTCCGACCAACTAATTACTTTTAGTGCCATCTAAAATGTATTTAAGTGATACGCTCGTGTTCTCCAGCCAACAGGGATTCACGAATATTTAAAACACTTCTAAATATATGTTTTCCAAACACTATTTATTGAAATAACTTGAACTGTTACACAAATGGATCACTTTATTGCTTAACACACGGCAGCGTAACAACATAGTCAGAAAGCAATACTCGAATCCCCAACATTGAATGTTACAACATTGAAATCTACTCCTTTTATACATCTGGTACATTCTTGTATGAATATCCCTTACCTACATAATACCACAGATCAAACTATGACTATTTACATGATATTGAATTAATAAATTAACAAGTAATAAATAAACGAGCAAGACAAATACTACGCTCAATAACTAAACAGTATTGTACTCGGCTGAGTTACAAACAAAACAATAAAGCGTCTTATTATCCCTCAAGGTATCATGACAAGGAAATGCTTTAATATTGGTAACATTAGTGAGTAAAACGCCTGCTGGAAAAGCCAACGCTTTAGCCTGGTTTTAAAAATGATCATGCTAGAGGACTGCAGTACGTCACCTGGAAGCAGGTTGTAAATTTTTGGACCTAAAACATGTGTCAACTTGCTAGATTTCGTGAGTTTACGAGAAACACCTACAAGTTTTCCAGCATTACGTTCTCCGTTAAACGTTTTATAATTATTGATATTTTCACGCGCATACAACGCTATTTGAAATATCAACAGGGAAGGCAGCGTAAGTATTCCTACGGTTTACGAACATTAATCACATTTTTCAACGGTATCTCATATGATGAAAAAGAATCTGGTTATGACGTTCGTAAGACCTTTTAGCCCCCTGCAACAATTCTACTTTGGAACAGGTAGGTGTCGTGGCGGCGGGCGGGCGGCGGAGGGCGGGCGGGCGGCGGCGGCGGCGGAGAGCGCGTGGTGCGTGGATACTGCCGGGGTCACGGTTACGTCACATCTTCACAAATTAGGCCGAGGTCAATGACACGCCTCCACATTTCGATACGAGTAATGTCTAGTATCTCCATTATGATTTTCAGCTTCTCCGATAGGAGAGCCTACTATCGAGAGGTCGGTTATTATTTAAAACTACATTTCAAATCAAATCAAATCAAATTATTTACTTTTGCAAAATAGATAAAGTATACTTTCTACAAGTCAAAGTTAATTTTAACAATATAATATATCTTTAGAATATAAAAAAATATATAACAATACGGGAAATAAAATATACACCTGCATAAAATAGAGGAATCTAGGAATAAAAATATTATATATACATAATGCAATGAAGAAATAAGTTCATAAATAAAAACGGGAAATACATACAAAAAATATTAAGGTTGGGCTACTAAAATGTAATAAAGTTATACACCTGCATAAAATAGAGAAATATAGGAAAATATTATATATACATAATTATTCTTTCTCAAAAATACATTGTAACATTACCATTACATGCTGTAAAGACCTATCAGAAAATACTTCATCCTGGCTAGCTAGTGAAAAGTGTCCAGGAAATCTGAATAACTGTCCAGGAAATTCGTATAAAAATCCATTACATAGCATGTTTTCTTTTTAAAACTATTCGTCTCTATGTTTTTAAGAGACTAAGGAGTTTGGCGATCGTAAGGTTTTAAGCGGCCAGATTAAAAATAAAAATAAAATGAATTACAATTTCATGTTTAGAATGTAGAAATGTTTGATATATTTTATAATTGCGATAATAATATCAAAAATATACGATCTTTATTGTTTTTACAGATATATTTTACTTAAATTTTACCCTCAACGATCGTCTTTTTCGTTGTTTCTTTCTTTAACAAGTTAATTCTAATGTAAAAAAATATGACTAAGTATAATACGGGGAATACAATAAATAAGTTCTTAGCATTCCTCTAGATGGCGTTGTCCACGAAGAAGGCTGCATGGCGGTAAATACCTTTGCCCAGCTGGCAATAATGAAATTTTTTTTGCGTAAAAGCTGGAATTTATGTCGCTCTACATTTTAGTACAAAGTGTTTTGTGCAAATAAATTACTAAATGAGTTCAGAAGAGGGCGTTGATGTAGATTGTACTCCAGTGATGCTTTACTGAAGAAATCAATAACAAAAAACATGGCTAATTGCTCAAATATGAGCAAGTAACTTTTAATGTAAGTTAATTTTGTTTGATATGACTCATTACCGTGAAAAACATGAGAATGTCTCATTTATTTTTGAGAAAAGCTTACTTGCTTCGACCATTAATGCCAGAAAACCACCTCGATATCACAATGAAGACCTTTTTAAGGACACGTGCATCTTGAATATTCGGCAGCAATATATGTACAGATTAGTTAGCTACTATCGGACACATACAGATTTGCATAAGATCAAAACACATAATATTACACGAACAGCTCAACGAGGTTACTTGACGGTAGATACTACAAATACTTCCTTTGGTCAGAGGTTTCACTATTGGCTGGGTCCTAGACTTTTTAATAAGATCCCTGACAATATCAAGGATAACTTACCAAAGAATAAAAACACACTCAAAAAGTGGATTAACAGTCTTGGGCTGGAAGAGTCCGAAAACTTGCTTAAGCTCATTATTACATAATGAAACTGATTTCAATGTGAATAAACATAATTTATATTTAATTTAATTTGACATTTAACACAAACATAATTTATATTTTTAGACTTAGTCATGCACAAATTTACGTAACTTATAAATATATCCTATTTAGATATTTGTTTATACATATATATATACATGTAGGTATACTTTAATATTTCCTGTTTATGTATAGTATATTTTTTCTACTTATACGTATGTATATTAAATTATATTATACTTTTATAACTCCCCTTATTCCAAATTCCAAAACTTTGACGATTTTGCAGTTTTTGTTGCTAAGTTATTAAATAACTAATTATTAAAAAATAACGGTACGGAACCTGCTCATTTCTGCGCGGGCCTGCCTTAAGAAATGTGCAGACACATAAATTACGTGGTAGAATTGAACAACGTCAATACAAAGTGACTCAACTTACTGTGATCTACCTACCTGTGTAGTTTAAGTTACATAATAATAATAAAATAAATAAATAAAATAAATAAATTAATTAGCAATCCTGGTAATGTACTATTCCTCTATCGTCACTATCATAACATATATCTAGGTATATATATAAAATGCAAAGTCCTGACTGACTGACTGACTGATATATCAAGCCACAGACTAAACCGCTGATCCTAGAGACATGACATTTGGAGGGTGTGTTCTTTGTGAAGTGTAAGTATTTACTAAGAAAGGGTTTTTCGAAACTCTACCCCGAAGAAGGTGAAATGGGGGGTTGAAATTTTTGTGAAGCTTTTTATTCTCTGGGTCAATTGACTCGAATATTGGTACATTTACTGTTCAATTGAAATTAATAGGGCTTTGAAAATTCTAGACGGCATGTGAGGTGGGCGGATTGCGCGCAGGATGGCACAGGGCGGGCGGGGAGCACACCAACCGCGCCCGGCGCGGGTCGGGTGTATATATAAGGTGACTTTAATTTATGCAGCCAAACTTATACTGGAGGCTTGGAATGTGATCAGTAACACGGATCGATAACACTTTTTGCTAATTTCGCCAAATAAAATGTTGACGTCCCGTAGTAATTGACACGGGGCTGGGCTTGCGTTTGTAAGGAACACGAAAAGAATAATTTACGAATTTCACAAATTGTTACTTATGTTTGGCTGCATAAATTAAAGTCACCTCATTAGTAGGTAGGATTTTTCTGACAAGCATTTTTGCTTACAAGCCTTTGCCCGCAGCTTCACCCGCGTTCAGTGAATCTTTGCCCCGTTTTCGGCTTAGGCGTTATTTTATGAACACTCCCTATAGCTTAGGTGTTGAACAGGGTCACTACAATGATAATAAAAGAAAAAACCACAACCAAACCCGTTCAGTGGTTCCAAAGTTAAAGCGTTTATTCAATCTTTGCCCCGTTTTCCGTTCGGACGTTATTTTATGTACATCCTTTATAGCCTATGTGTCGCTTATGATGTTTTTTTCGTTTCGGAACGCAGCCTGAACAGATGTCAAAAATCAGCTGCTCCCGGTTTTGTTTATATTTATTAGTAAAACCCCTCTAATTTATATACAATTATATCAATTGTTTCATTGTAAAAGAGTGGATCAAATACCTTAGTGTAAATTTCATAGTTATTGGTGAAAAATATTTTGTTGAGCGAAAAATTCTAACGGTCTTTTATATGTGCAAAGGTGAACAAAGGATTAAAAGGCGAGTATCTTTTTTTATGCTTTTTCGTCCATATGTAGGTTGGTTGCAATATTACAATAGATACTACTAAGCTTTACAAGCAAATATTGTAGAAGTATATTTGCAAGGAAAATAAAAAAATAAATTATATGTAACTTTTATTACCAGAGTGTTGAGTAAATCACCTCTAAAGTAATAAAATACCTACTTTTACTGTCTACTGACAAATCTATCGCTAAGCATATTATATAATTTACTTATAGCCCTGAGTAATCTATTCTTAGAATGTTTCTTGTTTTCATGCTAATTTTTCGCCATAATCTTTTGCTTTTCTTTCTGTCACTGTAAATTTCTTGCCCCCAATCTTCTTTTGTTTTCTTACAAATTAATCAAATTTTATTTTATTTTATTTGTTCAAAATTAATTGCTCTGTGCTTAACTATAACTACTATTACTATTAAAAATTCTATTAGAATCTGGAGATTATTTGCCATTGCATTTATTATTTAGAGACAGTAGGTATATATACTTCACATTCACAATTCCCTACATATCTCACTCTGTGAGAAACGTCCAGTATCACACACAAGTATTAGTTTAGCTCGCTGTGCTTGACGAACTGTGGAAGCAACAGTAGAACGCTTGACTAAACTACTTGGTCAGATAACATCACATACAAAACTCAAGCATCAAACTTACACACTGCAAGCATAACACAAGTCTGAACACAGTATTCCCATACTTCTTGGCTTTGTTTGTGGAAATACTACTGTTTTCCCCGTGTTGTTTCAGGTCAATCCAGTAAAATGATTACTCGAAGCAAATTGAGTTGGAAATTAAGTTGGCGACCACCCTTGAGGACCTCATGATTGCCAGAGAGCTCAATGCCCAGCTACTCCATGAACGAAAAGTCATGAGAGTGAAAACGAGATTGAAAATATAAATGCTCAAAACACTCTTTTAAAAAGTGAGATGATTGTTATTGACAGGTAGCGTACAATATTCTATTCAGAACGCGAATCATTACACAAAGAAATCACTTCTTATAATGAGTGCATCCAAAAACACGAAGCAGCACTACAAAAGATACATGACCTCGAACAGCAGCTTGCAAAGACCCAAAATGATCTGCAACGAATAAACATGGTACGAGAAAACTATGATACAGAGCCATACAAAAATCCATGGTGCTTTATGAAGAATTGGTAAGCTGCAGTGAATCTAATGCTTCATTACATAATATGGACTTGACTTACCCGCCTGTAACACACCAATCAAGTGAAATTACCGAACTGAGACTAGAACTGGAAATGATGAAACAAAAATATGTATAATGTTGCAAGAAATAAGTTTATTTAACAGGATTTAACCTTCAGGGAAATGTTAAAAATTGCTGAATCAATGGGTGAAACGATCAACAGCAATGACAAAAAACTACAGTTACTTGTAGAAGCAACGCTGCCTTCCAAGGAACCCAGCTGCATACACAGTGACTACCTGCTGTGTGGGCCACCTGCAACTCCAGCTTGTCCGGTCACTCAGACTAAACAGACCCCTCGGGATCTACATACCTCAATAAGCTCCTCACCATCTCAGAACCACTAGCCAATCTTGGTTCCACCGTTCCACCAACGTCTTCGGGTGACCAAACAACACCAAGTTTTCCTGCTGTTCCTGGACAACAGCTTTTCATCATACCCCCTCGACCTAGGCATACCCCTGTCACTAGACTGTCAGTGTCACCGGATTCTCCTGAAGTGTCTGACTCTCGGTGTCATCACTTGATACTACCGGCACCTCCCAGGACGCCAGCTTCTACATCTGAGCCCAAAAGTCAGGCTGCCCGTCGCCGACGACGCCGCCGTTCTGCGCGCCTCCGTCGGGAGTCGAAACAAGACGCGGAGTCCTCATCCACTCCTGCAGCCGAGCTCTCGTCAGACCCTTCAGTTACGTCTAATGCACCACCAATGCCGAACTCTTTCCCTCAGTCATCCGAGCCTTTGACTGTCGACGAGCCAGCGCCTGCTTCTTCTGCGTCCGAAGAACACTCCACTTTTGTATTTATAGATAGAATTGGCAAAAACCAAGGGCCTTTGTTGGGTAATAAACTAATGAAAAATTTTATCAATATTTGCATGCCAGGTGCATCTTTCATACAAATCATTGAACATCTGCTAAAAATAG
This sequence comes from Ypsolopha scabrella, assembly GCA_910592155.1. Lineage (NCBI taxonomy): Eukaryota > Metazoa > Arthropoda > Insecta > Lepidoptera > Ypsolophidae > Ypsolopha > Ypsolopha scabrella. The sequence goes on along the minus strand of OU342966.1, from coordinate 31,219,138 downwards.
AATACAATAGTAATGGTGAGAGATAGTATGGATATCACACAGAGTGACCTACTAAAATACTTGGAATTGATGTTAAAACTTAGCGTTGAAAAAATTATACTTTGTGACTCCCTTACTCTGAATTACTAACAGGGTCACAAAAAAGTAATATAAATAATTTAAATACTTGCATGCATAACTTTTCAATTGGTCACAGTGACTAAATTGAAATTGAATACTTTGACACGAATTCTTACATTCGTGATTTTGTTTTGACGAAAGGTAAATTATACCTGCCACATTATTTTAAGAAACAATTAGCTACTAAGTTCGCTTGCATTTTACCTTGCAATGAATCTGTTACAATAAGTGTAACAGGAAACTTTTCAATACCAGTCATTATTGATCATTATGATTGTTTGCAAGGCGTCCAAAGCTTTAGGATTTATAATGCGAACTTCTGGTGACTTCAAAAATATTAAATCTATAAAAATACTACATTGCGCTTTTGTCCGTAGTCACCCTCGATACGCATCGCAAGTTTGGAATCCTCAATATAATAAATATATTTCTCGTATTGAAGGTATACAGAAGAGATTCCTGAAATTTCTCGATTATAAGGCGCATCAATATTCCCTTGACTATGATCACCGATGTAGGAGATATCATTTTCTACCTTTGGCTATAAGGCATAATATATCTGACGTTTGCTTCCTCATGAGTATCGCCTATGGATCAGTCGATAGCCCGGACCTTTTATCACTAATTAACCTTCGAATTTATAAAAAGAGCACGAGACAGCACAATCTTCTTTATATTGACTCATGCAATACGAATTACAGACAGAATGCATTTATTTCAAGAGCAAGTAACCTGTTCAATAATATCTCTACTGATTTAGATATGTTTTGTACGAGCACCTCATAAGTTAAAAGAGCCTTGACAATCAAACATTTCGATTAGTTTTAATTCTATTTATTTTGCATCTTTAACTTTAAGTCTTTTCGTTTTATACTCGTAAGAACCAATAATTAAACCTAATGTAGTAATTTAACTTGATTAAGTTTGCTATAAACTTAAAATGCATCTCCTGTAAAGTCGTAAAAATGTAATGACGTCATTGTTCTGTTGGATGAGCGATATGTATATGTAGTTCAATGAATGGCTGATGCCATCATGACTCTTAATTTTATAAAATTGTTAAATCTATCTGGTGGAGATTTTTAATCGGCATTTAGTTGTATAAGAACACTTCTATTATAATAATTTTACTGTAAATCTTCTTAAAAGAAAAAAAAAGAAAAAAAAAAATAATAATAGTTCATATCATTTTGTCCGTATTGACACAGTTGGTACAAGTACTAACAAAATTGTAACAAATTCTTTTTAGAATTAAAGACACCGAGAAAGCCCCCTGGTTTTAAGCTGGTACATCAAAACATACAGGGTGGCTTCCTCGGCAAAATACTTTCAATAAAGTGGTTCCTAGAGGAATCAAAAACGGATATTTTGTGCTTAACTGAACACCACTTACCAGAACATATTTATTATGCAGTTTAATGTTAATAATTTTAATGTTATTAGCTGTTACAACCGGTTAACTTTACAAAAAGGTGGCTCTATGATTCTTTAGGTCTTTCAAAAGGAACATTTTGTTGTTTGAAATAATATTTCGTAGCTTGGAAGGTCCCTTTCATTATAATTAGTTAAACATAAATAAATATTTTAGGTCAAGTATGTAATAATCGTTTAGATGGTTATGCCCTACAGACTTTCACACATAAAATGACACAACATTAATTTTTAACGTTTTTTTGTCACCATTTCGTCGAAGTGTGCGCCATGAAGAACCTATTTTTCCTTCTTTCTAATGTTAAATGAAATAGAGTATACCAGTAGAAAAATAAATTCCAGAAATCTTAAAATGACGATAACTTTTTTTCTCAGACCCGATGTTAATGAAATAAAGCTTATGTTCTATTCCAAATTAAGTTCTGTACAAAAACTACATGAAAATCCGTTCAGTAGTTTTAGAGATGTGCGTGAGCAAACAGACAGACAGAAAAGAATTCTAAAAATCGTTGATTTGTGTTCTATTACTCTTCTTTAGTCACCCCCTTTCTATTTCTATTACTTTTCTTCAATGTACAGATACAGCGGTTTCTACTGTTTTATTATATGTATATTGATTATGAACATTGTACTGGGGTTTTAATCGCGTTGAAGATAAACAATTTTTGATTGGTTATTTAACGAAGTTAAAAGGAAAAACAAGGTAACAAGTAGGTACTAGTCGACCAAATGTAGGCCCCTTTTTAGACGTTATTAGCTGTTAAATCTTAAACTCGATTAATGTCCATAGTATCAAACCGTTCTAAGTTTGCATATTGTGACGGGCAACTACGGAACCCTACACTGCGCGTGGCCCGACCCCTACTTGGCCGGCTTCTGGCATATGGTTTGGATAGAAGACCAGCCCCTTGATTCTGTATCGTAAACTCAGTTGCCAAACCGAGTGCCTGTCGTCTAAAACATACATATCCGCTTATCTAAGGATAAGTTCGCACTTGAAATGACTTCACTATTCGTAAATACATAATTCAATACCCATTAAGGGTTATTTTGAAAGTTCATTTTTGAACGAGCGAGCGAAGCGATCGAGTTCTCCGAGTCTACTGGAACAATCCGCCGTTTGTTGTACGTATGTATGTTTGTATGTATGAATGTTTGTTCGACGATAACTTGAGTATCATTGATCGGAATGTCATGATATTTGGCAGGCAAGTAAATAAGGCAAATATATTTTTTTATTTGGAACCTAAGCCAAATCGGTCAAGCGTGAATTGGGCGAGCGCGAGTTCAAAGTTTGGGGCGAACTACTGCTTTAATGTTTGATAAATGCTATGCGATGGAAATTAGTGTGAATAAACCACATCTAACTAGTAGTTCGCCCCGAACTTTGAACTCGCGATCGCCAGATTTGCGCTTGACCGATTTGGCTCATGTTCGAATGTATGTATGTAGGTATGTTTGGTCGACGATAACTCAATTATCGCTGATCGGAATTTCATGAAATTTGGCAGGCGAGTAAATAAGGAAAAAGAATTCTTAAGTTCGAACATGAGCCAAATCGGGTGAGGGCGAGTTCAGAGTTCGGGGCGACTTACTAGTAATTTTATTGGTTATTATTTGATTCATTACTTGATTGGATATGCATTATGGCTGCCTTTCGTTCGAATCTGCATATATGTAGTTAGTTGTGTAAGAGAACGACGTTTTGTTCAACACGAAAATTGTCTTAAATTAATTACTTGAATTTTCGAAATTCTTCTTATCGTGTGGGCTGCAAGGCCTATCGACCCAGCAAGCCCTGGTGTCAGAGTTTTTAAGCCGCCTTACGGCCTCTGACGTGGTTTAGGTAACGACCACTCTAGAAAGTGGCCGGGACCAACAGCTTAACGTGCCTTCCGAAGCACGGAATCATCTTACTTTTCGGACAATCAGGTGATTCAAGCCTGCAATGTCCTAACCAAACTGAGAACAATCCACATAGTGACTTTCCACTATGTGTCCCCCCGCGGGAATTGAACCCACGACCTCCGGGTTGAGAGCCCAAGGCTCTCACCACTAGACCACGGAGGTAGTGTAGGATAGTAATTTTCGAATAAAAATATATAGCTTATTTGCCCAGATAAATTACCCAATAAAGTTCTAGAATTATTCGAAGACACGAAAAAGAAACATCCCTCTAAAATATATATTTTTTAGAACATGGATATCAAATTATAGTTATTAAAGATCTCATTGTAAAACTATATATGGCTATGAATTTATGATAATGGAACTTGCGCATTATTTCTAGATACCCTCTGAAAAATACTAGAAACTTCTGAAACGAACATCACCGAGGCTCGCAGACTGTTTTCACGTTTTTGTTTAATGACTTATTGATATTGACAAGATGATTCAACTGTACGGTGTATCGATTAAAGGAGAACGAATTGAACCGTTAACTGATAGGCCTATAACCGATCGGAGCTGTTGTCTGTGGCACCGGTGACCCTCGTCTCGTGCAGCATCACGCGGCCAGGTGCGACCTTATGGCGAGCCCACAGGGTCGACAATCCGGCGTGCAACGCGTGCTGACAATCAGTAATGGTGCACGGTGAGTAGGTCAGTAGAGGTGACAGCAGCTGCCGCCCCCGCAGCGCACCTGGCCCCGCGCGCACCCCGCACACCCCCGCGCGCACCCGCACACGCACGCACTCGTGCGCCTCTATCATGCAGATTTATGGGTCAGATGCAGATTGTATTGCAGATGCGAACAATTCACTAACATAGAATCTATAGTATTATTATTAGTTCTGCGTCAAAAGATCTATACTCGGCAAACCCAAGAGAAGAGTCATGCTTGTGAATACATATGTATGTATGTACCTGTTGGTAATAAATGACGATAATAAGTGTATAGTAATTAACAAATCAATTAAAAGAGGTTTTTTTTTTAATATTTATCAAATTATTATAAAAATCATTTTTTTCGAAGTCTGAAACCATGTTGTAAGACCCTGCCGGGCCCCTGATGAGCCAACTGTTTCGACTTTGGGATATGATCTTCTGGAAACTTTCTCTTCTTAATATTTATAAAAAATAAGATTGTTGAATTTTAATCGAGGTATTTAGGAAAAATAAATTTTTATTCTCTCTAAATGAAAGTCAATGCTATCTTTGTAATCATCGTAACTGAAATAATTGCATACATTTGTTCAAGGTTTAAAATTTTATTTATAAATGTTACGGTCGAGAACTTAAATATAGGCTGAAATTAAATCAACCGACCAAATTCACACTGGAGACTCTGTTAGTGATCAAGAACTAGGTTCAGTAATTCTTTTGGCCAATTTCGAAAAATTACTGTTTGGACTAGTTTAACGTGGTACAACCAAATCCCGGTGCAAAGTGCACATCATAACATTGTGTTCCTTAGTTTTGAATAAAAAGTATGCAAAAATTGCATTTTAATATTATTTATAATAATAATAGAAGAGCTTGCATGACGAGATTGATGGATGTAGAAGCAAATAAAGTGTGTCAGAATCGTAGCAGATGGAAATCTGTAGTCTCTGCCTACCCCTCTGGGAGACAGGTGTGAGTAAATGTATGTATTAATAATTACTAATTATGTAATAAAAATTGGAGCAAAAAAAAAACGGCTAAGTGCGATTAGAACTCGTGCCCAGAGGGTTCCATACATATCGTTTATAAAACAAACTGTACAGCTATGGTAACCAACGATCCACTAATCTCCATGTATCCAAGGGTTCTGATTTAATTAACACTGCATTATAGCCCGGTAGTCAAAAATAGATATGAGAAAGTTGTATTTATATTAGAAGTACTTGTACTATGTCAAATTGAATGAAATTTGAAATATACCGTGTTTATACAATGCCTGCTTGGTTACTGAAAAAACAGGCTTCTAGTTTTATCCAAAACGAATAAACTTAACTGCTTCAAGAAAAAGATGGTACGGCCGTGCCGCTTTTTAGCTCGACTTGGCGATTGATGACAATTTTCAGTTACATTTTGCCTCATTGACGTCAGACTGACAGATTTCATTCAAACATGGGGTTTCAGGAGTCAAAAGTTTAATAAGGGCAATATTTTCAGAAAAACATCATTTTTCTTTTTATGGCTTTCTTGCCATACTATCGTTTGGTATTGTGCCGCCTAGCTGCGTCTGTGGTTAGAAGCAACAGTTCGGGCCGAGACACTTTACCGAAAAGACTGTGACGAGCCGCATCACAGTCTCGTCATCAGTCTTGTATAAAAGCGCTATAATTTTTTTGGCCTAACCTACAGCTTATTCTGTGAGAGGTTGAATGCCGATGTCATCTTAGAGGCTGTAGTTTTTTTTAAAAGAGCCAGTACTTTTTGTTCCCAAAACCTGTAAATAAAATGAAACATTCAAGAATATGGACAACTACTAGCAAGTTCGTCTGCGTGAACTTAAGATATATCGCGGGGCAAAAGACACGCGGTGTTTTTTTAACTTCCCATGGAAATGTAGTTTTCAAACATAAACACTATTCTAGTGAGTACACAGAGTACCCTGGAGCCTTTAGTACCGAGAGCCGATTGTGTCGCTTCTTGTAATTGTGTGAAACGCTAGGAGGTTGCTCTTTTGGCACCTCTTCAATTAGTAGGTATTTTTTTCTTTGATAGCACCAGCTAACATCCAACATTCTTGGTTTTTCATATTATTCAAGTGATGTAGTAAGAGAAGAACGACATCAGTTTTGTCTTTCAAATACTTACTACGATCTTGTTATGCGGTCAATTCACAGCATGAAGGATAAGTCACATGTCGACCTCTTCGTGGTTTGATCGCACCGGATACGAATTTGTTTTTTCGTTAATGGATAAAACGTGATCTTCGTCTTTATAGGCACCAGCTATGACCACTAACTCCCAAGTCACACGAAATTGATCTTGTCAGCCAAGAAAGCTGCCAGATCCGTCTTATTTTCAGGTGACGCTAGAAAGTTTGCCCAGGTCTTGGTGAGACGGACTGGACGAGATGAAATTGATTTCCGTATGAGGTGGGCCCATGGCCCGATGAGCTTCGCTTTTGCCTTGTGTTTGACTTTATACTCATCGCACGGTACCCGCGGGTTTCAATAATAAATATGAAACATCATCTAGTGCATCCAGTGTTTAGGTGAATTGAGAAAAACTTAGATTATAGGGAAATCTATCACTTTATATCATCACTATATACTCTGATTTCTCATTGGTTATAAGAATAATAATAAAAACTCACCGAATTATTGATAACCTAGTAAAGCAACAGGATCTTTTATGTAGTTTTCCTGAAAATTTTGGCTAAAACTGCGTTGGATTTCAGTAGAAAACTTGGGGTTTTTAGGGTTCCGTACCTGAAGGGTGGCAAACAAAACCTATTACTAAGCCTCATCTGCTCTATTTATCTGTCCGTCTGTATGTTACGAGGGTCAGCCTTCGTGGGTAGCTGGTTGAAATTTTAATAAAATACGTGTTACGGCCTCTATCTCACCAAACAATAAAAACTAAAAAACTTTAACCCAAAGGGGGTCCCAATATAAAAAAAACTCAATGATTTTGGTTCCAGCCCCATTCTCATAGATAGTAATACACTCAACTTTCATGGCAGATTTTTGTGGACGGTCTAAATGCAACCAATTATAAAAACCGGACAAGTGCGAGTCGGACTTGCCCACTGGGGGCTCCGTTAAAGATTTCTTATGATTTAATTACAAATGTATAGTTTTTAGATTTTTCTCCATATTTGTAGCATAAGACGGTATCTTGCCACATTTCATAGTTCTAATACGCTATGAATTTTGATTCCCTTGAGAGTGTCGAAATGTACGTTTTTGCGGCATAAACGGCCGTATCTTTTTTTTACTTAACTTAGAAGTTTGATATTTTCACAGATTCAAGGAACTGTAGCCTTGAGTATATGGTTTTAATTTCAACTCGATACCTTTAAGCCTTCCCGAGATAAAGGGTCTTGACGGACAGACGGACGGAAAGACGGACAGACGGACAACAAAGTGATCCTATAAGGGCTCCATTTTTTTCCTATTGAGGTACGGAGCGAATCATTTGTTAGACGCTATCATCTTAGTTGTTTATTTTTTGTCGGCTTGATGTTGCTACGGCATTTACATTGATATTATTTATCACAATTTTGGATTCCGTACCTGTACTGTATGATGGTACGGAACCCTTCGTCCGCGAGTCCAACTCCTATGACTCGTTTATCCTCATAATGGAATGATATCCATTGCAATAGCAAATCCGGTTAAAGGAGCCAAAAAATTGTCTTCCATGATTTTGTAAAGTACTTCTAGTATACATACGACTTTGTGATGTTTATTTTTGAAATCTACGACCCCGATAATCTCGAAAAAGAAACCCCTTCAGCATTTCTGGGGCCAAAAATAAAAAATTCGTTTTTTTTTGGAATTTGTCCGCCATTTTGATTTTTTTGCCCTTAAACGTCAAAATACAACTGGCAACATTGAAAAGTCGTAATCAAGAGAGTCTAATTACCCTAAAAAACACGTTTCCAAAATATCTCCAAAGATGTCGTTAGGAATAAGAAATAAGCATCTTTTCTCATTTTTGCACCCATCTATTTTCTACTTGAATAATTAATATTCCAATACCTGTGATATATGACCAAATTGTGGACGGAATTTCAGATTTCTAAATGAACTATAGGTATAGGTTTTTATTTAGTAATTCAAGTCAGTAATTCGTTTCTGAGAATTGTGTGATTTTGTCAGTTGTTTTGCGATGGAATTCCAAAAAGGGTTTGTATTATTTTTTCACCTGATTTATTGTTTTTCTAATAGTATCGTTTTTTTTAATATTTTACTCGTACCATTTATGTAAAACTGTTTTTGTACCTGTTTCTGCATAGGGGTAATTCCACGGAAGATATCGCACCCCTTACATTTTTTCAAAACATGTAATAACATGATATAATAATTATTTAACAATTTAAGAATGTTGTATTTAAATCATATTTTTAAGTTTCCATGCATACTATATAAAATAGGTACCGAATTATCAATACTTTGCTTAATAAAAAACATAACTGGACTAAAGGCTGTGACAATAGTGGTCAGTTTTCATGGAATTACCCATAGGGCTGATTTTTTCGATGCAAAATGACGCTATTCACGTGAAACACGGTAAAAACTATTCCTTCAAGCTTTCAAAACCAAATAGTTTCAGATACCGTTCACCAGCGTCTGTGTGTTTTGTTAAGCCTGTATGCTGTCGTAGTAATTTCGTAGCACTGCACTAACTACGAAACTTCACTTCTGTGAACTAAAGAGAAATGTGTATATAGCCTTTGTTTTTCGGGTACCTACTTTAGGTAATGTTCTTCTACTAGAATGTTCATATGAAAAGCTTGGCTGAATACTGCAGGAGGTCCATCAGAGCGATACACGAAGATTTTAACATTTTTAGTTCCCTCTATTCCTCATGTTGAATGTGAAAAATAATAAAAAAACAGCGAAGGTCGTGTGGGGCCACGCGCAGTGTAGGGTTCCGTAGTTGTCAGTACATTTTATAAGTTGGTCTACTACTACGCCAAACTTTTAGTCCCATACATTTACAAGAACGGCCCATACATTGTCGTGTTTAGAGGGAACGAAAAGTTTGGTACGACCTATACTCGTAAACCTGTAAAGCCTACGTAGCTGTGATACTTTTCCTTTTAAATTCATTATATATACTACGTCTGTGAATTTTTTCACATATCCATAAACAACCGTTTAGCCAACAGGGGGGAGACTTGACTAACAGAAATTAGCATTTTAGATCTTAATATTTCACCAACAGATCCCTAAATCGAAAAATGGTTTTCACACACCCATAAAGTTTTTAAACGGTCTATCTAACGATATCTCACACTATGAGATAGACAAGAAAAAAAAATTATCCCCAGTTTACGTGGATTCGAGGCAGGTACACTTAAAAAAAAACATGATTTTATTTTACCGTTTTGTCGACGTGATTGATATGTACATATACTCATGTCAAATTACAGCTTTTTAGTACTAATAATCTCTGAGCTAAGCCGTGGACTGGACAGACGGACGGACGGACACGGCGAAACTTAAAGGGTTCCTTGTCGGACTACGAAACCCTAAAAACGGTTGGTAATATATTAGTCTTCGAATTATCTGCTTTCTGGAAATAATCTAAAAGATCAAAGAAAAAAAAAATTAAACGAAAGTTTTTGTGAAGTTAATGAGGACGAAGTATTATCTCTACTTCTGAAGGCTAAACTTATTTGCTCTTCAGGAACTTTATGAATTTAACAGTTTCTAAAGAAATATTCCCTTCGTACTAAATAATAAAATGAAAAAAATAATAATGCAACAAAAAAACATTATGGCTTTTAAATGGAATCATAATCGAAAAATATAATGCGAAGTGACAAATAAATATGTATTATTTAAATACTTATACAAAGATAGAATTTATACCATATAAATAAAACTTACCTTAGTCAAAAACAGTACTGAAGATAGTAGCTGGGACAATAGAGTGGATAACGCATGTGGTACAGTAGTCTGCTAAATAGAATGCTGGTTACTTTACTTCTTACTAGCCTTAATGTAAACCATGCCTTAGAGATGGACCAACAGCAAGGTCATCGCTGGTGGTACTCACGCAGGGTGGTGTGTGAATGCTGCCGCCGCGCACGCTCCTCCACCGCCGCGAGCACCACGCGCCGCAGCCGCGCCACCGGGTACACGAGCCAGCGGGGGGGCTGCTGCACGCGCCGCTGCAACACAGACATTGTCACTGCTACATGAGGCTCTCTTCGAGTCAGGACGACTAATTAAATCATCAACAACCAGCCGGTGGCTCATTTTCAACCCAGGCAATGCTAAATTACAGCGGTGATGTGAGGTATCAACAATTAAAACAGACTTTTCTGATTCTAATGTAGTTAAATGTACATAGGCGAGCATACTCTACCCTTAGAATTCAATATAACGATGCATTTCTTATAATGATGAAGCGATCTAAGTGTTGTAGGGTATAAGGTGTAGAATAGCAACCAACTGGGATCGATTGCGCAGATCATAGTCAGTGATTTAGTCCAGAATCCTTATTTATACTAATAATAGAGTAGTAAAAAAGTCGTGTCTACTTTATTATTATTTATTATAATAAATTTAATAATAATAAAAAGAAATGTTTTTTATTTTAAATGCAATATTGTACCGATGTCAAAACGACCATTTTTAGGGCTCTGTAGTCAACAAGGAACCTTTAGTTTCGCCATGTCCGTCCGTCCGTCTGTCTGTCTGTCCGCGGCTTAGCTCAGAGACTCTTAGTACTAGAATGCTCTAATTTGGTAGGTATAGTTTACATATAGTTTACATATATGTATATAAAAATGATTTTTGTTTATCTCCCCTACACGTAAAGTAGGGATGATTTTTTTATTTCGCGTCCATTCCATGGTCTGGAATATCGTTAAAAAGGTCTTTAAAAAATATTAAGGGTACGTGAAAACCATTTTTTGATTCAGGAATCCGTTTGCAAAATATAAAGCTTTAAAAGTGCAAAGGAGAATGCCACAGGATCGTACTAAATGGCGTCACAACCAAATCAAAGATATAAAATTACTTAGATATTTTAAAATCCGATCAACATCTTTTTGATCAAAAGAGTTCACTTACATCCGGAATTCTAACATCATAAGGGGATAATAAAAAAATCGGTATTTTCATTTCCATTGCTGCTTTACTATAATTAGGTTGCCAACCAAAAATCGCTTCTATCAAAAGAGAATAAGGTCTTTGCGTTGCCCTTGTCAGTGTACAGTAAATTCGAATTGCGGATACTAATTTAAATAAGACTTGGTGATTTGGTAAAGTACATTTTAGTCTCCCTAAAATTAACTTGGTTTGGTTTTGAGGCCACGACTTTGGGTTCGGTACAAGGCAGTGGCGTGCAAAGAACTTTTTGCTGGAAAAGATATGAGAAGGTCAAGTAATACGACAAAAATATCATGAGAAAAATTAGAAACCAATTTGGAAAAAATAAAAATTTTAGTTAGAGTGGAGTGGAGCGTCCCCCCCCCCCCCTGCTGGCTAAACGGTTGTCTATAGAAATGTAAAAAAAAGGAAAACTATCACAGCTAAGTAGGCTTTACGGGTTTACGAGTACAGGTCGCGCCAAACTTTTTGGTCCCCTAGAATGTATGGGACCAGAACTTTGGCGCTGTCTGTATTAGTAGACCAACTTATATGTACCGGGCAACTGTGGAACCCTACATTGCGCGTGGCCCGACACGCACTTGGCCGGGTTTTTTTGTTAAAATCAAGTGTCCCCCCCTCTCTCAGATAAACGATGTTCTTAGACATGTGAATTATAAGGAAATTAAAAGGAAAACTATCACAACTAAGTAGACTTTACAAGTTAACGAGTAACAGCTAACCAACTTAATTTTGCAGAAATGTTTCATACATGTCATAAGTTTGTAATTTTTATTCGAATCATTTAATTCTGATTTGAATGCCACAGAACCTTCAGGCGTGAGTCTTACTTGACCGAGTGGGATTTGACCGGTATTAAAATTTTTCGTCTTTTGTCTTTCTATCTGTCTGTATGTTCATCAATCAACGGATTTGCATTTGGTTTTCTTTGTTATCAAAGTAGTGACCCCGGTCAACATGTAGGCTATAAGAGATATTGATAAAATAACACCTAAGCCGAAAACATTGCAGAAATTGAAGAAACGCGGGCGGATCCGCGGTCGAAAGGCTAAAGTTGTAAATAAACTAGCTAACAGTGTAATTTCTCTATATTTTTTTTAAGATGCCTTAAATTGTAAATTTTTTATGTTTACTGTTTTTATTTTTTATTTTTATTCTTTGGGTTGTATTTGCTTGAAATAAATGGATATTATTATTATTAGTAAAAATATATATTCTTGCTGAGAAAAAGAAAAACACATCTAAACGGAACTGTATTGGTGATACTCTGCTGTATAGTCCGTCAATCTGTCTGTCCGTCCGTATGTCACGGATCTCTAGCTCGTAGACGGAACAAGTTACAGAAAAATGAGAAATGTTGTGTATGTTGACCTAAATAAAACCGAATATTGAATTAGAAATTCAATTAAATTTCAGGGTGTTATGAAAAAATCGGAGTCAATTTAATTGTTTTATTAAAAATGGTTTTGATGATGGCAAAAGTGTGAATTGACGATTTCTCAATTTGATTTCGACTGGCACTTGGTTAGTTATTGTTAGGTTACGAGTCTATCTCAAAAACTGAACTATAAAAGTTAGGAACATTGAATTTCTGTATATTATGTACCATTTACTATATTTATACAGCAACTATTGAAAACCCTTGAAAATTCTTTTCTGTCACATTAAGTTAGGTACGATAACCTTATAAAGCGAGACCCGACTCACACTTGCAACTTTTTCAGAATTACTGAACGCTGCGTGAAAATGTAATCGACGCTTTGAAACATTTTACAACACTTTCTAAAGATTAAAACAAAACTTTGGCCACAAATTATCATATAAATTCTTATTATAAATTATGACTTTTTCGAGATTCAACTTGGATGTGTCTATTTGACGATCACCGCAAAGATAAATTTTGCAGCAATATGCTGACAGTAATTCCGTTTACTTGTCACTAAATAGTTGTTTTAATATATTTTTTTAGTACTTCTTTGAGTTTCAATATTTATCTTCTGACGAAACTCAGAAGTCTTAGATAATAGTTTTGATATTTTTAGTACTAGGAGTATATCCTCTGTTTCATTATTTATCGTCTAGCGAAGCTATGAGCCTATACAGCTACATGATGCTCAGTTTGGGTTTCGTCCCAAGCTGTCAACTGAGACTGCTATCCTAAATCTCAAGCACACTGTCAGATACTACGCTGACAGGAGGACACCGGTGTATGCCTGTTTTCTGGACTTGTCCAAGGCGTTTGATCTGGTCTGCTATAAAGTGCTTTGGGAAAAGCTGGAAAAAAGAAACCACTCTGCCAAAAGAAGTGGTGTCAATTTTTAAGTATTGGTACGGTAATCAGTCAAATTATGTAAAATGGGCCGGCAATAACTTGTCGGATGCATACAGGTTGGAGTGTGGAGTGAGGCAGGGTGGCCTGACCTCACCTAAACTCTTCAACATGTATGTGAACCAGCTCATCGTTGAGCTCAGCAACGCCCGAGTCGGTTGTTCAATAGACGGGGTAGCTATGAACAATACATAGGTAACACTAAAAGTTTCCGGAACTGGCCACTTACATAAACAATATTTAAAAATGTATTGCAACATTTGAAAATAGAACTCTTTGGCTGTAGAATGCAGTTTGTTTCATCTGACTGTATTTTGTTTTTACCTTGTGGCGCCATTTAAAAAATTGTGTGTCTGCATCAACATGGATGTAACTCGGGAAAATTTTCGTAGTATGATTTTATACGATTTTAAGTGTAATTTGACAGCTCAACAGAGCATCGCTCGGCTTGAAACAGCTTTTGGCAATGAAGCACCATGCAAGACGTCTGTTTATAGCTGGTTTGCAGAATTCAAGCGTGGTCGTATCAATCTCAGTGACGAATCTCGCGATGGTCGGCCGTCCACCGCTGTGACCAACAAAAACATCGATGCTGTGCGCCGTATGATTGAAACAGACAGGCATGTGACCTACCATGAAATTCGCGCATCCTTAGAAATACGCATGAGTCAAATACAATCAATCCTACACAAACATTTGGGTGTGAGAAAGCTGTGCTCGCGGTGGATCCCACACAACTTGACCGAGGCTCAGAAAACGGACCGCGTCACTTGGTGCAGTGCCATGCTTACCAGATTCAACGAAGGTGCGTCAAATTTGGTGTGGGACATAGTAACAGGTGACGAAACATGGATTTATTGCTACGATCCCAAAACAAAGCAGCAATCGAGCGTATGGGTCTTTCAAGATGAGCCGAAACCAACCAAAGTGGCGCGCGTGAAAAGTGCATCTAAGCGGATGATTGCTTCTTTTTTTAATAAAACTGGACACGTGGCTACTGTTGCTTTAGAGAATCGTCGTACCGTGAATAGTGACTGGTACACGACCATTTGTTTGCCGGAAGTTATTGACGAACTCCGTAAAAATAACCGTAAACGCCGTATCATCCTGCACCACGACAATGCTAGTTCTCACACGGCCAGACAGACAAACGACTTTTTGAAGACGAAAAATGTAGAACTCATGAGTCATCCTGCATACAGTCCCGACCTGGCACCTTGTGACTTTATTCTGTTCCCAAAAATTAAGAACCAATTACGCGGTCAACGATTTTCATCACCAGAAGAGGCTGTCGAGGAGTATGAAAAACACGTTTCAGAGGTCACCACAGGGGAGTGGCACAAAAGTTTTCAAAACTGGTTTGATCGAATGAAAAAGTGCATAGACGCCAAGGGAGATTATTTTGAAAAACAATAAATTAATTTTGTACCTTTAATAGTATTTTTTCATATTCATTCCGGAAACTTATAGTGCGTCCACGTATCAGCTACGCTGATGATATGGTGTTGTTGAGCCCTTCGATGAGGGCCCTGAGACACTTGTTGGGAATATGTGAGTCATATACGGTGACTCATGGACTCGGGTATAATGAAACAAAGAGTGAGTTAATGGTATTCAGGGCGGTTCAGAAGAGCTATGACACCGTTCCGGAACTCCTACTTAATGGGACTCCTCTGAAACATGTGGACAAGTTTAAATACCTGGGTCATTGGGTCACTGCGGATTTAAACGACAATGCAGATGTAGAAAGGGAGCGCAGGGCGTTGTTTGTTCGCTGCAATATGTTGGCTCGTAGGTTTTCTAGGTGTACAAAGGAAGTGAAAGTCATGCTCTTCAAGGCATTCTACCAGTCTTTGTGCACCAGTAGTCTGTGGACCGGATATACGCGGGGAGCATACAATGCCCTGCGCGTGCAATATAACAACGCGTTCAGGGTGTTGTTGGGGCTGAGGCGATATTGTAGCGCTTCTGGCATGTTCGCAGAGGCTTATACTGACGGCTTCCATGCCGTAGTAAGAAAAAGGTGTGCGTCTCTGTTAAAGCGCGTGCGTTCCAGCTCCAACAGCTTGCTGAGCACGTTTGTAGACAGGTGGGACTCTCCGATTCTACGCCACTGGATTGGCCTGCATGTCCATGTCTAGTGGGGCGTGGAGTCTTCTTTGTGTATTTTGTATATTGATGTATTAGCATAAGATACTAACAATAGCATAAGTTGTTTTATTACTAACATGTTTATATGGATCTTTGATCTGAAATAAATACATTTGATTTGATTTGATTTGAAACAAAGAAATCTGAAATAATCGTTTTAATATTTATATTTTACATTTTAAACGGCGGTAGCTCAGGGGTAGAACGCTGGCCTCTCAATCTATGAGATCCAGGTTCGATCCCCAGCCGGGGCATGCACCGATGAGTTTTTCGGAAATTATCTGCAGACTATTTAATACTTACCACTTGCTGAACGGTGAAGGAAAACATCATGAGAAATCCTGCATGCCCAAAAAAAGCGTGTATTTGTGCCCGAAGAACGGCGATAGGGCTCACGTAATAATCGTCGGTGTGCCGCGGGTGTGCCGAGTGTGGACTGTGACTTGCATTTCCCAGTTCACACTCGGGACACCTCTGACATCCCCTCGGGGATTCATGTCGTGACGATATATTTTTACTTATTTTATATTTTATGAGGCTATGTAAATAAAATATTGATTTTGGAAAACACGTTTGGGTAATTTTTTATCGAGAGAAATAATTATTGAATTGAGGTCTTCAAACACACTTTTTCTCCGCGTTTGACAAATAGGATTCATGAAACAAATCAGCGTTTATTTGTTCAATTTTTGGTGTGTACATTTAGATATTCCATACGGGTAGATTATTTGTTTTCAAAAATCTGCCAATGAAAGCGTACAAATATTTAGTTTAGCATGTTAAAGCATGTTTTAGCAATTATAAAATTCCATAATATTTACAATGTCCAAAATAATAATAAACAATGTCAAGTTTATGTCAATAGTATTAAAATTGAATATGAATATAAATATCGATGTCCACCATTTCAAATTCTCCCCGTTCATCCTCCTTTACAGAGTAGAAACAATGGATTAGTAACCATGTGTTTATTTTTGCGGTATGCTTTTCAAACTATCAGGAAGGGCGTTAAAAACTTTTACAGCCATGTCAGAAACATTTTTTTGTGTCATTCTTAGTTTACATGTGGGGTTAAACAATTTGTCACCTACCTTACTTCTTTGTGATACTTCACTCTTTTGAGGGAAATATTCAGAGTGTTGACGAACAAAAATGACTATCTGTTTAATAAAAGTAGCAAACTTTAAAAAGTTTTTATACCCTACTGATCTTTTATACAAGGAATTCTCTGTGCTAACCGTGCGACAGTTATATATTAAATGTTTAATTATAAGGCAGCATATTGTACCAACAGCCCCCCCTATCTCTACAAGAAGGTATATAAAGTCCCTCTTTACGGGACTGGTTTTGCTCAAGACTTTTCTTTATTTCTAGGACCATACTTATATAATAAAATTAGCAAACGAGTACGACACTACTGAAAAACTACTCGACATTCAAAAGTAATTTACACCCAGAACAGGCCATAAATTATAATATACACATATTGTACGTATTTATTATAAATATTTATATAATATGTTGAAGATAGTACTTGGTTAAGGTGTATAAATAATTATGATAAAATTTATTATTATGTTATGTTATTATGTATTAATTATTGTATTGCATGCACTATTACTAATTAAATATAATATTGCCTGCACTTGTTAGGTGGTAGAGCTAATGCCGGGCTCGACTGTGGAGGTACCACCATCTTACTCGGAAATCCTCCTGAAGTTATTCGGGGGAGAGTAAGATAACAGCTCTCAGGCAAAACCAGGCGGCCCACCATTGCCTGGGACCGATGGATGGCGGTATATCCATCCCCAATTGCCGGGCCTTATATAAATCAGACTGGTGACGGGCACCGGCGTCACTGGTGCAAGGGTTTCGGCACCGCGCTCACCAACCCGCCTGCCCAGCGTGTGTGAGTATGGGCATTTCTTCCAGGATGACAACCAAGAGTGGCGAAATCCTGGAAAGGTCTATGTCCAGCAGTGGACGAAACAGGCTGATGGATGGATGGATGGATTGCCTGCACTTTACGACTTGCACTACTGCCATAAGCAATATTGTATTTAGAGGACGGGAAAGCTACCCCTTTACTAGCACGGAGGGTAGAAATACTATTTATTGTGAATAATTCTATGTAAACCTATGGTTAGGTCACAAATTGATTTTAATTTTCAAGCTTAATTTATTTGGTTTTTGAAAAAAAAAAAAAATTTTTTAATGTATATTCAAGGTAATGGTAATAGCTTCAATTTCATAAACAGTCTTCATGACTTTCTGAAAGGTACCCCACATATGGCTCGGAGTCATTTTTATTTAATTTTAAAAATAGTTTGTCCACTTCACTTGAATTGCCTTACAGAATCAAACCATACTGTAAGATGGATGGAATATATTCATAATAGGCCGTAATGGAGACCTTTAATGAAACAGCTTCCCTTAGACGTCGGAGAGCAAAAATAAACCTATTCAGTTTACTGCAGACCATCTCAACATGTATTTTTTATTTGCAGTATTTATAAATATGGAGATTATACAAGATACAAGCAATTTAGTCGAATCAACGAACGAACAGAACTTAAAAGTAATTTATTTGATGGGTTTTAACAAAATTTAGATTTTTGATTTTGGAAATTTTGCCAACTCTTTTAGGTTTTTTTTTTGCAAAATTAAATTTTTTTTTTTCCCTTTTGCACTAAATTCACCCCTGCCGCAGTGCGTGTTTTTTCGCTTGGAGTGAGAGTGACAAAAATAAAATTAATGTAGCCTCTTAAATTAACCCCTTTAATAAGGTCATCATCAGGAGAACAGAGAATGTAATGTATGAGTCCCACATGTCGCATCGTCACAACAGAAGCTGCGGGGCCCGAGTGTGGGCGCACAGGTGCAGGCGCGGCGCCTCCGCAGTCCGCACTCCACGTCGGGCCACAAAAAACCGAGTGAGTCGTCTTCGGGGTTGACGCGTGCGCACATAAAAACGCAACCCTTTTGTCGCGTCGGCGACCTCCACGCGTCTAACGAGAGGTTTTTATAGAGGACGGGTGTCGGCAATTAGTGGGCGCTATCTAACGCCGCCCCTCCTGCCGGAACTAATTATCTGTCAGATTCTCACGGGTTTTTTAATAGATTTGTACACCGTTCTATTAGTGGCATACGTGTGTTTTATTTATTAGAAACGATATATGATGTCGTTGTTTTGTTGTAGCCGATACGTTTAGCGTCCACTTGGACATAATAGTTTAGTATAGGCCACTTCCGATAACGTCACCTATTCAGCTCTTTGTTTTAACTTCAACAATGTATACCTACATTACATGATACATGCTATCCCTGTTAAACATAAATTGACTTTTGACGACGTTAATAAACTACTTGTTCATTTCTATATTGTTCTGTGACCCTACCATTTACTAGTGTTCCTTCGTTAATAAAAAGGAAAATTCGGCGCAGCACAGAGCACGAAGGAAGGCTCCAAATCCCGAGCTCGAGCAGGTCGGGAGAGGAAGTTCCTCACTGATACATATTCAACAAAGCTCCGAGGCATTCGTACATACGGGAAAAGAGCCCGTCCCTTCTCAGATGGAATCAAAATATAAAAGTGTAAAATAGGTACACAGATGAGAGGTACGAGGTGCAGGGTACGGGGAGCGGGGTGAGGCGTCGCGGCGGAGGCGGCGTCTTCGCCGTCTCTCTCACTAATGTATTCACGTTTCCCGAGCGGTTCATTTTTTATCGCAGTCGCGCAACGCATTTGAATTTCCAGGCGAGAAAATCTCACGCACGAAGTTCCCGGCCGGTCGTCAGCGCGGTACGGTAATGACATCTAACAGTGAGACGGTGGGTGCAGATCGGCTCGGCACCGACGCGAGGTCACGGGTGTGGTGTGGGGGAGGGGCGGCTACATTGTAAATTCGCGCGGCGCGGGGGGCGGGCGGGGGCGAGTGTGCTGCTCGATAAGGCCTTCCAATGCGTCTTCCGGTCGGGTGCGAGTGGCGGCGGGCGGCAGCGACGACGCGCGACGGCGGTGGGCCACCATCTCGCGACCACGCTCGGACGCTGCTGATAAACACACCCTAAACTCAGTCAAAGCACACATCGATATCTACTAAAACGTACTCAGCAATTGCCACTTTATTTTTTGAAAAAATAAATGAGTAGATCCTCTTTTTTGCTCTTGGGGGAAAAATTTATGAAAATCTATTTTTACAAGCTACTACTTATATGCTTTTAAAAATTGATATCAAGGATAAAAACACTATACAAAAACGTTGACCGCTGGTTGTTCAAGAATTTAAAAAAAAGCTCTTTGAATACATAAAGAGCAAAAGTCCATGTAGACAAGGTAGCAAACTTAATTGATTGTGCGTAAAACTAACTCATTGTTTTATAAATACTTCGAAAAACTTGTTAGTACGAAAGTAGCAGCAGCGGAAGCATGGAGACAGATAATTTGAAAGAAGACGGCAATTCGGTCATTGTAAACTAAAATTCTTGCCAGCAAAAGCAAAGGAAAAATATTGAGTTTATGTGTGTATTTTCATTAAATATAAAGATTATCTGTTTATACAGGCTGTAAGTGTAGTGGTATATTTTTATGAAAAAACATAATCTACTGACAAAAAAGAACAAAAGGAACGTTTTTCTTTTCATACTAACATCAATATATAATTTAATTATTTCACCGGCAAGAGATTTTTTCCCTTTCACCTATTTTGTTTTTTCGTGAAAGTTGTTCAGTGCGATCAGTAGGCCTACCATGAGCTTAGGTCACGATCACGATACTCGCTACCGTCTGCGTGAAACATTTTGTATGAGAAATTGTGGTTCCTCTCAGTCACCGCTAGGGGCGCTGCACAGTTTCTCATATAAATATTTCACGTAGTCGTTAGGGCCTTGTAAGTGTACAGTATTTTCTTTATTATTGTTCCCTGGCAAGTAGTTAAAGGCGAGTCTCGTCAGGCAACGACTACTAACTAACTATCCATCCATCCATCCATCAGCCTTCATAGGCCTTTCCAAGATTTCGCCACTCTTGGCGGTTCTCCTGGAAGAAATACCCATACTCACACACGCTGGGCAGGCGGGTTGGTGAGCGCGGTGCCGAAACCTTTGTACCAGTGACGCCGCTGCCCGTGACCAGTCTGATTTATATAAGGCCCGGCAATTGGGGATGGATATACCGCCATCCATCGGTCCCAGACGATGGTGGGCCGCCTGGTATTGCCTGAGAGCTGTTCTCTTACTCTCCCCCGAATAACTTCGGTGCGGTTTGTGAGTAAGATGGTGGTACCTCCACAGTCGAGCCCGGCATTAGCTCTACCACCTAAAACTAACTATACTAACTAACTATACTAACACCAAATATCCCACACAACTATTACAACATTATCATTGCTTGCACAGCGTATAGATAAAACTGCAAAATTATCTTAGTTAAGTGTGTATTGTTCCACATAAAATTGGAAATAGAATAATATTGGGTTTACTACCTCACGTGTACCAAATGTCGCCCCTTCGTACCATTTCATAAATATTGTAGATCTGTGTAGATTTATATGATCAATCATTTTTTTAATGGTCAAAAACGGAGAGATAAAGAGATGGACAAAAAAAAGTTATCTTAAATTCCGTTTTTAGGGTTCCGTAGTCAACAAGGAACCCTTATAGTTTCGGCATGTCCGTCCGTCCGTCTGTTCGCAGTGACTCCTAGAAAGCTGTAATTTGGCATGGGTGTATATATGTCGCAGTCATCTGGTTGAATCTGCTATTCGATTGAATGACTAACTAGTGCGTTCCTTGAATGACGAAATTCAATTGAATGTCTAGGCCGAACGTTGATTGAACAAGCGTCACTCAACGTCCAACTAGTTAGCGGATTGTAACACAGCCCTATGAACAGAGCGGACGTAAAATCAGTCAGGTGATTCAAATTTAGTTCATTTTTTTCCACTGTGGCGCTAGTAGTCACCAAAACAAATATGGTGTCAAACAGCTCGCATAGATAGAACTGTGTTTATATATTTTTCGATTAAATTGACTTTATAGTGCGTTATTTGTATATGAAACTGATCCTGTGATTTTAAGTATTTTTTTTTAAATCTAAACCCTCATTTCACTAGGTGACAAAGACTTAATAGATCAAACTCGGCCAATACGGTAAAATATAAACTCTTCTAGTCAGTGAGGTGAAGGAGTAGGTAATATTCACTTTCTCCGAATGGCCCTTAACGAGCCGCCCCGCCCCGCCGAGGACGCGGTGTAACGAGCGGTCAAGGGCGCGAGTGTTGTGCGACAAATGTCACGCGTGCTCCTGCGCTCGCGCTACATTCGCCAGTGTTCTTATACCGACCAGGCGATTTGGGGCTAAGTTCTGTAGTTCCCCTCCGTATACATGTGATGCCCTCCTCGCTAATTTCATGACTATACTCGTAAAAGTGTAAAGTATATGAAGTTCTCAGAAGCAACAAGCAACGTCCTGGAGAGCGTCAAGGTAAGGTTCAGCCTTATCTTTATGTTGCGTTCCTTTTGGTTCGAGTTTAATTATAATTACTGATCACACGGTTGCGTCCATCCGTTCTGCCGAGGATCTTTATGGTCACGAGATATTTAAATGTTATTGTCTGTCTGGAGTCCCTAGGGTTCGGGGGTAGCGGGCGAGGGTAGGGACGAGGGGGGCGCGCTATAAACTCCGCTCATTAACTGCACCGGCGCAGATCCCGAGTATATCGATAAACGTCACATCCGTCATGCGCGCGCGGGTCACGAGTCGACGCAGGCTAAGTGTTCGACTGCGTAAGGACATGATTTGTTTACACAACAACAACAAATAATTTATTTTTTTAACCACATATTCTTTATTCATGAAAACAAACAGTCTATAAAGGTACTTAAATAAATTATTTGATTAAAACTTTTTGACCTGGAGTTCCATAGAAGATTAAAGAAATAAAATTAATTAACAAAAACAAATAATACGGGTACCATCCATCCATCCATCCATCAGCCTGTTTCGTCCACTGCTGGACATAGGCCTTTCCAGGATTTCGCCACTCTTGGTGGTCTTCCTGGAAGAAATGCCCATATTCACACACGCTGGGCAGGCGGGTTGGTGAGCGCGGTGCCGAAACCCTTGCACCAGTGACGCCGCTGCCCGTCACTAGTCTGTTTTATATAAGGCCCGGCAATTGGGGATGGATAAACCGCCATCCATCGGTCCCAGACGATGGTGGGCCGCCTGGTTTTGCCTGAGAGCTGTTCTCTTACTCTCCACAGTCGAGCCCGGCATCAGCTCTACCACCTATAATACGGGTACGGTACTACATAATTAAATATTAAGATCATACTATCCCCGCGGCGCCGGCGCACGTTAACTTGTGTGCGGTCTGCGTGCGAAGTGTGGCGACAGGGCTCACCAACCATCATATTTTAGACGTAATAATCGAATGTGACTAGAACTCGCGCCCTGAGGGTAGCGTGCCATTTAAATAAGATAGTAGACTCAAGGCAAAGTTATCCGGAGAAATCTGTCCTGCTCCAACGCTTTCATTATACACATGTTTATCCTGCTCAGTGGAAGCGGGCCGCTCAGAAAACTCGTAATTTCGAGGTGATTTTATTAGTCATTCTGGAATTAGACGGATGGATATTTAATATGACGGCCGTTTTATATCACATTTTTCACGACGTTTATTTTGGTGTAAGTTTTATTATATGAAATGATATGAAGTTCATAGTTTAGACTTATCTCTGCGATTTAATTGGATGAAGTAAAATGTAAGTAATCGTGTATCGAACAGCCGAAATATTAAGATCAAAGAGTGAAATATCACATATAATTTTCACAAAATTTAAAAATCGCTATTTATTTGTTTAAAAAGAATAAATATTA
The DNA here is from genome assembly GCA_910592155.1 of Ypsolopha scabrella. Classification (NCBI taxonomy): domain Eukaryota; kingdom Metazoa; phylum Arthropoda; class Insecta; order Lepidoptera; family Ypsolophidae; genus Ypsolopha; species Ypsolopha scabrella. The sequence goes on along the minus strand of OU342966.1, from coordinate 31,195,497 downwards.
AAACAGGCAAAATCGGAATTTGTGAAATATTATACTACAAATTATTACTTAACTGTTCATTATAAAATAATTTGATTAAAAATTTCAAATATATCAGCACCTTCAAAATGTAAGAAACAAAACACAATCATTCGGATACGGATCCCTGAAGCTACGTCGTGAATCGACTCATTCCCACTAGTTCAACTGAGTAGTTCAACGTTGAACTACTGGGACTTTTTTTTCCCACTAGTTCAAATTCGTACACATCCATTTCAGAGTTGAACTACTGGGACTTTTTTCCCACTTGTTCAACTTAGTATATATCCATTATAGAGTTGAACTACTGGGACTTTTAATTCCCACTAGTTCAACTTAGTATACCGGGTGTAAATAGAGTGCAACCATTAAATGAAACCACATATTCTACCGACCCTATATCGGTGCGTTAGGGTTCACGCATTTTTGTTTGGAACTCAATTATTTCCTAAGCTAAGGATGTCCGCGGGTATGATTCTTGGGAAAAGTGGTTCAGTAGGGTCGGTAGAATATGTGTTTTCATTTAATGGTCGCACTCTATTTACACCCGGTATATCCATTTCAGAGTAACTACTGGGACAAAATACCTAGTTGCACTCAAATAGAATTTTATTGTAATTGTATTTATACGTATTAAGGAACCATTTATCAGAAGTTTGGGAAGTCTTTTACCTATGTACTATTAATCACTAATAAGACACGCAATATTCTATTTATTCATTAGATAATATTCGTGGAAGTGTAGTGCTAATAATACGTACATGGACGGCGGATATGATGCATGGGTACTTAATTTATTTTATTATTAATTTGCATTTTCGTGTGGAATAACTAGTACTATTATACCTACGTTGTTTATTAATGTTAATTTTATGTAACTAGAAATTCGAATTCTGTTTTTGAATACAGAATAAACCTAAGATGACTCCAAATTCATACTGGAGACTTTCTAAGTGACCAACTGGAGACTTTAGAAACTAATTTTTATCTGTTTTTGAATAAAAGACAATTATGATCCACTTTTGATGAAACCAGAACTCATAATAATATATAGGTAGAAGACTTCCCTAACTTCTGATAAAAGGTTCCATAATAAGTATAAATACGATTACAATAAAATTCTATGTGAGTCAACTAGGTATTTTGTCTCAGTAGTTTAACTCTGAAATGGATATATACTAAGTTGAACTAGTGGGAAAAAAAGTCCCAGTAGTTCAACGTTGAACTACTCAGTTGAACTAGTAGGAATGAGTCCATGAATCAGTGTCCCCATTATTTGTTGTATAAATACTGTGTATAGTACATTATCTTCATAATCCCCTCTACCCTAATTAATAAAAAATAGATTTGTGCTACGACAGTGCAGCAACAGAGCGCTTCGGTCTTGTCATCATATCGATCTGGCGATACCTGCGCATGCGCACACCACTGATCGTTTCTCAAAATAATTTACGATCAATGCAGTCGGCTTTGGAATGAACTTCCGCAAACACTCAGAAACCTCCCTTCTGTGTCCTCTTTTAGATATAACCTGAAAAGGTATTACCTTTCATCTCTCTGAATTACTCGACTGACTTCGCTACTTTGTTTTGACTTTAATTTATGCAGCCAAATCAATACCAAGAGTCGGTAAGTGCTCAGTAACGAGATTCGATAAACCTTTTTGTGAAATTCGTAAATTATTCTTTTCGTGTTTCCTACAAACGCAAGCCCAGCCCCGAGTCAATTAGTATGGGAGGCCAACATTCTGTTTTGCGAAATTAGCAAAGTGTTATCGATCCGTGATACTGATCACTCACCATGCCCCCAGTGTGAATAAATTAGCTGTATAAATTAAAGTCACCTTATATTTAAGTAATAAACTTGAAGAAAATTGATTTCTTTTTGCAAAAGATACTGTTCGCGCAACACTCAAATTGAACGCGCTTTGTTCGCAGTGTACTAATCTATTTTTAGAGACCGCTAGTGGCGGTATAATCATTTTGTTTGTTTTTAATTCTCGCTCTTCTTGTCTATGATTTTTGACAGAAATGAGTTGTTAATTTTGCTCTCTCCCGGTTTGATTGTGAAAATTGGTAGCCTGAAAGGTTTTTAGAGATTCCTGCTTCAGGGACATGTGTGTATAAAATAAGGTCTTCTAGTGAAACCGTGTTGGGGAATTGTGCTCGTAGAAGCCGGGCTAATTCCAGAAAAATACTTGGATGATTGCGTCAGAATTTTCGGTGACACGTGTTGAATGCCCGCGGCCGTTCCTTGCCTTTCTGCTGTTCCTTGCCTAAGTCTTTCCCCTTCATAATACCGGCCAGCACTGGAGCAACAAGACGGCCAAGCAACAGATAGCGAGGACCCCAGATTTTGGACTTCTGGAGGTACCGTGACGCAGTCAATAATTTACTGGATTTATGTGAGTTCGTATTATTTATTAATCTGGGTGAGGACTCTGTCTGCATACTAATTTCGTGCCAGGTATATGGTGTTTCTGATATACTATGGGCCCTATATAGAATCCCGTATATTTAGTTTGGCCGGACAGGGTTCTTTTCCATACATTTGTTGGTAGCAGAACGCGTTTGAGTTGAATATTATCAACAGATACCATCTTATTTTTAGGGTTCCGTAGTACAACAAGGAACCCTTATAGTTTCGCCATGTTTGTCTGTCCGTATGTACTGGGCAACTACGGAACCCTACATTGCGCGTGGCGAGACACGCAATAATTTATTAGAAATGGCACTTGGCGGGTTTTTATTTTTAAATTGTACTCTTCTGAATGAGCTCTATTAAGGACCCTACATACAAGTATAAGAACAAAATCTTACCCTGGTACATAAGGCTCTAGAGCTCATTGAATTTCTAATTCAAATTCAGTTTTGGGTAAGAATTTTACACAAAATATCCAAATTCCAGCCCAGGTCTGTAACTCATTCCGTCTACGAGCTAGAGACCCGTGACGTACGGACGCGAACAACAAAGACAGTCAAACAGACAGTAAAGTGACATTAATAAGGCTCTATTTTGCTCATTGGATATATGTATAACCCTAAAAAGGTTTGCGATATAAATGGACTAATTAAAACACAACCAAGAAGCGACAAACCGCAAAGAAAAATATACAAATCTTAAAGAAGAGAAAAATAATTACTTTTGCCCAACAGTGTTGGGCAATCCAATGTATGTAGTCCTTTTGCCTAAACTGAGTGTTACTCTCAGCCTGATACTCGTAGAAATATAAAAAAACAACAGTAATTTCCATTTTATTCGATAGTGTACCCAATAAGTGAACGTAGCGTAGACACGCAAGCATCTACACTTACATTTCATGATAAAAATATTCTTCCTGGAATTTTCAATAAACATAAATATTCAAAGCAGTATAGCGAGAACTCATTTAGTTTCTAATAGCTCAATGACAATGATAAATGCTTGTTTCATTTCAAACGGTACGGAATTTAAATAAACACGTAGAGACGACGAGGTGTTCGATAGAGTTATGTCGATAGATATGTAAGGATCGACGGTGTGCCACCGCCGCCCGCCCGCCCGCCACCACCGCCACTCTCTCTCACCACCTCCGCGCCGTCACTCGGTTCTACTGTTACGGTCATCATGTCGAGGGTCTTAGGAGATAAGTAATAATAAGATAAGCGCTTGAAATGAGCACCGAGGTCTTGAGCACATGAGTGAGTCATGTCATGTCATGTCTCATCGACATGTGTGTCGCGTGGCGGCGGCGGGGCGGCGCGCTGCGCGTGCGCATGACAAGTGGACGTGTGGCTCTCAGAACTGACACCTGTGTCCGATAAACAATACATTCCCCGACATCATCACAACCGTCTATATACATATTTATTGATCGATGATTTTGTATCAAATTGGGATATAATATATGAACAACCTCATTTCTTTGTTTGTATGTTGGAGTTAATAAGTGATGACTGATGATGATGATGAATGCCATCTGTTTAAACAACAGCACGGAAGCGCTCATTTCATTCCGGTTTAAATATAGCCACCACCGAGAGATGGCACCTTTAGTAAAAATAAAATTTGAGTTCAGTAAATAAAATATAATATCAATTTATTTGCCACGTCATACAACATGCGACATAATAACAAAATTTGTTAAATCCGTTCACAAAACAGCGATAAAATCGTTTTTTTTAGCTAAATATGATTTGTTCACAAATTAAAATGTTATAGTTCGTAAAATAGAACTCTTTATTAATTCATTACGGTTCTGTCGCTCTCTCTTCCCGCCGAATTATCTTTTGAGTGTTGGAGACTCTATAGGTGCCAGCCATCACTTGCTGACTCGCTTCCTCCAACTCGTTCAGTACTATGATAATAATGGTACCAAACCTAATAACTGTTAATTTATTTCTAGAAAATGACTATATAATAAAATCTATACACTTTTATATATATGCAAACAAAAAAAGAAATAATAGAAAAAAAAAATTTATGTCTACTTTTTATCTATGGTTATATTTATATACAGTTCCATATTCGACTGACGACGACCCCGAGTGGATCGAAATATATTTCGAAATTATTATTTCTTTTTTTGTGTGCATATATATAAGTGTATATATTAATAAAAAACAATGAAAAAGCTTTTATAAAGATAAAATATTTATTATTATATAATAAAATCAGAACATTGATGTGTGTTTGTAGAAGTGTTGTAATTATTCCCCGCTATCAGTTTCAGGCGAGGTCAGCAGTAATGAGGTTGATTGTCCGGCACTGCGCTGCGCATGGGCACTCCGTATGTACTCACAGTTGTACACTGATCGCAGGCGCAGCCCTCGCGCCGCGCTGTGAGGACACTTCGCACTCGTAGATCTAACAAGGGATCATGTTGTGTACTCACAGTTGTACACTAATCGCAGGCGCAGCCCTCGCGCCGCGCTGTGAGGACACTTCGCACTCGTAGATCTAACAAGGGATCATGTTGTGTACTCACAGTTGTACAGTAATCGCAGGCGCAGCCCTCGCGCCGCGCTGTGAGGACACTTCGCACTCGTAGATCTAACAAGGGATCATGTTGTGTACTCACAGTTGTACAGTAATCGCAGGCGCAGCCCTCGCGCCGCGCTGTGAGGACACTTCGCACTCGTAGATCTAACAAGGGATCATGTTGTGTACTCACAGTTGTACACTAATCGCAGGCGCAGCCCTCGCGCCGCGCTGTGAGGACACTTCGCACTCGTAGATCTAACAAGGGATCATGTTGTGTACTCACAGTTGTACACTAATCGCAGGCGCAGCCCTCGCGCCGCGCTGTGAGGACACTTCGCACTCGTAGATCTAACAAGGGATCATGTTGTGTACTCACAGTTGTACAGTAATCGCAGGCGCAGCCCTCGCGCCGCGCTGTGAGGACACTTCGCACTCGTAGATCTAACAAGGGATCATGTTGTGTACTCACAGTTGTACAGTAATCGCAGGCGCAGCCCTCGCGCCGCGCTGTGAGGACACTTCGCACTCGTAGATCTAACAAGGGATCATGTTGTGTACTCACAGTTGTACAGTAATCGCAGGCGCAGCCCTCGCGCCGCGCTGTGAGGACACTTCGCACTCGTAGATCTAACAAGGGATCATGTTGTGTACTCACAGTTGTACACTAATCGCAGGCGCAGCCCTCGCGCCGCGCTGTGAGGACACTTCGCACTCGTAGATCTAACAAGGGATCATGTTGTGTACTCACAGTTGTACACTAATCGCAGGCGCAGCCCTCGCGCCGCGCTGTGAGGACACTTCGCACTCGTAGATCTAACAAGGGATCATGTTGTGTACTCACAGTTGTACAGTAATCGCAGGCGCAGCCCTCGCGCCGCGCTGTGAGGACACTTCGCACTCGTAGATCTAACAAGGGATCATGTTGTGTACTCACAGTTGTACAGTAATCGCAGGCGCAGCCCTCGCGCTGCGCTGTGAGGACACTTCGCACTCGTAGATCTAACAAGGGATCATGTTGTGTACTCACAGTTGTACAGTAATCGCAGGCGCAGCCCTCGCGCCGCGCTGTGAGGACACTTCGCACTCGTAGATCTAACAAGGGATCATGTTGTGTACTCACAGTTGTACACTAATCGCAGGCGCAGCCCTCGCGCCGCGCTGTGAGGACACTTCGCACTCGTAGATCTAACAAGGGATCATGTTGTGTACTCACAGTTGTACAGTAATCGCAGGCGCAGCCCTCGCGCCGCGCTGTGAGGACACTTCGCACTCGTAGATCTAACAAGGGATCATGTTGTGTACTCACAGTTGTACACTAATCGCAGGCGCAGCCCTCGCGCCGCGCTGTGAGGACACTTCGCACTCGTAGATCTAACAAGGGATCATGTTGTGTACTCACAGTTGTACAGTAATCGCAGGCGCAGCCCTCGCGCCGCGCTGTGAGGACACTTCGCACTCGTAGATCTAACAAGGGATCATGTTGTGTACTCACAGTTGTACACTAATCGCAGGCGCAGCCCTCGCGCCGCGCTGTGAGGACACTTCGCACTCGTAGATCTAACAAGGGATCATGTTGTGTACTCACAGTTGTACAGTAATTGCAGGCGCAGCCCTCGCGCCGCGCTGTGAGGACACTTCGCACTCGTAGATCTAACAAGGGATCATGTTGTGTACTCACAGTTGTACAGTAATCGCAGGCGCAGCCCTCGCGCCGCGCTGTGAGGACACTTCGCACTCGTAGATCTAACAAGGGATCATGTTGTGTACTCACAGTTGTACACTAATCGCAGGCGCAGCCCTCGCGCCGCGCTGTGAGGACACTTCGCACTCGTAGATCTAACAAGGGATCATGTTGTGTACTCACAGTTGTACAGTAATCGCAGGCGCAGCCCTCGCGCCGCGCTGTGAGGACACTTCGCACTCGTAGATCTAACAAGGGATCATGTTGTGTACTCACAGTTGTACACTAATCGCAGGCGCAGCCCTCGCGCCGCGCTGTGAGGACACTTCGCACTCGTAGATCTAACAAGGGATCATGTTGTGTACTCACAGTTGTACAGTAATCGCAGGCGCAGCCCTCGCGCCGCGCTGTGAGGACACTTCGCACTCGTAGATCTAACAAGGGATCATGTTGTGTACTCACAGTTGTACAGTAATCGCAGGCGCAGCCCTCGCGCCGCGCTGTGAGGACACTTCGCACTCGTAGATCTAACAAGGGATCATGTTGTGTACTCACAGTTGTACAGTAATCGCAGGCGCAGCCCTCGCGCTGCGCTGTGAGGACACTTCGCACTCGTAGATCTAACAAGGGATCATGTTGTGTACTCACAGTTGTACAGTAATCGCAGGCGCAGCCCTCGCGCCGCGCTGTGAGGACACTTCGCACTCGTAGATCTAACAAGGGATCATGTTGTGTACTCACAGTTGTACACTAATCGCAGGCGCAGCCCTCGCGCCGCGCTGTGAGGACACTTCGCACTCGTAGATCTAACAAGGGATCATGTTGTGTACTCACAGTTGTACAGTAATCGCAGGCGCAGCCCTCGCGCCGCGCTGTGAGGACACTTCGCACTCGTAGATCTAACAAGGGATCATGTTGTGTACTCACAGTTGTACAGTAATCGCAGGCGCAGCCCTCGCGCCGCGCTGTGAGGACACTTCGCACTCGTAGATCTAACAAGGGATCATGTTGTGTACTCACAGTTGTACAGTAATCGCAGGCGCAGCCCTCGCGCTGCGCTGTGAGGACACTTCGCACTCGTAGATCTAACAAGGGATCATGTTGTGTACTCACAGTTGTACAGTAATCGCAGGCGCAGCCCTCGCGCCGCGCTGTGAGGACACTTCGCACTCGTAGATCTAACAAGGGATCATGTTGTGTACTCACAGTTGTACACTAATCGCAGGCGCAGCCCTCGCGCCGCGCTGTGAGGACACTTCGCACTCGTAGATCTAACAAGGGATCATGTTGTGTACTCACAGTTGTACAGTAATCGCAGGCGCAGCCCTCGCGCCGCGCTGTGAGGACACTTCGCACTCGTAGATCTAACAAGGGATCATGTTGTGTACTCACAGTTGTACACTAATCGCAGGCGCAGCCCTCGCGCCGCGCTGTGAGGACACTTCGCACTCGTAGATCTAACAAGGGATCATGTTGTGTACTCACAGTTGTACAGTAATCGCAGGCGCAGCCCTCGCGCCGCGCTGTGAGGACACTTCGCACTCGTAGATCTAACAAGGGATCATGTTGTGTACTCACAGTTGTACACTAATCGCAGGCGCAGCCCTCGCGCCGCGCTGTGAGGACACTTCGCACTCGTAGATCTAACAAGGGATCATGTTGTGTACTCACAGTTGTACAGTAATTGCAGGCGCAGCCCTCGCGCCGCGCTGTGAGGACACTTCGCACTCGTAGATCTAACAAGGGATCATGTTGTGTACTCACAGTTGTACAGTAATCGCAGGCGCAGCCCTCGCGCCGCGCTGTGAGGACACTTCGCACTCGTAGATCTAACAAGGGATCATGTTGTGTACTCACAGTTGTACACTAATCGCAGGCGCAGCCCTCGCGCCGCGCTGTGAGGACACTTCGCACTCGTAGATCTAACAAGGGATCATGTTGTGTACTCACAGTTGTACAGTAATCGCAGGCGCAGCCCTCGCGCCGCGCTGTGAGGACACTTCGCACTCGTAGATCTAACAAGGGATCATGTTGTGTACTCACAGTTGTACACTAATCGCAGGCGCAGCCCTCGCGCCGCGCTGTGAGGACACTTCGCACTCGTAGATCTAACAAGGGATCATGTTGTGTACTCACAGTTGTACAGTAATCGCAGGCGCAGCCCTCGCGCCGCGCTGTGAGGACACTTCGCACTCGTAGATCTAACAAGGGATCATGTTGTGTACTCACAGTTGTACACTAATCGCAGGCGCAGCCCTCGCGCCGCGCTGTGAGGACACTTCGCACTCGTAGATCTAACAAGGGATCATGTTGTGTACTCACAGTTGTACACTAATCGCAGGCGCAGCCCTCGCGCCGCGCTGTGAGGACACTTCGCACTCGTAGATCTAACAAGGGATCATGTTGTGTACTCACAGTTGTACACTAATCGCAGGCGCAGCCCTCGCGCCGCGCTGTGAGGACACTTCGCACTCGTAGATCTAACAAGGGATCATGTTGTGACGATTAGTTGCAGGTATCAATGTTCTCATTGAAAATATAATATAAATATGTTCATTTTGCAGGTTTTAATCTAAACTAACTAAATCCAATGCAATAGAATAGATCAAAATTAAATTAAATAACATAATAAACTTACATGAACTAAATAAATTATTTATGTACTTATAATGTGATAAATAGATGTATTGAGCACACTTAAATAAATATAAGCTAATAAATAAATAAATATATCGCCTATTCGATTAGCCGTGCTGAAAAAAAGGACAAGAAACTTAGCAAGACATGGCTTTTTTTAAGCGTCCGTACCTCAATTGAGGCGCTGAGCGCAACGTATTTATACATATCTTATCATAAAAAATCTCAAAATGATAAATCTCGAGATGCTGGCAAAGCGCAATAGTACTGTTACTCACATTTATTCTTTTAAGATTTTTTATTATAAATTTATCAAAATAAATAACAAAACGATACATGTGGGTGGGTTACATCACTATTGCGCTCAGCGCCTCAATTTGAAAAAACGGAACACTTACAGGATCACTGTGTTGTATGTCTGTCTGTCTGTCTTTCTGCCAAGATCCTTTTTTTTGCCGCACCCCGTTTAAGATATCAAGCTGTAACTTACACTTCCTACAGAAGTCCATGGCCCCATAGATAGCTATTAAAAACTAAGTCTTCTAACTCAACGCGAAAAAAGTTATTGTCCTTTATGTAATCAATTTCATACAAATTGTCTCCCTATTGGACACCTACAGGGTTATTCCAGTTGACTGACAAACTTGACATTCTGTTCACAATTAGCTCTAATAGCACCCGGCCGAGTTCTAAAAGGAAACCAGCCGTGTGTTACAAGGGTATTACACGAACCATTTCGAGCTACTTCCTCACTCATCATTTTATAACTCATCTCTTATTTAGCCAATAACATGTGGGGTAGTGGGTAATACCATCCGCCGTGTTGTCTCGAAGATTTGTTGTAAGCACATTCTCCCAGATTTAACTGAAACATTTTCTCCTATTCAACTCGGTTTCGGCATCAAAGGTGGCTGCGAGGCCGCCGTACACGCAAATCGCACTTTCGTACAACAGGGCGGTGGAGAAGTGGTGTTGAAGGTGGATGTCACAAATGCCTTCAACTCGGTTGACAGGGGTGCCCCCATCAAAGAAAACATGCCCTAAATTTATAATTATCTCTGGCAATGCCATGGCACACCTTCTAAATTAACATACAGGGACCATCTTCTGTATTCGGCCGTTGGTTGCCAGCAGGATGACCCTCTTGAACCGGCTATCTTTAGTCTAGCCATACAGCCTTATATTTCAAAGTTAAATTCAAAATTCAATGTGTGGTACCTAGATGACGGAACCCTTGGAGGTAAAGCAAACATCGTCATGAGTCATGGCTGACCTAAAAGAAATTATTACCAACTTTAAAACAATCGGTTTAAATCTAAATTCTACAAAATGTGAACTTTACGTAAACCAATCTGTGTCCCAAAGTGAAAGTAAGAAAATTTTTCCGATTTTAACAATTTGGCTCCAAATATAAAAATTCTGAAAATTTTCAATAAACTTGATAATAATATAAAACAGTGTAATAATGTTAATGAATTTTCAAAAAAACTTAAAATGTATTTAATGGATAAACCATTTTATAATATCTCTGAATATTTTAAATGTAAGAAATAGGAAATTATTTGAGTAAATAATGTAGGAATACTTTTGTCACTTTATTTTGATCTCATTAAGTTTAATGTAAATGTTTTTTTTTCTTGTATTATTTTCAAATAATCTCATAGTATTTTTTTCTTAGTCATTTAGTTTTTTATTTTTATTTTTATTGCACCATTGTTTTTTGCATGCCTTAGTACATTATTTTTGTATGGCTTTACTGCAAATAAATGATCTTATGTCTTATGTCTGGATGATTTCATTCCGGATTTTGTAAATGAACAAATTTTCAAATTCGAGGAATCATCCGGACATCTTACGATTATAAACCCACACATGGCCCCATGTATTAGGCGTTATTGTCTTTTCGTACCAAAATACACCTATATTCTACGATGCTTCGGTCTTTGTAAGAAATCAGATCATTAACTACAATATTTGCACGAACATAGACTAAAGGATTCAGTTTTTTAACTTTTTCTTCAAAGAGATCAAACATCATGACAGCAATCGTCTATAACCATTTTACTAAAAGAGTCACGGCATTGATGAATTACCACCCTACCTTTATAAACAACGCGCAGAAGAGTTGACGCTACCATTTTACTTTACTCTCATACTAAAAGAAGTCACGGCATTGATGAATTACCACCCTACCTTTATAAACAACGCGCAGAAGAGTTGACGCTACCATTTTACTTTACTCTCATACTAAAAGAAGTCACGGCATTGATGAATTACCACCCTACCTTTATAAACAACGCGCAGAAGAGTTGACGCTACCATTTTACTTTACTCTCATACTAAAAGAAGTCACGGCATTGATGAATTACCACCCTACCTTTATAAACAACGCGCAGAAGAGTTGACGCTACCATTTTACTTTACTCTCATACTAAAAGAAGTCACGGCATTGATGAATTACCACCCTACCTTTATAAACAACGCGCAGAAGAGTTGACGCTACCATTTTACTTTACTCTCATACTAAAAGAAGTCACGGCATTGATGAATTACCACCCTACCTTTATAAACAACGCGCAGAAGAGTTGACGCTACCATTTTACTTTACTCTCATACTAAAAGAAGTCACGGCATTGATGAATTACCACCCTACCTTTATAAACAACGCGCAGAAGAGTTGACGCTACCATTTTACTTTACTCTCATACTAAAAGAAGTCACGGCATTGATGAATTACCACCCTACCTTTATAAACAACGCGCAGAAGAGTTGACGCTACCATTTTACTTTACTCTCATACTAAAAGAAGTCACGGCATTGATGAATTACCACCCTACCTTTATAAACAACGCGCAGAAGAGTTGACGCTACCATTTTACTTTACTCTCATACTAAAAGAAGTCACGGCATTGATGAATTACCACCCTACCTTTATAAACAATGCGCAGAAGAGTTGACGCTACCATTTTACTTTACTCTCATACTAAAAGAAGTCACGGCATTGATGAATTACCACCCTACCTTTATAAACAACGCGCAGAAGAGTTGACGCTACCATTTTACTTTACTCTCATACTAAAAGAAGTCACGGCATTGATGAATTACCACCCTACCTTTATAAACAACGCGCAGAAGAGTTGACGCTACCATTTTACTTTACTCTCATACTAAAAGAAGTCACGGCATTGATGAATTACCACCCTACCTTTATAAACAACGCGCAGAAGAGTTGACGCTACCATTTTACTTTACTCTCATACTAAAAGAAGTCACGGCATTGATGAATTACCACCCTACCTTTATAAACAACGCGCAGAAGAGTTGACGCTACCATTTTACTTTACTCTCATACTAAAAGAAGTCACGGCATTGATGAATTACCACCCTACCTTTATAAACAACGCGCAGAAGAGTTGACGCTACCATTTTACTTTACTCTCATACTAAAAGAAGTCACGGCATTGATGAATTACCACCCTACCTTTATAAACAACGCGCAGAAGAGTTGACGCTACCATTTTACTTTACTCTCATACTAAAAGAAGTCACGGCATTGATGAATTACCACCCTACCTTTATAAACAACGCGCAGAAGAGTTGACGCTACCATTTTACTTTACTCTCATACTAAAAGAAGTCACGGCATTGATGAATTACCACCCTACCTTTATAAACAACGCGCAGAAGAGTTGACGCTACCATTTTACTTTACTCTCATACTAAAAGAAGTCACGGCATTGATGAATTACCACCCTACCTTTATAAACAACGCGCAGAAGAGTTGACGCTACCATTTTACTTTACTCTCATACTAAAAGAAGTCACGGCATTGATGAATTACCACCCTACCTTTATAAACAACGCGCAGAAGAGTTGACGCTACCATTTTACTTTACTCTCATACTAAAAGAAGTCACGGCATTGATGAATTACCACCCTACCTTTATAAACAACGCGCAGAAGAGTTGACGCTACCATTTTACTTTACTCTCATACTAAAAGAAGTCACGGCATTGATGAATTACCACCCTACCTTTATAAACAACGCGCAGAAGAGTTGACGCTACCATTTTACTTTACTCTCATACTAAAAGAAGTCACGGCATTGATGAATTACCACCCTACCTTTATAAACAACGCGCAGAAGAGTTGACGCTACCATTTTACTTTACTCTCATACTAAAAGAAGTCACGGCATTGATGAATTACCACCCTACCTTTATAAACAACGCGCAGAAGAGTTGACGCTACCATTTTACTTTACTCTCATACTAAAAGAAGTCACGGCATTGATGAATTACCACCCTACCTTTATAAACAACGCGCAGAAGAGTTGACGCTACCATTTTACTTTACTCTCATACTAAAAGAAGTCACGGCATTGATGAATTACCACCCTACCTTTATAAACAACGCGCAGAAGAGTTGACGCTACCATTTTACTTTACTCTCATACTAAAAGAAATCACGGCATTGATGAATTACCACCCTACCTTTATAAACAACGCGCAGAAGAGTTGACGCTACCATTTTACTTTACTCTCATACTAAAAGAAGTCACGGCATTGATGAATTACCACCCTACCTTTATAAACAACGCGCAGAAGAGTTGACGCTACCATTTTACTTTACTCTCATACTAAAAGAAGTCACGGCATTGATGAATTACCACCCTACCTTTATAAACAACGCGCAGAAGAGTTGACGCTACCATTTTACTTTACTCTCATACTAAAAGAAGTCACGGCATTGATGAATTACCACCCTACCTTTATAAACAACGCGCAGAAGAGTTGACGCTACCATTTTACTTTACTCTCATACTAAAAGAAGTCACGGCATTGATGAATTACCACCCTACCTTTATAAACAACGCGCAGAAGAGTTGACGCTACCATTTTACTTTACTCTCATACTAAAAGAAGTCACGGCATTGATGAATTACCACCCTACCTTTATAAACAACGCGCAGAAGAGTTGACGCTACCATTTTACTTTACTCTCATACTAAAAGAAGTCACGGCATTGATGAATTACCACCCTACCTTTATAAACAATGCGCAGAAGAGTTGACGCTACCATTTTACTTTACTCTCATACTAAAAGAAGTCACGGCATTGATGAATTACCACCCTACCTTTATAAACAATGCGCAGAAGAGTTGACGCTACCATTTTACTTTACTCTCATACTAAAAGAAGTCACGGCATTGATGAATTACCACCCTACCTTTATAAACAATGCGCAGAAGAGTTGACGCTACCATTTTACTTTACTCTCATACTAAAAGAAGTCACGGCATTGATGAATTACCACCCTACCTTTATAAACAATGCGCAGAAGAGTTGACGCTACCATTTTACTTTACTCTCATACTAAAAGAAGTCACGGCATTGATGAATTACCACCCTACCTTTATAAACAATGCGCAGAAGAGTTGACGCTACCATTTTACTTTACTCTCATACTAAAAGAAGTCACGGCATTGATGAATTACCACCCTACCTTTTTAAACAATGCGCAGAAGAGTTGACGCTACCATTTTACTTTACTCTCATACTAAAAGAAGTCACGGCATTGATGAATTACCACCCTACCTTTATAAACAATGCGCAGAAGAGTTGACGCTACCATTTTACTTTACTCTCATACTAAAAGAAGTCACGGCATTGATGAATTACCACCCTACCTTTTTAAACAATGCGCAGAAGAGTTGACGCTACCATTTTACTTTACTCTCATACTAAAAGAAGTCACGGCATTGATGAATTACCACCCTACCTTTTTAAACAATGCGCAGAAGAGTTGACGCTACCATTTTACTTTACTCTCATACTAAAAGAAGTCACGGCATTGATGAATTACCACCCTACCTTTATAAACAATGCGCAGAAGAGTTGACGCTACCATTTTACTTTACTCTCATACTAAAAGAAGTCACGGCATTGATGAATTACCACCCTACCTTTATAAACAATGCGCAGAAGAGTTGACGCTACCATTTTACTTTACTCTCATACTAAAAGAAGTCACGGCATTGATGAATTACCACCCTACCTTTTTAAACAATGCGCAGAAGAGTTGACGCTACCATTTTACTTTACTCTCATACTAAAAGAAGTCACGGCATTGATGAATTACCACCCTACCTTTTTAAACAATGCGCAGAAGAGTTGACGCTACCATTTTACTTTACTCTCATACTAAAAGAAGTCACGGCATTGATGAATTACCACCCTACCTTTTTAAACAATGCGCAGAAGAGTTGACGCTACCATTTTACTTTACTCTCATACTAAAAGAAGTCACGGCATTGATGAATTACCACCCTACCTTTATAAACAACGCGCAGAAGAGTTGACGCTACCATTTTACTTTACTCTCATACTAAAAGAAGTCACGGCATTGATGAATTACCACCCTACCTTTATAAACAACGCGCAGAAGAGTTGACGCTACCATTTTACTTTACTCTCATACTAAAAGAAGTCACGGCATTGATGAATTACCACCCTACCTTTATAAACAACGCGCAGAAGAGTTGACGCTACCATTTTACTTTACTCTCATACTAAAAGAAGTCACGGCATTGATGAATTACCACCCTACCTTTATAAACAACGCGCAGAAGAGTTGACGCTACCATTTTACTTTACTCTCATACTAAAAGAAGTCACGGCATTGATGAATTACCACCCTACCTTTATAAACAACGCGCAGAAGAGTTGACGCTACCATTTTACTTTACTCTCATACTAAAAGAAGTCACGGCATTGATGAATTACCACCCTACCTTTATAAACAACGCGCAGAAGAGTTGACGCTACCATTTTACTTTACTCTCATACTAAAAGAAGTCACGGCATTGATGAATTACCACCCTACCTTTATAAACAACGCGCAGAAGAGTTGACGCTACCATTTTACTTTACTCTCATACTAAAAGAAGTCACGGCATTGATGAATTACCACCCTACCTTTATAAACAACGCGCAGAAGAGTTGACGCTACCATTTTACTTTACTCTCATACTAAAAGAAGTCACGGCATTGATGAATTACCACCCTACCTTTATAAACAACGCACAGAAGAGTTGACGCTACCATTTTACTTTACTCTCATACTAAAAGAAGTCACGGCATTGATGAATTACCACCCTACCTTTATAAACAATGCGCAGAAGAGTTGACGCTACCATTTTACTTTACTCTCATACTAAAAGAAGTCACGGCATTGATGAATTACCACCCTACCTTTATAAACAACGCGCAGAAGAGTTGACGCTACCATTTTACTTTACTCTCATACTAAAAGAAGTCACGGCATTGATGAATTACCACCCTACCTTTATAAACAACGCGCAGAAGAGTTGACGCTACCATTTTACTTTACTCTCATACTAAAAGAAGTCACGGCATTGATGAATTACCACCCTACCTTTATAAACAACGCGCAGAAGAGTTGACGCTACCATTTTACTTTACTCTCATACTAAAAGAAGTCACGGCATTGATGAATTACCACCCTACCTTTATAAACAACGCGCAGAAGAGTTGACGCTACCATTTTACTTTACTCTCATACTAAAAGAAGTCACGGCATTGATGAATTACCACCCTACCTTTATAAACAACGCGCAGAAGAGTTGACGCTACCATTTTACTTTACTCTCATACTAAAAGAAGTCACGGCATTGATGAATTACCACCCTACCTTTAAAAACAACGCGCAGAAGAGTTGACGCTACCATTTTACTTTACTCTCATACTAAAAGAAGTCACGGCATTGATGAATTACCACCCTACCTTTATAAACAACGCGCAGAAGAGTTGACGCTACCATTTTACTTTACTCTCATACTAAAAGAAGTCACGGCATTGATGAATTACCACCCTACCTTTATAAACAACGCGCAGAAGAGTTGACGCTACCATTTTACTTTACTCTCATACTAAAAGAAGTCACGGCATTGATGAATTACCACCCTACCTTTATAAACAACGCGCAGAAGAGTTGACGCTACCATTTTACTTTACTCTCATACTAAAAGAAGTCACGGCATTGATGAATTACCACCCTACCTTTATAAACAATGCGCAGAAGAGTTGACGCTACCATTTTACTTTACTCTCATACTAAAAGAAGTCACGGCATTGATGAATTACCACCCTACCTTTTTAAACAATGCGCAGAAGAGTTGACGCTACCATTTTACTTTACTCTCATACTAAAAGAAGTCACGGCATTGATGAATTACCACCCTTCCTTTATAAACAACGCGCAGAAGAGTTGACGCTACCATTTTACTTTACTCTCATACTAAAAGAAGTCACGGCATTGATGAATTACCACCCTACCTTTATAAACAACGCGCAGAAGAGTTGACGCTACCATTTTACTTTACTCTCATACTAAAAGAAGTCACGGCATTGATGAATTACCACCCTACCTTTATAAACAACGCGCAGAAGAGTTGACGCTACCATTTTACTTTACTCTCATACTAAAAGAAGTCACGGCATTGATGAATTACCACCCTACCTTTATAAACAACGCGCAGAAGAGTTGACGCTACCATTTTACTTTACTCTCATACTAAAAGAAGTCACGGCATTGATGAATTACCACCCTACCTTTATAAACAACGCGCAGAAGAGTTGACGCTACCATTTTACTTTACTCTCATACTAAAAGAAGTCACGGCATTGATGAATTACCACCCTACCTTTATAAACAACGCGCAGAAGAGTTGACGCTACCATTTTACTTTACTCTCATACTAAAAGAAGTCACGGCATTGATGAATTACCACCCTACCTTTATAAACAACGCGCAGAAGAGTTGACGCTACCATTTTACTTTACTCTCATACTAAAAGAAGTCACGGCATTGATGAATTACCACCCTACCTTTATAAACAACGCGCAGAAGAGTTGACGCTACCATTTTACTTTACTCTCATACTAAAAGAAGTCACGGCATTGATGAATTACCACCCTACCTTTATAAACAACGCGCAGAAGAGTTGACACTACCATTTTACTTTACTCTCATACTAAAAGAAGTCACGGCATTGATGAATTACCACCCTACCTTTATAAACAACGCGCAGAAGAGTTGACGCTACCATTTTACTTTACTCTCATACTAAAAGAAGTCACGGCATTGATGAATTACCACCCTACCTTTTTAAACAATGCGCAGAAGAGTTGACGCTACCATTTTACTTTACTCTCATACTAAAAGAAGTCACGGCATTGATGAATTACCACCCTACCTTTATAAACAACGCGCAGAAGAGTTGACGCTACCATTTTACTTTACTCTCATACTAAAAGAAGTCACGGCATTGATGAATTACCACCCTACCTTTATAAACAATGCGCAGAAGAGTTGACGCTACCATTTTACTTTACTCTCATACTAAAAGAAGTCACGGCATTGATGAATTACCACCCTACCTTTTTAAACAATGCGCAGAAGAGTTGACGCTACCATTTTACTTTACTCTCATACTAAAAGAAGTCACGGCATTGATGAATTACCACCCTTCCTTTATAAACAACGCGCAGAAGAGTTGACGCTACCATTTTACTTTACTCTCATACTAAAAGAAGTCACGGCATTGATGAATTACCACCCTACCTTTATAAACAACGCGCAGAAGAGTTGACGCTACCATTTTACTTTACTCTCATACTAAAAGAAGTCACGGCATTGATGAATTACCACCCTACCTTTATAAACAACGCGCAGAAGAGTTGACGCTACCATTTTACTTTACTCTCATACTAAAAGAAGTCACGGCATTGATGAATTACCACCCTACCTTTATAAACAACGCGCAGAAGAGTTGACGCTACCATTTTACTTTACTCTCATACTAAAAGAAGTCACGGCATTGATGAATTACCACCCTACCTTTATAAACAACGTGCAGAAGAGTTGACGCTACCATTTTACTTTACTCTCATACTAAAAGAAGTCACGGCATTGATGAATTACCACCCTACCTTTATAAACAACGCGCAGAAGAGTTGACGCTACCATTTTACTTTACTCTCATACTAAAAGAAGTCACGGCATTGATGAATTACCACCCTACCTTTATAAACAACGCGCAGAAGAGTTGACGCTACCATTTTACTTTACTCTCATACTAAAAGAAGTCACGGCATTGATGAATTACCACCCTACCTTTATAAACAACGCGCAGAAGAGTTGACGCTACCATTTTACTTTACTCTCATACTAAAAGAAGTCACGGCATTGATGAATTACCACCCTACCTTTTTAAACAATGCGCAGAAGAGTTGACGCTACCATTTTACTTTACTCTCATACTAAAAGAAGTCACGGCATTGATGAATTACCACCCTACCTTTTTAAACAATGCGCAGAAGAGTTGACGCTACCATTTTACTTTACTCTCATACTAAAAGAAGTCACGGCATTGATGAATTACCACCCTACCTTTTTAAACAATGCGCAGAAGAGTTGACGCTACCATTTTACTTTACTCTCATACTAAAAGAAGTCACGGCATTGATGAATTACCACCCTACCTTTTTAAACAATGCGCAGAAGAGTTGACGCTACCATTTTACTTTACTCTCATACTAAAAGAAGTCACGGCATTGATGAATTACCACCCTACCTTTATAAACAATGCGCAGAAGAGTTGACGCTACCATTTTACTTTACTCTCATACTAAAAGAAGTCACGGCATTGATGAATTACCACCCTACCTTCATAAACAATGCGCAGAAAAGTTGACGCTACCATTTTACTTTACTCTCATACTAAAAGAAGTCACGGCATTGATGAATTACCACCCTACCTTTTTAAACAATGCGCAGAAGAGTTGACGCTACCATTTTACTTTACTCTCATACTAAAAGAAGTCACGGCATTGATGAATTACCACCCTACCTTTTTAAACAATGCGCAGAAGAGTTGACGCTACCATTTTACTTTACTCTCATACTAAAAGAAGTCACGGCATTGATGAATTACCACCCTACCTTTTTAAACAATGCGCAGAAGAGTTGACGCTACCATTTTACTTTACTCTCATACTAAAAGAAGTCACGGCATTGATGAATTACCACCCTACCTTTATAAACAACGCGCAGAAGAGTTGACGCTACCATTTTACTTTACTCTCATACTAAAAGAAGTCACGGCATTGATGAATTACCACCCTACCTTTATAAACAACGCGCAGAAGAGTTGACGCTACCATTTTACTTTACTCTCATACTAAAAGAAGTCACGGCATTGATGAATTACCACCCTACCTTTATAAACAACGCGCAGAAGAGTTGACGCTACCATTTTACTTTACTCTTATACTAAAAGAAGTCACGGCATTGATGAATTACCACCCTACCTTTATAAACAACGCGCAGAAGAGTTGACGCTACCATTTTACTTTACTCTCATACTAAAAGAAGTCACGGCATTGATGAATTACCACCCTACCTTTATAAACAACGCGCAGAAGAGTTGACGCTACCATTTTACTTAACTCTCATACTAAAAGAAGTCACGGCATTGATGAATTACCACCCTACCTTTATAAACAACGCGCAGAAGAGTTGACGCTACCATTTTACTTTACTCTCATACTAAAAGAAGTCACGGCATTGATGAATTACCACCCTACCTTTATAAACAACGCGCAGAAGAGTTGACGCTACCATTTTACTTTACTCTCATACTAAAAGAAGTCACGGCATTGATGAATTACCACCCTACCTTTATAAACAACGCGCAGAAGAGTTGACGCTACCATTTTACTTTACTCTCATACTAAAAGAAGTCACGGCATTGATGAATTACCACCCTACCTTTATAAACAACGCGCAGAAGAGTTGACGCTACCATTTTACTTTACTCTCATACTAAAAGAAGTCACGGCATTGATGAATTACCACCCTACCTTTATAAACAATGCGCAGAAGAGTTGACGCTACCATTTTACTTTACTCTCATACTAAAAGAAGTCACGGCATTGATGAATTACCACCCTACCTTTATAAACAACGCGCAGAAGAGTTGACGCTACCATTTTACTTTACTCTCATACTAAAAGAAGTCACGGCATTGATGAATTACCACCCTACCTTTATAAACAACGCGCAGAAGAGTTGACGCTACCATTTTACTTTACTCTCATACTAAAAGAAGTCACGGCATTGATGAATTACCACCCTACCTTTATAAACAACGCGCAGAAGAGTTGACGCTACCATTTTACTTTACTCTCATACTAAAAGAAGTCACGGCATTGATGAATTACCACCCTACCTTTATAAACAACGCGCAGAAGAGTTGACGCTACCATTTTACTTTACTCTCATACTAAAAGAAGTCACGGCATTGATGAATTACCACCCTACCTTTATAAACAACGCGCAGAAGAGTTGACGCTACCATTTTACTTTACTCTCATACTAAAAGAAGTCACGGCATTGATGAATTACCACCCTACCTTTAAAAACAACGCGCAGAAGAGTTGACGCTACCATTTTACTTTACTCTCATACTAAAAGAAGTCACGGCATTGATGAATTACCACCCTACCTTTATAAACAACGCGCAGAAGAGTTGACGCTACCATTTTACTTTACTCTCATACTAAAAGAAGTCACGGCATTGATGAATTACCACCCTACCTTTATAAACAACGCGCAGAAGAGTTGACGCTACCATTTTACTTTACTCTCATACTAAAAGAAGTCACGGCATTGATGAATTACCACCCTACCTTTATAAACAACGCGCAGAAGAGTTGACGCTACCATTTTACTTTACTCTCATACTAAAAGAAGTCACGGCATTGATGAATTACCACCCTACCTTTATAAACAACGCGCAGAAGAGTTGACGCTACCATTTTACTTTACTCTCATACTAAAAGAAGTCACGGCATTGATGAATTACCACCCTACCTTTATAAACAACGCGCAGAAGAGTTGACGCTACCATTTTACTTTACTCTCATACTAAAAGAAGTCACGGCATTGATGAATTACCACCCTACCTTTATAAACAACGCGCAGAAGAGTTGACGCTACCATTTTACTTTACTCTCATACTAAAAGAAGTCACGGCATTGATGAATTACCACCCTACCTTTATAAACAACGCGCAGAAGAGTTGACGCTACCATTTTACTTTACTCTCATACTAAAAGAAGTCACGGCATTGATGAATTACCACCCTACCTTTATAAACAACGCGCAGAAGAGTTGACGCTACCATTTTACTTTACTCTCATACTAAAAGAAGTCACGGCATTGATGAATTACCACCCTACCTTTATAAACAACGCGCAGAAGAGTTGACGCTACCATTTTACTTAACTCTCATACTAAAAGAAGTCACGGCATTGATGAATTACCACCCTACCTTTATAAACAACGCGCAGAAGAGTTGACGCTACCATTTTACTTTACTCTCATACTAAAAGAAGTCACGGCATTGATGAATTACCACCCTACCTTTATAAACAACGCGCAGAAGAGTTGACGCTACCATTTTACTTTACTCTCATACTAAAAGAAGTCACGGCATTGATGAATTACCACCCTACCTTTATAAACAACGCGCAGAAGAGTTGACGCTACCATTTTACTTTACTCTCATACTAAAAGAAGTCACGGCATTGATGAATTACCACCCTACCTTTATAAACAACGCGCAGAAGAGTTGACGCTACCATTTTACTTTACTCTCATACTAAAAGAAGTCACGGCATTGATGAATTACCACCCTACCTTTATAAACAATGCGCAGAAGAGTTGACGCTACCATTTTACTTTACTCTCATACTAAAAGAAGTCACGGCATTGATGAATTACCACCCTACCTTTATAAACAACGCGCAGAAGAGTTGACGCTACCATTTTACTTTACTCTCATACTAAAAGAAGTCACGGCATTGATGAATTACCACCCTACCTTTATAAACAACGCGCAGAAGAGTTGACGCTACCATTTTACTTTACTCTCATACTAAAAGAAGTCACGGCATTGATGAATTACCACCCTACCTTTATAAACAACGCGCAGAAGAGTTGACGCTACCATTTTACTTTACTCTCATACTAAAAGAAGTCACGGCATTGATGAATTACCACCCTACCTTTATAAACAACGCGCAGAAGAGTTGACGCTACCATTTTACTTTACTCTCATACTAAAAGAAGTCACGGCATTGATGAATTACCACCCTACCTTTATAAACAACGCGCAGAAGAGTTGACGCTACCATTTTACTTTACTCTCATACTAAAAGAAGTCACGGCATTGATGAATTACCACCCTACCTTTAAAAACAACGCGCAGAAGAGTTGACGCTACCATTTTACTTTACTCTCATACTAAAAGAAGTCACGGCATTGATGAATTACCACCCTACCTTTATAAACAACGCGCAGAAGAGTTGACGCTACCATTTTACTTTACTCTCATACTAAAAGAAGTCACGGCATTGATGAATTACCACCCTACCTTTATAAACAACGCGCAGAAGAGTTGACGCTACCATTTTACTTTACTCTCATACTAAAAGAAGTCACGGCATTGATGAATTACCACCCTACCTTTATAAACAACGCGCAGAAGAGTTGACGCTACCATTTTACTTTACTCTCATACTAAAAGAAGTCACGGCATTGATGAATTACCACCCTACCTTTATAAACAACGCGCAGAAGAGTTGACGCTACCATTTTACTTTACTCTCATACTAAAAGAAGTCACGGCATTGATGAATTACCACCCTACCTTTATAAACAACGCGCAGAAGAGTTGACGCTACCATTTTACTTTACTCTCATACTAAAAGAAGTCACGGCATTGATGAATTACCACCCTACCTTTATAAACAACGCGCAGAAGAGTTGACGCTACCATTTTACTTTACTCTCATACTAAAAGAAGTCACGGCATTGATGAATTACCACCCTACCTTTATAAACAACGCGCAGAAGAGTTGACGCTACCATTTTACTTTACTCTCATACTAAAAGAAGTCACGGCATTGATGAATTACCACCCTACCTTTATAAACAACGCGCAGAAGAGTTGACGCTACCATTTTACTTTACTCTCATACTAAAAGAAGTCACGGCATTGATGAATTACCACCCTACCTTTATAAACAACGCGCAGAAGAGTTGACGCTACCATTTTACTTTACTCTCATACTAAAAGAAGTCACGGCATTGATGAATTACCACCCTACCTTTATAAACAACGCGCAGAAGAGTTGACGCTACCATTTTACTTTACTCTCATACTAAAAGAAGTCACGGCATTGATGAATTACCACCCTACCTTTAAAAACAACGCGCAGAAGAGTTGACGCTACCATTTTACTTTACTCTCATACTAAAAGAAGTCACGGCATTGATGAATTACCACCCTACCTTTATAAACAACGCGCAGAAGAGTTGACGCTACCATTTTACTTTACTCTCATACTAAAAGAAGTCACGGCATTGATGAATTACCACCCTACCTTTATAAACAACGCGCAGAAGAGTTGACGCTACCATTTTACTTTACTCTCATACTAAAAGAAGTCACGGCATTGATGAATTACCACCCTACCTTTATAAACAACGCGCAGAAGAGTTGACGCTACCATTTTACTTTACTCTCATACTAAAAGAAGTCACGGCATTGATGAATTACCACCCTACCTTTATAAACAACGCGCAGAAGAGTTGACGCTACCATTTTACTTTACTCTCATACTAAAAGAAGTCACGGCATTGATGAATTACCACCCTACCTTTATAAACAACGCGCAGAAGAGTTGACGCTACCATTTTACTTTACTCTCATACTAAAAGAAGTCACGGCATTGATGAATTACCACCCTACCTTTATAAACAACGCGCAGAAGAGTTGACGCTACCATTTTACTTTACTCTCATACTAAAAGAAGTCACGGCATTGATGAATTACCACCCTACCTTTATAAACAACGCGCAGAAGAGTTGACGCTACCATTTTACTTTACTCTCATACTAAAAGAAGTCACGGCATTGATGAATTACCACCCTACCTTTATAAACAACGCGCAGAAGAGTTGACGCTACCATTTTACTTTACTCTCATACTAAAAGAAGTCACGGCATTGATGAATTACCACCCTACCTTTATAAACAACGCGCAGAAGAGTTGACGCTACCATTTTACTTTACTCTCATACTAAAAGAAGTCACGGCATTGATGAATTACCACCCTACCTTTATAAACAATGCGCAGAAGAGTTGACGCTACCATTTTACTTTACTCTCATACTAAAAGAAGTCACGGCATTGATGAATTACCACCCTACCTTTATAAACAATGCGCAGAAGAGTTGACGCTACCATTTTACTTTACTCTCATACTAAAAGAAGTCACGGCATTGATGAATTACCACCCTACCTTTATAAACAATGCGCAGAAGAGTTGACGCTACCATTTTACTTTACTCTCATACTAAAAGAAGTCACGGCATTGATGAATTACCACCCTACCTTTATAAACAATGCGCAGAAGAGTTGACGCTACCATTTTACTTTACTCTCATACTAAAAGAAGTCACGGCATTGATGAATTACCACCCTACCTTTATAAACAACGCGCAGAAGAGTTGACGCTACCATTTTACTTTACTCTCATACTAAAAGAAGTCACGGCATTGATGAATTACCACCCTACCTTTTTAAACAATGCGCAGAAGAGTTGACGCTACCATTTTACTTTACTCTCATACTAAAAGAAGTCACGGCATTGATGAATTACCACCCTACCTTTATAAACAATGCGCAGAAGAGTTGACGCTACCATTTTACTTTACTCTCATACTAAAAGAAGTCACGGCATTGATGAATTACCACCCTACCTTTTTAAACAATGCGCAGAAGAGTTGACGCTACCATTTTACTTTACTCTCATACTAAAAGAAGTCACGGCATTGATGAATTACCACCCTACCTTTTTAAACAATGCGCAGAAGAGTTGACGCTACCATTTTACTTTACTCTCATACTAAAAGAAGTCACGGCATTGATGAATTACCACCCTACCTTTATAAACAATGCGCAGAAGAGTTGACGCTACCATTTTACTTTACTCTCATACTAAAAGAAGTCACGGCATTGATGAATTACCACCCTACCTTTATAAACAATGCGCAGAAGAGTTGACGCTACCATTTTACTTTACTCTCATACTAAAAGAAGTCACGGCATTGATGAATTACCACCCTACCTTTTTAAACAATGCGCAGAAGAGTTGACGCTACCATTTTACTTTACTCTCATACTAAAAGAAGTCACGGCATTGATGAATTACCACCCTACCTTTTTAAACAATGCGCAGAAGAGTTGACGCTACCATTTTACTTTACTCTCATACTAAAAGAAGTCACGGCATTGATGAATTACCACCCTACCTTTTTAAACAATGCGCAGAAGAGTTGACGCTACCATTTTACTTTACTCTCATACTAAAAGAAGTCACGGCATTGATGAATTACCACCCTACCTTTTTAAACAATGCGCAGAAGAGTTGACGCTACCATTTTACTTTACTCTCATACTAAAAGAAGTCACGGCATTGATGAATTACCACCCTACCTTTATAAACAATGCGCAGAAGAGTTGACGCTACCATTTTACTTTACTCTCATACTAAAAGAAGTCACGGCATTGATGAATTACCACCCTACCTTTATAAACAATGCGCAGAAGAGTTGACGCTACCATTTTACTTTACTCTCATACTAAAAGAAGTCACGGCATTGATGAATTACCACCCTACCTTTTTAAACAATGCGCAGAAGAGTTGACGCTACCATTTTACTTTACTCTCATACTAAAAGAAGTCACGGCATTGATGAATTACCACCCTACCTTTTTAAACAATGCGCAGAAGAGTTGACGCTACCATTTTACTTTACTCTCATACTAAAAGAAGTCACGGCATTGATGAATTACCACCCTACCTTTTTAAACAATGCGCAGAAGAGTTGACGCTACCATTTTACTTTACTCTCATACTAAAAGAAGTCACGGCATTGATGAATTACCACCCTACCTTTTTAAACAATGCGCAGAAGAGTTGACGCTACCATTTTACTTTACTCTCATACTAAAAGAAGTCACGGCATTGATGAATTACCACCCTACCTTTTTAAACAATGCGCAGAAGAGTTGACGCTACCATTTTACTTTACTCTCATACTAAAAGAAGTCACGGCATTGATGAATTACCACCCTACCTTTATAAACAATGCGCAGAAGAGTTGACGCTACCATTTTACTTTACTCTCATACTAAAAGAAGTCACGGCATTGATGAATTACCACCCTACCTTTTTAAACAATGCGCAGAAGAGTTGACGCTACCATTTTACTTTACACTCATACTAAAAGAAGTCACGGCATTGATGAATTACCAACCTACCTTTTTAAACAATGCGCAGAAGAG
Organism: Ypsolopha scabrella; assembly: GCA_910592155.1. Classification (NCBI taxonomy): domain Eukaryota; kingdom Metazoa; phylum Arthropoda; class Insecta; order Lepidoptera; family Ypsolophidae; genus Ypsolopha; species Ypsolopha scabrella. Next base: position 31,167,698 of record OU342966.1, on the reverse strand, counting down.
TTGACGCTACCTTTTTACTTTACTCTCATACTAAAAGAAGTCACGGCATTGATGAATTACCACCCTACCTTTATAAACAACGCGCAGAAGAGTTGACGCTACCATTTTACTTTACTCTCATACTAAAAGAAGTCACGGCATTGATGAATTACCACCCTACCTTTTTAAACAATGCGCAGAAGAGTTGACGCTACCATTTTACTTTACTCTCATACTTAAAGAAGTCACGGCATTGATGAATTACCACCCTACCTTTTTAAACAATGCGCAGAAGAGTTGACGCTACCATTTTACTTTACTCTCATACTAAAAGAAGTCACGGCATTGATGAATTACCACCCTACCTTTATAAACAACGCGCAGAAGAGTTGACGCTACCATTTTACTTTACTCTCATACTAAAAGAAGTCACGGCATTGATGAATTACCACCCTACCTTTTTAAACAATGCGCAGAAGAGTTGACGCTACCATTTTACTTTACTCTCATACTAAAAGAAGTCACGGCATTGATGAATTACCACCCTACCTTTTTAAACAATGCGCAGAAGAGTTGACGCTACCATTTTACTTTACTCTCATACTAAAAGAAGTCACGGCATTGATGAATTACCACCCTACCTTTTTAAACAATACGCAGAAGAGTTGACGCTACCATTTTACTTTACTCTCATACTAAAAGAAGTCACGGCATTGATGAATTAACACCCTAACTTTATAAACAACGCGCAGAAGAGTTGACGCTACCATTTTACTTTACTCTCATACTAAAAGAAGTCACGGCATTGATGAATTACCACCCTACCTTTTTAAACAATGCGCAGAAGAGTTGACGCTACCATTTTACTTTACTCTCATACTAAAAGAAGTCACGGCATTGATGAATTACCACCCTACCTTTTTAAACAATGCGCAGAAGAGTTGACGCTACCATTTTACTTTACTCTCATACTAAAAGAAGTCACGGCATTGATGAATTACCACCCTACCTTTTTAAACAATGCGCAGAAGAGTTGACGCTACCATTTTACTTTACTCTCATACTAAAAGAAGTCACGGCATTGATGAATTACCACCCTACCTTTATAAACAACGCGCAGAAGAGTTGACGCTACCATTTTACTTTACTCTCATACTAAAAGAAGTCACGGCATTGATGAATTACCACCCTACCTTTTTAAACAATGCGCAGAAGAGTTGACGCTACCATTTTACTTTACTCTCATACTAAAAGAAGTCACGGCATTGATGAATTACCACCCTACCTTTATAAACAATGCGCAGAAGAGTTGACGCTACCATTTTACTTTACTCTCATACTAAAAGAAGTCACGGCATTGATGAATTACCACCCTACCTTTATAAACAACGCGCAGAAGAGTTGACGCTACCATTTTACTTTACTCTCATACTAAAAGAAGTCACGGCATTGATGAATTACCACCCTACCTTTATAAACAACGCGCAGAAGAGTTGACGCTACCATTTTACTTTACTCTCATACTAAAAGAAGTCACGGCATTGATGAATTACCACCCTACCTTTTTAAACAATGCGCAGAAGAGTTGACGCTACCATTTTACTTTACTCTCATACTAAAAGAAGTCACGGCATTGATGAATTACCACCCTACCTTTATAAACAACGCGCAGAAGAGTTGACGCTACCATTTTACTTTACTCTCATACTAAAAGAAGTCACGGCATTGATGAATTACCACCCTACCTTTATAAACAACGCGCAGAAGAGTTGACGCTACCATTTTACTTTACTCTCATACTAAAAGAAGTCACGGCATTGATGAATTACCTTCCTACCTTTATAAACAACGCGCAGAAGAGTTGATGCTACCATTTTACTTTACTCTCATACTAAAAGAAGTCACGGCATTGATGAATTACCACCCTACCTTTTTAAACAATGCGCAGAAGAGTTGACGCTACCATTTTACTTTACTCTCATACTAAAAGAAGTCACGGCATTGATGAATTACCACCCTACCTTTATAAACAACGCGCAGAAGAGTTGACGCTACCATTTTACTTTACTCTCATACTAAAAGAAGTCACGGCATTGATGAATTACCACCCTACCTTTATAAACAACGCGCAGAAGAGTTGACGCTACCATTTTACTTTACTCTCATACTAAAAGAAGTCACGGCATTGATGAATTACCACCCTACCTTTATAAACAACGCGCAGAAGAGTTGACGCTACCATTTTACTTTACTCTCATACTAAAAGAAGTCACGGCATTGATGAATTACCACCCTACCTTTATAAACAACGCGCAGAAGAGTTGACGCTACCATTTTACTTTACTCTCATACTAAAAGAAGTCACGGCATTGATGAATTACCACCCTACCTTTATAAACAACGCGCAGAAGAGTTGACGCTACCATTTTACTTTACTCTCATACTAAAAGAAGTCACGGCATTGATGAATTACCACCCTACCTTTTTAAACAATGCGCAGAAGAGTTGACGCTACCATTTTACTTTACTCTCATACTAAAAGAAGTCACGGCATTGATGAATTACCACCCTACCTTTTTAAACAATGCGCAGAAGAGTTGACGCTACCATTTTACTTTACTCTCATACTAAAAGAAGTCACGGCATTGATGAATTACCACCCTACCTTTTTAAACAATGCGCAGAAGAGTTGACGCTACCATTTTACTTTACTCTCATACTAAAAGAAGTCACGGCATTGATGAATTACCACCCTACCTTTTTAAACAATGCGCAGAAGAGTTGACGCTACCATTTTACTTTACTCTCATACTAAAAGAAGTCACGGCATTGATGAATTACCACCCTACCTTTTTAAACAATGCGCAGAAGAGTTGACGCTACCATTTTACTTTACTCTCATACTAAAAGAAGTCACGGCATTGATGAATTACCACCCTACCTTTTTAAACAATGCGCAGAAGAGTTGACGCTACCATTTTACTTTACTCTCATACTAAAAGAAGTCACGGTATTGATGAATTACCACCCTACCTTTTTAAACAATGCGCAGAAGAGTTGACGCTACCATTTTACTTTACTCTCATACTAAAAGAAGTCACGGCATTGATGAATTACCACCCTACCTTTTTAAACAATGCGCAGAAGAGTTGACGCTACCATTTTACTTTACTCTCATACTAAAAAATCTTAAAAGTAAAAAAGTCACGGCATTGATGAATTACCACCCTACCTTTTTAAACAATGCGCAGAAGAGTTGACGCTACCATTTTACATTATGATAAATCAATCCTTTAACGAAGGCGTCTTCCCAGATTTTATAAAAATAGCCTTAATAAAACCTAAACACAAAAAAGGCTCTAAAACAGAAACTACAGATTACCGCCCCATTGCTCTTCTACCAACAGCTTCAAAAATCTTTGAGACAGCAATGCACAAACGTGTCTATAATTTTTATGAAAAATATAACCTTCTTGACGAATGCCAAAACGGCTTCCGAAAGAAGCGCTCGACTACCTTGGCAGTTTATAAATATATCCAAGCAGCCCTAAACTTAATAAATAATAAAAAATATGCGGTGGGTGTCCTTCTGGACATGACAAAAGCCTATGATAAAGTGCAATATAACATACTATTAGATAAATTATACGGAATAGGAATACGTGGTATCACTGATAAATGGTTCAACTCATACCTAAAACACAGAAAACAATTTGTAGAAATATAATATTTTGACAGAAATTCTAAAGAAATAACTAAAATTAGATCTGATAGTAAAAACATAAATGCCTCAATTCCCCAAGGTAGTGTAATTGGATGCCTTTTGTTTCTAATTTATATAAATGACTTGCCTAAAACAATAAAAGATCCTTGCGTCTTATTTGCCGACGACATATCCATACTTACATCATGCACTAATAACATAGAACTTAATAAAAAACTTCAAATTATATTCACCGACACCATAAATTGGCCACACGACCATAACCTAGAGATTAACTTCAAAAAAACGAAATTAATACCGTTTCACCCCTTTCAAAAAACCCCAATTCATATAAATTTCACATTTGACAATACCAAACTCGAAGTAGTAAATGATTTCTCGCTGCTTGGATTTTTTTTTTTCACACACCATATATTTATTTAACATATTTAATCAAAACTAAACTAATTAAAAATTAAAATTACCTAGCAATTTAAATATTATACAAATAAATAAAAGAAAGGGAAATTTTGGACACCTATTGGAATAAATAAAATATGCTGGCCAGATCGCTACCGTCGTTGGGCAAGGTACCCAAAAGGCTGGTGGCATTGCCTCGCTGGATCGCGAGGCTAATCCGCTGACCAAAATATGCCCCAGCCCTTTGGTTACCTGAAGCGTCGATCAGGCGCGACGAGATCTCCTTAAAGAGTTGTCGCGCTTCTGGTCCCCATGGCCCGAGAGTCTCTACGCCGAAGGGCACAAACATGTAGCCCTCTCCTAAGGCCGCATATTTGCGCCTCTTGGAGCCCTCTGCAGATGCCGCAGCCGCGCCCGCTCTGACTGAGGTCGCTTGGAGATGAGACGCTGCCATCGTGTCGACACATGTAGCGTCCCATACCAGCGACCTACCATGCTTCCATGGTATGATCGTCATTCCGTCGGGCCTTTTGCCGTCTTCACGTATGACGCCATTTGGTTCCAAAATGGCCGGAACACTGGCACTGGCTAAGGCCCTACGGATGACGTCATTAAGAGCGGCATGACGCGGCAAGCGACCAGCACTGTACTGGCACGAAAGGCCATGATGACCAAGCTGATCGACTGCTTTACCACAACGGCAGCGATGAGGCTCATTTGTCCGTGCACCCAGTCTCAGACAGGTGGCCAAAGTAAATGTTGTTTTGTCAAGTAGAGTCCCTATATTGGCCGAAGGGAGAGCGTTTAACCAATAACCTGACTCTGGTTCGCTGGACGCCAAAAGACGAGCTCGGTCTGCAGGGTTTAATGAGGTATCCAGAAGGTTCTTTTGAACCTGGATACAGAGCGGCTCGTCCCATGACCTCTGGCTGCTTGGATTGCATATAGATACAAATATCAACTGGAAAGTACACACCCAAAATATATGTTCAAAATTATCTAAATTCGCTTATGCACTCCGCGAAGTAAAAAAGTCCACCGATCTAAAAACGGCTATCGTCACCTACTATGCTTATGCATATGCATGGCTTAGTTATGGCATTATCCTGTGGGGAAACAGCACTAATGCTTCAACCTTTACTCTCCAAAAAAGGCTTATTAGAATATTTGTAAATATAAAAACAACCAACAGCTGTAGACCTCACTTTATACAACACGAAATTCTCACACTACCTTGTATCTATATACTTGAAACCTGTAAGTTCGCCCGAAAGTACCCCGAGTTTTATAAAAAACGCGAAGATCTAACAAGTCGTACCCTGAGACCTAGACACGGATTAGCACTACCACCCTCTCAGCTAAAAATGCACTCCTCAGGGCCATTATCCATGTCCATAAAAAATTATAATAAATTACCAATGTATTCAATAAAAGAAGCAAATGATATTCAATTTTTTAAATTACTAATACAGCTATTGACCGCAAAATGTTATTACACTATCAACGAATATTTAAATGATAAATTATAAAATACAAATATATGAAAAGAAAACTGACAAAAAAAACTGGGAATTTAAATATTTTAATAACTTAATAATCAATCTTTAATAATAACAATGATAATGAAAATAATAATTAATAATACATAATAATAATAATGATACAAATAAATTAATAAAACTTACATACTAAGATACCTCTCTTCCATATAACAGGTAGGAAGCTATTAATTTGCAACAGTTTTAAATATTTTTATGTAGCATAATAAGTTGCTTATAGTATTCACAAATAATAAATCTATAATAATAAAATGCCGTCCTCTGTTATATTGCTGTGCCTGGACAAGGTCCATAATGATCTAATAATATTAATGTTTTTCACCTGTGTATATACATTATGGAATGCAATAAAATATATGAATATGAATACTTGACCCTTGCCCAGTAAGAGTTTTATTAAACTGTATCCCAAACAACAAATTTTGTTCCTGGTGAGATATTGTGATAATTTAAAGCCTATATCACTCCTAGGACACTACGCTATAAAACACTGAAAATCCGTTGCGTAGCGTTGGCCGACTTCGTAATCGCTGGACCGTTGAACTGAAGGACGTTGCGGGTCGCGGCTGGATGAGGAGGACGGAGGACCGCCAAGAGTGGTAAAATCTAGGAAAGGCTTATGTCCAGCAGTGGACGAAATCAGGCTGATGGATGGGTGGGAATTAACTAACACATTAATCTTTTTAGAAATCCTTACAAACACACACATCCACCGGTACACCATCACTATACTCACAGATGCGTGCACTCTATTTAAATGAGTTTAAAATCGTTTTATGTGTATAATAACTACACATATCGACACGCTGCTAGATGGCTGCATAGCCAGTGTCTGTAGCTGCCAGGATTTATGTTTTTCTTTAAAAAATGCTCTACATTGTCGGTATTATTAATTTGTGCAATTATTTTATTTTTGTATGTTTGTGTTTTGGATCAATAAATGTATTTTTAATTTTAATTATTTGTAGTGATGCTAATAAATAGTGATGTGATAATAGGGTTAGATAATAGAGTTAAAGTATGAAATTACTGTTTTGCACTGAAAAAATCAAACAATTTTTTCTAAGGTACATTATGACACAAGTGAGGTGCGTTGGACATTAGAGCCGAGGCGGGATTGCAGTCCGAGTCGAAGGCGAGGGCGTACTTGAGCCGACAGTGTAATGCCTAATGCTCACGCGTTTCATACATCGTTTTTCAACACACTTGCGAGGAAAAATAATAAAATTTCACTGTCTTTTTTTCCACACAATCGAAAACACAGCTATGAACTGACAATTTTCTTTGAAAAATGGCGGCGGAGATTTTGTTTTTTGCGCAGATGGAAATAGAGGCACTAACGCATCCGCCAAACAGCCAAATATTGCCAAACAACCAAATATTAAATATTAACAAACTAAATATGTTTGTTTTTACAACAAAAATTTCAGTTAATTAGTTGACAAAAATTAATAATTTGATAAACGTAAATTATTATTTATTATATTTTAACTGAGACATATTATTTATTCGCAAAAACTTTACCATTTCTCAAGACATAAAAACTCTTTGCTAAGATAAAAAAAAACTGTAATGTAAAAAGCATTAGTGCGATAATTTAAAGCAAAAAGCACGCGTGTTTAATATGCTACATTATAACCCTAATAACGATGTAATAAGGGCCACTTTATAAGTAAGTGTGTTGAAAAATATTTTATAGCACACCGTGCGTAAAATGACCACTTTACGCACGCTGCGCTTGCGTAAAGTCGGCATTTTCCGCACTTTTGCTATAAAATATTAAACGAAACTCGCGCGAGAAACTTTTTCTCGACTCGTGTGATTGCAGCACTCACCTTCGGCTCGTGCCGCAAACTCACACTCGTCAGAAAACGTTTCATCGCTCTCGTATCGTAATGTACTAATAAACATTTCTACATTCTAAATATGAAACAGTACGTACTTAATTTTATTTTTGTTTGTAAATTGACCGCTTAAAACCTTATGATCGCCAAACTCCTTGGTCCCTTAAGAACATAGACACGGATAGTTTTAAAAAGAAAACATATGAAATGTACTCTGTGAACATAATATGGTATGTAATGGATTTTCATAGGAATTTCCTGGACAGTTATTCAGATTTCCTGGACACTTTTAAATACCTCGCCAGTATGAAGTATTTTCTGGTAGGTCTTTACAGTATGTAATGGTAATATTACAATTTATTTTTGAGAAAAATGTATTTATTTATTGAAATTATTTACCCTCACTGTCTATACATTTCTGCCATCTCTCATGGGAATGTCATTTTTTACGCTTTTGCGGTCAAGCTCAGAGTATCTGGACTCAACAAACTGTATGCAGGCATTTTGTACTGCTTCCTGGGAAGAAATTAATTTACCATGTCAAAAATTATCCAAATCGCAGAAAAAATGGTAGTCTTTTTTGAATGGAAGTCGGTTGGGGCCAGGTTGGAATACGAAGGATGACGAATGGTTTCTAACTGTAGGTGCATTGTTTGTATTTGAAATCCCTGCGTACGAAGTCGCGGGCAATAGCTAGTCTAGTCTCAGGTAAGCAGAGTATTTTGAGATAGAACCTAGCTTGTTTATATTAGGTATTTCAAAAGACGTCCTCACATTTTATGACATGATTGTTAAACCTACATTAAAAAAATAATTTATGTCAGTCTACTTGTAAAAGCAAAATAAAACAATGTTTACAATACTTTTCAGTTTAAAATATTTTTTGTGGTACTCGTATATAGTGTTCGGCAGTTTGAAGCTTCTATACCTAAGAGTCGCAGCATCGAGCTGTACCCACAGCCGGTAGTCGGTCCGAGCCCGATGGCCGCCCACGCTCGCGCATGCGCGTCACGCCCGACGCAGGTGTGCGCTGCGCGCGCCGACTGCTAATGTACAGATTTGTCTTCAAGCAGTTACTATAACTAATACAACTTGACGATTCTAATGATTGGAACTCGACCTTGAGTCCGGTGCTACAGAGGTCACAGTAGCGCGCGCGCCGCGAGCTCCTGTCCGACATCGATAGAGTTATGCAGATCGACCACTAACCCGACATTTATTATCGTATTATTTTCTTATCTCTCAGGTGTTCAAACACTTTTGTTTTCAATCTGACTACAGGAATTAATGTAAATAAAAGTACCTACGAGTACATACGCAACCCGAATTATAATGTTGCAGCTGAACTTATTGTTTAGCTTTAACCAATGAAGTACCCGGAATTGTGATGTCATTATGTGATAAATCTAAATGGTATACTAGTAGTGCGCTGTGATGTTACTTTGTTTTTTCATACTTGAGATCATTCCATAGTGAACAACTTGCGGATATATTCACTCGAGGTATTAGTGTTTCAGTATCATCTACATTGACACTCTTCAATGAGAGAGATTATAAAGCCCGTGTTGTTATGTGTCTTTTCAATGCCAGTAATTTTCAGACTGTAGATGCAGACTGAAATCTCTGTATGAGATGATAGTCATTTTGATGCACTTTTGATCCTGTTTAACAGGAGCTGAAGTGTTAAATAATAGTACATTATGATACAAGTGTAATGTCTAATGCTCACGCGTTTCATACGATGTTTTTCAACACACTTGCGAGGAAAAATAATAAAATTTCACTGTTTTTTTTTCCACATAATCGAAACCACAGCTGACTGAACTGAACTGACAATGGCGGCGGAGATTTTGTTTTTTGCGCAGATGGAAATAGAGGCAGACGCATTCACCAAACAGCCAAATATGAAATATTAACAAAATGAATATTTTTGTATTTACAACAAAAATTTGAGTTAATTTATAATTTGATGTAATTAAATGATTATTTATTATATTTTGACAGTCTATTTATTCGCAAAAACTTGACTATTTCTCAGGACATCAAAACTCTTTGCTAAGATTAAAAAAAAACTGTAATGTAAAAAACACTAGTGCGATAATGTAAAGTAAAAAGCACGCGTGTTTAATATGCTGCTTTATGACCATAAGAACGCTGCAATAAGGGCCATTTTATAAGCATGTGTGTTGAAAAATAATATATAAATGGTTGAACATATCTAGAGGAGTTAGACAAGGATGTGTAGCCTCACCGAAGCTGTTCAATCTATTTAGGGACCGTTGTTTAAATGTTTTGAAAGAACGTAAATGTGGACTGAAGTTAGATTACTCATGAGATGCATGACCAAGCTCTTCTTGCTTCATCGACGGATGAGCTGCAACTTTAAGAGCTGTTAAAATAATGTATCATACATATCTTTAAAAGGAAAGGAATGAAAATTAACGTAGAAAAAAATGTAAGGGTGCTAGAGGGGGATGAAACGCTGACTGAATGTAACATTAAGTTGGCAGACCACGAAGTAGATCAAGTTAAAGACGCTTCTACAAAGTGACGAAATGAAAATTCACCATTTGGCTATTTCTATGGCTAGTTTATTTACGCGCGATGAAGAATGTGGCGTGACATAATAAAGAAGAGTTAATGCGGTAAATATAATTAACGGAGCCCTGCACTTCTTTATGGGCAGCCAGAGTGTCACTGCGAAAGCCGATTGGCAGCTCATAATGGAGTGTTGAGTGTGGCAAGATGAGCATCGATGTAGAGAGAATGCAATTGAAATGCGTTCCTCACGGCTTTAGTGTGGTTTGACATTTTGTGACAGAGTAAAAAATATCGACATACGGGATTGTTGCGAACCAACATAAGATGTAGTGATTAGAATATGCTTCAGTGATTCGGGCATATGGAGATGAATAACAGTATAGTGACGAAAGATGGTGTACAAATGGCCTTCAAAAGATCGGCCAGATCACCCTAGAAGGATGTACTTATGCCGAAGAAATTCGCAACATACTGAAGAAGGGCAAAGTAAAAAGTACCTACCCGGAATACAAGAGCTCGTATGACTAGATTGATGAATGTGGAAGAAGCGAAAGAGCTGTATGACGATCGTAGCAGGATCGTCCTTAAGCACGTGAGGTTTGAACGGAGGGGGGGGGGGGGTCAAAAAACATCATGATTCTTCATGATGGGGGGAGGGGATAATGCAATAATCACGTGTACTTTTTATGAATTGAGTTGAACTGTGCGATCACTTAAAAACCAAAGCCAGCGAATTTATGTCTAAAAAGCAACCTAAAGCTAATGCTGTAAATACCTTACAAAATCTCTTTTTATTTAGTATTATGGTTTTTCAGAATCCAATTTAATGATAATCTTAAACGTATATCTGTTATTTTCAATAAAACAATACACGTGATGCTGGGACAGCGGGAGGGGTAGCCTTCAACTTCACGGTAGATAACCAAGGCAGGGGGGGGACTTAAATCTTTAGTATCTGTCTACCCCTCTGTGAGAAAGACTAGAGTATATTCATTCACGAGTATGTATGTATTAGTCATTTGTATGTATTAGTATGTATTGTAATTTATAATCAAATGGTATGCTCTCAATAAAATATCTAGTGTGGAAGAATGACATGAACGGTGCAGCAAGCGGCTCGGATACACTGGGGCGCGGCGGCGGCGGCGGCGGCGGCGGTAGTTGCGGCGGCGCGGCGGTGGACTCGTGAGCAATATTTCGCGCGAGCGTGTTCTTGCGCAGATTTAATTATACCATATCGGTAGACGATCTACGTATATACTCTAATAATAATAACGTCGTTGAATTTATACCACGCTTATTATAATAAAATATGTTTCATTATCATTGCATACCATCGATCTTGTATTCTACACCTCCACTTGCAGAGATTATAGAATTTGTCCCAATGCTTGCATTACCTTTTTTACAAAAACATCACAACTTTCTGTCCTGCTGCTAGCATTTATCCTTTGACTGAATATACGTAAACTGTAGAAGTGTGGTTTGGTAGTGCGAAGCTTTTATCATTATACATTTTACACACAAATACATCTCTCTCTACACTACATAACTATACATAACACTACCGCAACCAATAAAGCACCTGCTAGGCATACTTCAGTAAAATGCCACACATTTTTATTTCTAAAATATTGCGGTTTGCTGATATTATCAAAATGTTCATTTTCTTTTTTTTATATTCACTTTATACTAACAATATTTTTGTTACTAAATTAATTATTTGCTATCGAGCTCGTTATGTTCCTTCTTGTTAGAAGTGGTAGGTGCTGGAGGTAATAAAATAACTTAGGTTACCTAAGCGTACCGCGGTCGCTTTCAACGTTTGCCATTATTATATTACGATTTTCCAAAACCATGCTATATTTTGTTTGTTATTTGTCATTAATAAATTTCATCTTCGTTTTTTGATTCAATCGATCAATCAGAGAAACTTGGACTATCACACAAACAGATAAAAATAGAGTGGTGTTTTAAAGATAGTGCTGGCGGAGAATAGAAAGGACAAGTTGGTCTAACGAGTCAGAGAAGAATAAAGAAGTTCTAAGAGGAAGAGAGAATAAAGATTATAGAAACCATAGATAATAGGAGAGGAAATATAGAATCACACTAATACTCTAAATGCGAAAGTTTGTGTGTCTATATGTTTGTTACTCTTTCACGCTGAAAAGGCTGGACGGATTTGGATGAAATTTAGAATGGATGTAGCTTATACTCTAACTTAACACAAAGGCTACTTTTATCCGGGAAAAAAGCATGTTGTCAAACCGAATAACACGCGGGCGGAGCCGCGGGCAAAAGCTAGTAGAAAATAAAATAGAAAACATTTTATTTGCACAAAACTTATGATATTATATTAGAATATGGTCGGGCACATACTCGGGCGCGACTTCTTTATAATCTACATAGTGGAGGGAAGAATTTAAAGAAACAGAGGAAGACCAAGGAAGAGAAGAACTTAGTAATGAATAAGACTCAATGGAGGCCGCTACACTGACCATTAATAAATATACCGCAGGATGCTAACTATAATTAGAATGTAAAAGCGAAAATTGTATTAAAACTATATTACAAAAAGGACCCTTTAAATCTTGGTATTGATCACTAGCTCAGTCTCCAGTATGAATTTGTTTTGTTTCAAACAGAATCAATATGTACATTTGTAGCGCTGTGAAGTTAGTAAGGTGAATATGTAAAGACGTTGTTATCTTTTGTGAGCGGCAACATCTGTATCCATCGCGTCCCACGTGCCTGTACCTCCGCGTTGTGCATGTATGTGTACGTACCCACTACGTACCGCACCGTAGCCTGAGAGCCGTGAACGTGCGCGGGCGCAGGGTATCTGTCGTCATCGCCATCTGCTCACGTCGCGTCACTCGCACTCCTCGCACACGCTCTACATACATCTGCATTATCTCTAACACGATCTTGCTACAGTTACTGTATCTGAGATAGTTCCAAGTCTCCGAAATCACTCACGGGCACAGATATGACACGTATCTCTGACGGTGCTGCGATTGTCATCGGTAACAACAGTTAACAAGTAATGTCTGGGAGTAACAGAAACCAAGCTTGACGTTCTCAGCAAGGTTAAAGCACTTTCTTTAAAACATCATCATCTGCTAGTCTAGCATAGCAAACCATATCGAGCTAGATAGCGCTTGATACAGTGCTCTGTTTCACTCTGTTGATCTACTTAGACAGGGACAGTCAGTGTATATCGAGCTGTAAAGGCTCGATATGGTCTACTATGCTAGGTACCTTGGTTTGGTAAGTTTCAATGTTATGCATTCAATATCAGAGTACCGAATCTTGTAAAACCTTCTTTTCGATGGAATTCGATTCTTCTTTAAAGCCATATACTGATAAGGATAACATTTTTATTTAAAATAAAACAACAAGTTTACAAACATCCCTTAATTGACTAATCTATCTATCAGGCCGATAACTTTATTGGTGATAGGGGGCAGATTGATAAAGGCAGCGCGGTAGTCGGCGCGTGCGTGTAAGATAATAACATCATAAGTAAATGGAACTGCACGGCTTCAACAGACACGGCATGGAGGTCCCAAGTTCAAGGTCACGGAGCCCTAGCTGCGAGCCAGTCCGGGAGCCGCGACGAGTGATGACGAGATTCGCTTAATTACTTCATTAACTACCCACAAGCGCCGACTACTTTGAATGTGTCCGACTCGTTGCGACCACTTTAACTACGAGTGAATCAATGATAAAACTAATCAGTCGCATGCAGATCTCACCAGAAGGGTCCCTTCGCTCATGCTTTCAGGAAAAGAGGACCTTTTAAAAAAAAGGGTACTGATTAGACAAATTTGTTTTTAATTCTACTGACATGTTATTGATGCCTATACACTTTTCCAATAAATAAAAATGCTCTTGAATCGGGTTCTAAGCATTTTATGTGTAAAATTTTCAAATCCCGGGAAGATTGCGTATTCAATTTTAAATTAATTTATTTGTGAGTATGACATGAACGTTTTATGTTTATTGAAGCCTGTTTCCCAAGTAAACAATATAATTAAACAGTTTATATGGGTTGGATCTTATAACGTGACAGCAGATTTTGAGATCAATATGAATGTGGAGGTTTCTCGGCGTCCAACTCGAGCCCCCTGCAAATTTGTTTACTTTTGAAAATAATAAATTACGTAAAATGTCAGGAAACGAAAGTAACGTAGTTAACGTAAGTAAAGTAAGTTTGGTCAAGTAACATCTGTCAGAATAAGTAATAATGGGTGAATCGAAACGATATTTATGAAACTATATACTTTGTTTTTATTCAAGTTAAAGAAATGAACGACCCAGAAAACTTATCTGGGGCAAAGTGCGACTCTGTACTGGTAGGTTACTAGAAGCTCTAAAAACCGAATCAGCGCATCCCGAGTTTACACTACACAGTCAAGGTTGGGAATGTGTTAAAGGGGGGAGGGTCCAAGACCCCCACCCCCCCTCCTTTTCACAACCCCTTTTGATGCTGTCACAATATAAGATTTTAACCGTTTATATAGTTTGTAACCTAAATTACTTAATTTGTAAGTATGACATGAAAGTTTAATGTTCTTTATTAAAGCCTGTTCCTCAAGTAAACAATGTAGTTAAGCAGTTTGTATAGTTTGTAACCTAAATTATTGAAAAAAAACGGTCAATTGCGAGTAGGACTCGTGCCTGAGGATTCCGTACCATTCAAATAAGTTAAATGATTTAAATAAAATTTACAAACTTATGAATGTATGAAAATGTATGTAATAAAACTGCAAAATTAAGTTGGTCGACTATTATCCTTTAACTTGTAAAGGTTACTTAGCTATGCTTGCTTTGTTATATACCACTGCCATGAATGTTTTCACATATAATAATAAACAACCGTTTAGCTGGCATCCCTGCCTATCTGGAGAGACACTTGACTCTAACGAAAATTTGCACTTTAAATTTAATATTTCGAAAACGAATTCCTAAATCGTTTTCACACACTAACAATATTGTTGAACGACCTATCCAACGACACCGCACGCGCACCATTCATCCCCATTTCCGTGTAGGGCGTAACTTGAAAGAAAACTTATTATTCAAGGTTTTATTTTACCACTTTGTCGGAGTTATTAATATGTACACTCATGCTAAATTACAGCTTTCTAGTACTAAGAGTACTTTTCCTAGCCATGTGCAATAGGACCAAATTGTGAACGGGATGTCAAGTTTCTAAGTCGAGTACCCTATAGGTTGTCAGGGTGAGCCAATGTGTGGGACATTGATTACATAAAGGCCAATAACTTGACAGCAGTACGGGGCCATAGACTTCTGTAGAAGGTGTTACTTTTACTTTGTACCTATTTTACAATATAAATTATTTGAATTCAAATGCAGCTGCACCTCAGTCGAGCTTATTTTTTAAGTTACTGGCCATTCGGATACATTTTTTTTTCTTTATTAGGAAAACCAGTAGTTAGTAAGCTAATTTTAACACTACACATTGAACATAAATAACTGCTAAACTTCTAACTTATTAAGGTAATCACAGCATGCATTTTATATAAGTGACGTATAACATGTAAGTATACACATATCTTAAATTCTTAATTACATTAATAATTTACACATTCTAAATTTTATCTTAATATCTAACTACTAAACTAAGAAACATCATTTAACTTTAGATAGAGCTTTTCTACACAATAATTTAAAACAATCTAAACTATCTGCATTAATATCACAGGTGTGACTTACTTTATTATAGGTGTTTAGAAGTCGGAGCGCGGGGACAATTATATGGAATTTTTATGTTAATTTTACTTAAAAGCTGAGGGCTGTCGATTTTACTGTTTATGACATTGTACAAAAAGGACAAGTCTAATATATTTCGTCGCTCAGTTAGGCCGCTAATATTGAAATAACTCAATCTTTGCTCGTACGAGACCAGTTTTTTCCAGAGACCGCAGCTATAAGTGAGATGCCAAACGAATCTCTTCTGAAGACGCTCAATCCGCAGCTTGTGTTTCATGTAATGGGGAGACCACGCCACAGAGCAATACTCTAAGTGGCTGCGAAATAGAGCATTATACAACAGTATTTTTGTTTTAGCACATTAAAGACTTTCGCATTTCTCAAGACAAATCCCAGCAATCTAGCTGATTTTGAAATAATGTGATCGAACCGTGCAAAGAAAGTTAATTAAAAGTCCAAGTAGACACCAAGAT
Organism: Ypsolopha scabrella; assembly: GCA_910592155.1. Classification (NCBI taxonomy): domain Eukaryota; kingdom Metazoa; phylum Arthropoda; class Insecta; order Lepidoptera; family Ypsolophidae; genus Ypsolopha; species Ypsolopha scabrella. The sequence goes on along the minus strand of OU342966.1, from coordinate 31,151,440 downwards.
CCCTGATGTTGTCAACTTCCTTTAGGGCTATATCACTGATATTATATTTGGACTCAATAATGTGCCTGTTACGCGTAAACGTTATGTGATAGCATTTATTAGCATTCAATTGCATATCATTCCTCACGCACCATTCAAACACTCTGCTCAGATCTCCCTGTAGCTATTCAACGTCAGCACTAGATTTAATCGTTTTAATTAATTTTAAGTCATCGGCAAATAAATAAACCTTACTGCTGCTTATGTCGTCTACAACGTCATTAATAAAAACGTTGAAAAGCCACGGGCCCAGATGTGAGCCTTGAGGGACACCCGATGTCGAATCATATGAACGCGATGAGTACCCATTAACCACTACAAACTGAGAACGGTTACGGAGGTAGGATTCAAACCATTTCAATAACGATCCAGATACGCCATAGCCGGATAGTTTACACAGGATTTTTCCATGAGAGACCTTGTCGAACGCTTTTGAGAAATCAGTGTAAATGAATGAATGAAAGAATGAATGAATGAATGAATGAATTTATTTATATAAGTACAATAGGAAATAATTTATAAGTATCTTAATATATTACTTAAGTTTATCTTATTTACCTTTATACGTACGTAAATTGCAATTACGTACATATATAAATATTACAGATTTCCTTAAATTACTGTATTTATAACCTAAATAATATACAAAAAGTTTCAAACACTAATGTACAGTAATTGTTCACTTATATCGAGGGTCGAAAACTACCCACCGTGCCAGTATAAACTGTTTGACGGTCCGATAGCTCGCCGTTTATAATCTTCGATTGGTTTAAGTATACTATACCTAAACCAACCGAAGATTTTACCTGGTATAGTGTAGTCTAAATTTGGTAAAATAAATTTAACTAAATTTTAATAATTTACATAATAAATAAGTGATATACGGGTTTTTATGTAATAATCAATAATACAGGATATTTATTATGACAATATAAATGCATGCAAATATTGTGTGTGTAGTGGACATCTCAACATGTAGTTGAGTGGTGCATGAGTTGCAGTGTATGTATTTTGTGTTGATTAATAGCGTCAACTTGTGATTTACCATCAATTTCCCTACTCAAATCGTCAACGTATGATACTAAGTTTGTGCTAGTAGACCTATCCTTGACAAAACCGTGTTGGTGGGGTGTTATTAGCTGTTTGAAATGAGAGTCAAGTGTTGGACGTAATAATTTTTCGAAGACCTTTGCGAAAATCGACAATATTGAGACTGGCCTGACATTTGAAGTCCTCACTGTAATGTAATGTAATTATTCCAAGTATTTTTATGTACAATGTTATAATTTATATAACTATATTTTATATTAGTAATTTAATATCTTTTTATTATTATTTCTCATTTTGTATCACTATAAGCGATAAGGCCGCGATTTGTTACCTTATTTTATACACTAATGTTTTTTTATTATTTGTATTTGGTGCACAATAAAGAGTATTTGTCTTGTCTTGAATGACAAGAGTGAAGAATGTGGGAGAAGCAAATGTGGTGTTTCTTGATCGCAGCAGATGGAGATCTGTAGTATGAACCTACTGCTCTGAATGAAAGACCGGCGTGCGGCGCGAGTATATGTATGTGCGTAGGCTGGTATAAATGACATAAAGTCAGCAATGCGTCATATCGTAATCGTGCGTCCGGAATCCTAAGTTTCCACTCTATTTATGAGTGACGTAAACTTCTCAAAAAGCATAAAAAAGCACCGCAGTGGAAGCGGTGTCTGAGTCGACCGACCGACGACGTGGAGGCGAGTGAATTGAATGAAAGAGACGCCGACAATTAGCGCAGGCGCAGGCGCCGCCGCCGCCGGGGCCGCTCCGGTGCCTGCTACGACATTACTAATATGGTGCTCATATAACAGAATAGACAAATACTCGTATGTTGCCGGAGAAACTCGACTTAATCTATATTAAATACTAGATCCTGGTAAATTTGAGAGAAAGTTTCTTTTCTCTAACAATACTCTAATACGTTCATAATTTAAAGAACCTTGTTCGAGATAAATCGAACTGAAAGAAGTGATGGAAAACAAGCCATCAGTGGCCACCAATATTAATATTAAATTTCATATCTGTTGTGTTACCACGCTGCCAATTTCACTATAAAATCCATAAATTGTCGTGTTATTTGGATATGGAATGAGGTTTCGTGATGCTTACTCACGAACAATTTGAATTGACAAAGAGGTTTTATTAAAATGCAAAGAGGTTACAAGCTCAATAAAAAAGAGGTTACGCAAAATAACATAACAGGCAAATCGTGAAAATAAAAATGTTTTAATTTACTAATTATTGTTTGAGAAAAGTACTACAAGCCTTGGCCGCGATTGGATATTGATGGACTCACGCATTATACGCCTTCAGGTGAGGCATTAATAAACGTTTAATTTCAAATTGGCGCCTTAGGGAAGTGGAGTGAGGGGGACTTGCTCCATACAAATATGCGCTCACGAACTAGCTTATGCCGCAAGGTCGTGTGCGGCAAACAGTATCTTTCATTTAAAATGACAATTATAAGTAATTAAATTATTTTTAGACTAATTTAAATAAAAAACTTAGAGGCTTCATTCGCTCCCGTTTGTCAGTAAAATAGAAATCTCTGTTTTAAAAGAGGTTTTCTAAATATTTTTTTCTCTGCTATGAAAATTAATCCATCAACTAAATGTTCTGGCAAAATGATATCATGTATATAAATTGGTATATTAATTACATATGTTTTTTTATTGCTGATACAAATAAAGATCCATGTCGCCAAAATTTCGTGGCGTCGCCTTCCCCTTTTACTTACCACGTTCGTCCATCAATGCCTAACTTGGCGACCGTTGCAGTAATCTACTAATGTCCACGTTGTCTAAGATCACCAAATACAGCTAAAGTCTTGTCACTCACTTGGAGACCAGCTCCTTTTATGTGACAAAAGCAAGAGTACCTCAAGACCTACATGTTCACATTGGAAGCCTGTTCGTTCTATTGGCAAGATTACTTATTATATATTACTTATAATCGAATTCATCGAAAAATGCTGTGCACATCAACAAAAATGGCTCATATTATAGCTTTAAAATTCACTTTTTTGTTTGCATCTTTATAACCGCTATAACATTTTAACCATTAGAAAAAACTTGCATTTCTTCAGAACAAAAATCAACACCGTACCCAAGAAACAGATTGATCACAGAACAAGTAGTGAACATAACTACAAAACAAGTGAAAATGTCAAAAAAGACACTATGACCAGGGAAAAACTTTAGATCACAGAATAATTAGCATAACCAGACAACAGCTTGAAATTACAAAAACAAAAACATGACCAGGGTACAGCTTTGGATCCCAGATGCTTAAAAGATTCTGAGAAATTTCCGATGAGATTAATTAGAAAAAAACGGCCAAGTGTGAGTTCGACTCGCGCATAAAGGGTTCCGTACCACCACACAATATAGGTACGGAACCCTAAAAATATTATGGTAAATAACCTTTAGTATCGATGCCACAGCAACATCAAGGCGAAAAAAAACAAAGCGCTAAAATGGTATTGTGGGGTACAGCGGGCCTATTACGTATCTTTGAATCGGTTGCCAACTATGGTTGCTATTCACCAAAAATAGATAAAAATTAACTTCCTAATTGAACTATTCACGAATTATAACGTCATTTCAAGAGCGAACGTATCCTTAGATAAACGGAATCCGATAGTATTATGTATGTTTTCGACGATAGGCGCTCGGTTGGCAACTGATTTTACGATACAGAATCAGGAGGCAGGGCTGCTATTAATAAAACTATGATTTACATACGGACATGTTTCTTTTTTACAGAGACGGAACGGAAGGATCCATTGACAAACATAGACAAAAGATTATCACACTTTGCGACATAAATTGCCTGCAGCACAGTGGTGTAGCTGCCATCCCCTATTGCCGGGCCTTATATAAAATTAACTGGTGACGGGCAGCGGCGCAGCGTCACTGGTGCAAGGGTTTCGGCACCACACTCACCAACCCGCCTGCCCAGCGTGTGTGAGTATGGGCATTTCTTCCAGGAGGACCACGGCCTATGTCCAGCAGTGGACGAAACAGTCTGATGGATGGATGGATGCAAACCTATTGAGTGGTTCTCGAGTTTATTGTCCCATGTAGTTTATTACCTTTTACTGTCAGATTATATCTGTTAATAAAAGTCAAGTTGTAAAATGTTAAATTTTACGGTCTTTTTACCAGTCGATTTTTTTGTATGCTTATTTGCTTCTGACATGTAAAGTATCCAGAGTATTCAATGTCCAAAGACATCAAGTACAAATACAAACAGACGATGACAGAGGCCAACTTGCAGACCAATATAGAATTCCCCTGCATTTTGTTTTCAAGTGCAAATATCACAGAACAGAAATATTGTAATAAGCTCGTTTTGTTTGTATAATATTGTCGCTGCGCCGGCGCGGCCGCGGCCGCGTGCCAATTACAGCATCGCGATCTGATAGCGCTAACAAGCCGATGCGTATCTGTGCTCGCCACTACCGGGCACCGAACCTGCGTCGTCCTCCGACGGAACGAGCCGGGACCACACCGACACATTCAAATTGCGATAGCAAATACCCTACACCACGTACACCCCCGCATCATAAATCTCCAATCTTCCAAACGAAACGGGGCTCTAACAACAGGGCGTAGAGTCGAGATCGGCGCGCGCGAGCAGCGAGGGTCACTTTGCATGATGAACGCGGTGGCGTGAATTACGCGGGCGCAGGTCGTTATTGTCCAAACTGCCTTAATACTTCCCGCGACCACTGGAAAACTGACTTTGTGTGTTTAGTGTGAGGTGCGACACGAGCCGCACCGAGAAGATGGCGTCTCGGTGTGGTATTGTCGTCGCTGCACGAATACTTGAGGCAGATGGCGCGATAGTGGCGCGATGGTGCGCGTGCGCAGATACCGCGCCGACCGACTATCAGCAGACAGGAACAGGAAGGCCAAACGAAAGCTATGAATCAAAGCGCACAATGAGCCTTCAATACAATACAATACAATAAATAGGCGCTTTTGTCTCCACGCGACCGGACAAAGGACTCGTCCGGAGATGCGCGCGCGCATACGGTTAACTAGACAAGATGCACACGCCGAGATATCCAAATTCATTGCATGTTGGAATAAACACTCTTATTTATGGGTGCACATTCCAACTAACAGCATAGTGTTGTTATAGAAACATATGATATCAGGCTCCAGTTAGAGCGAATATTCGTGGTGGCATGTTGGCGCCTGCGCGCTGTGTTAAACTTCTTGTCGGCTTCTTTGAATAATTTGCAGATGATCTGCGAGATTTATGGCTAGTAACCACAGTGCCAGGCTAACAGGCCGGGCCCCGGTCCCTCGACAATTAGATAATTTGCGTACAACAATAGAGATGAATAGCTCTCCGCCGCGGTTGAGTCGAGCCGACAGAGCTCCTTGCGGATAACTATTACAGAAACCAACCAATCATTTTGTTAATTAATACTGCACAAAATTATTCGTTAATTATATGGCGCCAACTCTATGAAGAGTAACATATTGAAAGTTGTGTAACAGGCGTTAGTAATGTAATGAAATGAGATGTCACTGCTGGTGCCACACCACAACCAGGTATATGTATGAACTTAATACAGCAGAATTAATGCCAAAATTATCAGGGTTTTAGACGAGTATTATGTTTGTATCTAATGTAAATATATTAGGGATCCTACAACAAGTGTCCAGCTGGTCTCAGAGACGAGTATACATACTATCACGCTAGGTAAAGAGGCACGAGCCTTGATTATTGACAAAACAACAGTGAGTTTCGGTGATATTTGACGTGTTAGATAATTATAGGTATATAATCATTAACTGGCTCTAGGCGTTTCAGTGGGGCCGGAGTTGGTAAAAAGAATTGATGTATTTTGTTGATTTCGTGCTGGGCTAATGTCATCATTGTGAGATCATCATAACTATAAAATATCCACTTCAACGCGGCCTCAGACAGGAGACGGCACCTAAACAAGAAGAAGGAGTAAGTATATTCTAGAAAGCGTCGTGGTTGTGTAACCGAGTGATCAGCACCCATGTGACTGACGATGACAATAACGACAAGGGTACCGTACGCGTCAAGTGAACGGAGATGTACGAGTGTATACTGTGTACTGGCTAGCTGTCGATCGAGCTCCCATGCTCGCTCGCTCATGATCGGTGTTGGCGCTGAAAGCACTTTGTAGCCTCAATTGTATAATTGGCTGGTGATCAATTATATCCTGGAAGCTGACCGTGGGAACACAGTACCTACTGAGGGTTTCACCAGAATGTATCCCTTGGTTTTGGTACAATTAACTTCATCACCCTATCCTATCATCAATTGTTTTAGTGGGATCGTATAAGTAACCGCTATCAAAACAGCCTTTTATCCCGATTAATTTTATTTTATGTATTATTTGGAAAATAACAAATTTTAGTAAACATTACTTAGAGTGCAATAAAAACTAGAAAAGATCAATTGAAACTAATTTCAGGTGAGATAAATATTTAAAAATAAATACGTCAGGCCAGATGCAATGGATTCTAAATAAGGTTTAGAGATTCCAAAGAATATATATAAGTATATAATATAAATCGTATAATATAATATATATAAATCGTAGTAACTTTGAACAAGTAAAAATTGGTACCAATAAAGTTTCCACTGCTAAGTGTATACATATTGTTGACTTGAATATATAATGATCCGTAAAACTATATTTAGTATTTCTATGCATGGCTTAGCGAATATAAGGGCTAGAAAGTGAGAGATGGGATATATCAGCTTCTTCAGTGTATACGTCGTTATACTTGCCCAAGGTTCTATGAATGAATTTTTTGCATAATTTCACGTAGTTTAGCAAAAAATCAATATCTCAAAACTAACTTCGTGTTGTTTGGAATGTTTTTGCTAAACTACGTCCAATTAATACGACAAAATGTTTCGCTAAATGGCTCAGACCGAGTATGAAGATTTCTACGATCGAGCCAGAGAAGAGGGATCTGTCCGCGTGGGGAGGGAAGGCGATTCAACAATGTTATTAGGAGTTTGTAAAGAAATGTTTGATCTTTTATTTGACGAAGGGGTATTTCCAGGGTTTGATTTTTATAGTTTATGAACATGCATTGTTGATATTAAAGACATTTATTATTTATAGATTGTACTTGATTAATATATAAGGCGACTTTAATTTATGCAGCCAGATTCTTATTGAAGACTCGGTAAGTGCTTAGTAACAAGGTGCGATGACCCTTTTTGTGAAATTCGTAAATTATTCTTTTCGTGTTCCTTACAAACGCAAGCCCAGCCCCGAGTCTATTACTATCGAACGTAAAGATTTTACTTGGCGAAATAAGCAAAAAATGTTATCGATCCGTATTACTGTTCCTTACCAAACTTCCAGTATGAGTTTGACTGCATAAATTGTACACTACCGAATCATATTCTAGAAAGAACAAGGAAAACATGAGTGGTAAATAAAGTGACAAGGGTATAAGGATTTAGTACGGTTTGCTAACTTTACTCTCAGTTTGAAGCCGAGAATTCCGTTTACTTTGGATTAAATTTTTATTGATTTGATGTGTGAATATATAAGAGTTTGCTACCTAGGGGGGGATCAAAAAGTAGTGACAACGACATATATACTCCTTGGTTAAAAAAAAATACTAGCAGACTCAGATATTTGTAATATTATTAAAGAAAAAAAACTTTGATTCTCTTTTGTTTTTTTTCTGAATGTAGTAATTTGTTTGCTTCGTGTCGGAACGTGTTCTCGAAAATGGAGAAAAACGAAGTGCGAGCCGTTATTAATATAAATACCTCTGTTTAAAAAAGTTAACGACGCAAGAGATTCACTGATTTGAAGGCAACATTAGGAGAGTCTGCTCCGCCGTATTCCACTGTCGCAAGGTGGGCTTCTCAATTTCAAATAGGAAGAACGAGCACGGAAGACGAACATCGTTGCGGCCGTCCATCGACACCCCAAGGAAATGTTGTGAAAGTCAAAAGGATTGTATTGAGCAATCGAAGAGTTACCATCCGTTACTTAGTTCAAGAAACGGGCATTTCATATGGAAGTAATCAATTCATTGAATATCCAATCTTTGAATATGAGAAAAGTCTTCGCAAGATGGGTGCCGAGAATGTTAACCGACAGTCAGAAACAAAATCGACTTGACATTTTCAAGACATTGTTTGACAAGTTTCAAGAAGATTCTGAAAACTTTTTGTCTTGTTTCGTAACAATGGACAAAACATGGGTTCATCATTTTGATCCCGAGACAAAACAGCAATCTTCGCAATGGAAACGGACCCCGAAGAAGTTTCGTGTCCTGGCATCGGCTGGCAAGGTTATGGCCTCAATATTTTGGGACTCAGAAGGGTTATTGTTGATTGATTACCTGGAGCGTAAAACCACTATTACTGGCCAGTATTATGCAGCTTTAATTCCCAAGTTGAGGAATGCGATCAAAGCGAAAAGGAGAGGGAAACTTCGAAGAGGCGTGCTGTTTTAACACGACTACGCACCCGCGCACAGCTCGGCGGTTGCGATGGCTGCCATTCAGCAAGCTGGCTTCGAATTGGTTGACCAAATTGAAAGAATACTTGAGGGGAAACAGGTACGAAGACGATAACGAGGTGATGGATGCCGTGGAGAGCTTTTTTGCAGGACCAAGACAAAACTTTCTTTTTTAAAGGGATTAAAGCCTTTGAAAAGCGCTGGACTCGGTGTGTAGAGAGGCTCGGAGACTATGTAGACTAAATAAATTATTAAGTTATCAATAGTCATTTTATTCTATCTCATTCTTACTACTTTTTGATCAAGAATAATTCCAAGGTCTCTCACCGCAGCCTCATTCTAATAAGATCTTGTAATAATGTGTATGGAAACCCGCAACCCGCACCCCTCACCCGAGTGGCCAGCGACCAGTGAGGGTGTCCACGCGATTAGTGTATTTTGAGTAAAGAAAATCGTCTTATTATGAAGTACTGGTACTTTATTTAGAGATACCAGTATTTAAAAAAATATCTTTACCGATCATACTAACACACCCTTAAAGGATTCTTGCCTTTGCTTTTACACCCAGTATTTTACTTAAGAATGCTGTTTTTGATTATATGTATGCTATTTCTGTTTAGTCCAATAAACTATTTGTATTTGTATTTGAAATTGAATATTATTATATTTTCTGGTAAAGGTAATAGTTTTTAAGGATTGAGATAAGAGATTTTTTTGTGCAATAAAGTATTTATGATGATGATGATGATGATGATGATGATGATGATGATGATGATGATGATGATGATGATGATGATGATGATGGTGATGATGATGATTATTTTCGCAATAAATTGTCTGTTTAAATCAGATTGGATTTTGCACAGGCATCTGAAGAATATTGGAAAACCTAAATAATGTCGTACACCAGTATTACAAAGAGGTATGTTTGTGAGTTTGGATGTACGAGTAGGGGGCAATCTCCGGAACTAGGTACTCGACGCATTTTTAGAATTCTTCCACTGCTGTAATGGTTGTAATGTTACTTCTTCTTACTTGGGTAAAAGCTATATAAAGTGAAATTTAATCAACCGACCAAATTCATACTAGAGACTCGGTTAGTGATCAAGAACTAGGTTCAGTAATCCTTTTAAGCAATTTCGAAAAATAAATTTTTTTGCTCCCGTACTGGTTGGACTAGTTTAAGTAAAATTCCTAGTGCAGGCACTACGGGTCAAGAAAATTTATTTTTCGATTTTCACCTCGAGGGTCATTAAACCTTGTTCCTGATGACTAACCGAGTCTCCAGTATGAATTTGGTCGGTTGATTTAATTTCACCTAGTATATAGTGTTTCCCCTGGGGACAACCAGTTTCCTAGGGACATAGTCATTAATATGAATGACTACCCAAAAACTAAATTCACGGACAAAGCTAGCAAAATAAATAAAGAGAACGGGACCGCGGTGGGATCCCTGCATAATGCCAGAGGTGACAGGAACATAGTATGATGTGAAACCCTGACAGTGGCTAGTGATTGACTACGCAAATACTCAAATTTATTGCTTTTATGCTGTTACATAATATTAGTTACAATATGAGATACAAGCATAAAAACAGACGGGCACCGCAACTTAAAATATTATATTTACAATATTTTACTATGAAGCATTACTTAATGCATGTGACAAAACAATTTTAATAAAACAAACAAAAAAAATTGTAAAAGGGTGGCATAAACAGTACATTATGATACAAGTGAGCTGCGTTGGACATTACAGTCGAGGTGGGATTGCAGTCCGAGCCGAGATTGTAATGCCTAATGCTCACACGTTTCATACGACCGACGTTTTTCAACACACTTGCGAGGAAAAATAAAAAACTTCATAGTCTTATTTTTCCACATAATCAAAGCTATGACTTGACAATTTTCTATGAAAAATGGCGGCGGAGATTTTGTTTATGTGCGCGCAGATGGAAAAGCCAAACAGCAAAGTAATAAATATTAATAAACTGAATATTTATGTAATAACAACAAAAATTCTAGTTAATTTGTTGATAAAAATAAATAATTTGATAAAATTAAATGATTATTTATTATATTTTAACGGAGGCAGTTTATTTATTCGCAAAAGCTTTGCTTTTTCTCAGGACATCAAAACAAAGAGTTTAAGATTTAAAAAATACTGTAATGTAAGAAACTCTAGTGCAATAATGTAAAGTAAAAAGCACGGTTGCAAAAGATTTTATTTACGATAAATAAATAAATCAGTAGACGCAGTTTGTTCAAACTTACTTCATAAACGTTAGAAGAACACAGATTATCCAAAATCATCCAAAGTATGTAATTTTTCTTCTATTTGCGTCATCTTTTCCCTTAAAAGTATGCAACTATACCTACAAAGTGTAATTAGTCTTGAGACATCTATAGCAACACGGAACTGAATCAAAGCAGATAACAATGTTTTGTAATTTGAGTAGTCCAGGAATGTCCGCTCCTCCAATGTGACTTGGGCCTCGCCAGGCAGGAACATCGAGACTGAATGTAGGTACACTAAACGTATAGGTGACAGGACTCCACAATGAAATAACGCTATTTGTAGAAGGGCGTAGACAATCTCGAGTAAGCGATCAGCCTGCGATCGATGTTGACACTCGGGTCTCTATACAATAACTTTAAAAAGTGATAGGACCCTGCTGAAGGGCTCGGGAGGGAGAGGTGCGGGGCGCGGGAGGGGGCGGGTTTCCAAATCTGATCGACTGGTACGATTACATTCCTGGTGGATGCTGATAAGCCTTAACAGAGCGGCCCGTTCCACTTAGATCTATCATCTATTCAACTCGGTCTGCATTTCTCCATTAGCAGGATCAGTTCGAATTAGAATGTAGTGTATAGATAGCATTATTGGGGTAGCAGGGCTAACCACCATGAGTAATCAGATATCGACGAAGGTAAGTATAGTCCCCTCGAGCCGGCGCATCTTCCGCCTTTGTTATTATTCTTATCGTAATACAGAGTCGTTATTCTCTTTCATCATCTCGGGATAGATCTAGTTTATCGTTAACCGGCGAGTGGGTCCAGTTTAATATAGTATCAAATGCACGGCAATATGAAAAGCGCGCGAGAGTCCTTATTACGTCGTGATGGGGCATCGATAATGCGGGGTCCAGCCTCCCCCCTCCCCCTACTCCCCCCCTCTCTCCCACCCCCCACCACCCCACTCTCCTAGTCGCGGTAACAATGGCCGCGTAATGCCGCTTATCGCGGATGAGTTACGATTAGTAAATTGGCGAGCGAGCGCGCGCCGGGTTTCTAATAAATTTAGTTCAGCTAGGAATTACTGCCTCGTCCCGAGTCCCGCAGACAGATTCGCGAACTGTATTGCAAACTGAGGCTTCAGTCCTTCCTGAAACATTCACATTGCATCCGAAAAGTTGCCCTTGGCGTACACCTTTGTAAAATGAGAGGAAAAAACTACTACTATTACAATTAAATAACTTACGATTTCGAGTTGCCACAAAAATTCAAATCAAATATTTGTTTCTCCCTTGGAGCCAAACGAATCACTACCCTCCAGCTTTCAATCAGGCTTTATCATAAAATATCTGGTCATCCGTAGTCACTCAGAACTAAGAACTGCGTTATACTTAAATCGCGCACGACGTTAAGTTTATCAGTGTACAGAATCGAACCCCACGTGAGCCGCATGGTCTTATCTATAGCCGTAGAAACATGTGACATTGTATAGCCACTACAGGTGCTGTGTATAATCAGTATGCAGGTGCTGCCACAGTCCACTGTTCAGTTTCCTTCGCTATCTAGTGTGACACTATTATCCTAAACGGAATTATCTAACCAAATCAAGTAATAATTAATAATAGGTAACAAAAGGCCATTGTACGTAACCATTGACCTCAGAGGTCAATGTATGTAACACATAATCTGTGGAAATCTCAACTGGCTACCTATTACGTATAAAGGTGTAGGTAGACCCCTGTGACAGCCGGACGGACAGACAGGCAGTATATCCCGTTTGTTGCTCTTCGGCTACGGAACCCTGAGAGTTCGCTCAGTTGTTTCAGCAATCGCCTGGTAATGCAGAGGTCCCAGTTTCGAATCACGGTTCAGAGGTTCTTACATCCAGACAATACTGCAATTTTATAATAAGCATTAAGAAACTTTGGAATTGTTTTAATATTAAAAATACGGAAATCCATATAGCGAATGCCATTAGGTATTTTCTTATTTGTCTGTCATGGAATTCAAATTCAAATTACGTTTATTAAACTCACAGCAGGGAATAAATACACAAATTACACAGTTTTAAAGCTAAATATGTCAATAACGAGTTTAAATATATTGAAAAATTAGGATACAATTAAAAATGCAGGTATGTCAAAAAAGTAAAAATAAAATAAAATAAAATAAAAAAAGTATCCAAGTTAGCAATCATTATAAGCATGAGTGATATGATTTGGTCAAAAAAGATGCCAAAGTACCAAACAAAGATGGAAAAAACAAATTTTGAAGGCGTAATTGTTCTCTTTGCGTAAATAAAAATGAAAATAATTTAGTGTTAAATGAAGCATTTATACATAAAGGGACTTTAGCGTCCCACAAACAAAAAGAACACTCTACAGTTGAGTGAAATCAGAGGCCTTTACCATTCCAACTGGAATAAGTAATTCAGTGCAGTAAGTATAATGTCATAAAAAACAAAAAAACAGAAAAAAGATTGAAAATCATTATTAAAAGTAAATGGGTGAAAACTTTAATTTCATATGCAGATATTTTGTCTTATTTTCATCTGTTTAAATAGATTGTTAAAGTTTGGGGTAACGTTATCATCCATCAACAATTTCAGCGAACAGTTAAAGTAATTGCAACAAGTAAGGATTGTGTCTAATAAGAGTGGACCAGGCAGACCGCACAAGGCTCGAGTCGGGGACCGGGGAGCGTGTACAGTCGACAACACGTCGCGATGCAGTACGGCAGCTCTTACTACACCCTCTGTGTACCTGTAGTTGTGCCCGAGTGTACGAGCGGCACGTCGAGCTCAAGTTTCACGTGACGGACATGATCTCATTACAAACTAAAACTTTATCATTTGCGGCCGGCATCGGCAATTTTACTTATCTCCCTCGCCAACTATAAATTAATATTGATCTCCTTGTTAGACGGTAACTTTCAGTGCATTTGCGCCGATTCCTTCGACGTCCATCAGACTCAGTACGTACTTCTAGCTGTGAGACTCATTCGTTATGGCTGGACGAGTGTTGTCGCTGTCCAAGCCGGTATAATGTAAAAGAAAACGTTTATTATTACAAATTGCAAAATAAGCTGTCCGCAGTGGCACGAGACAATGTTGATGATAGGAGCTGCCTACATCGCGTCGGTCTGCACACCCAGAGCGTAATAATTTCATTAGAGTTTAATCCGTGGATCATCCATCTAAATTATTCAAATCCGAAATGACCATAAACAATTCTCACGCGTGGTAATGCGTTTCTAATGTTAGAAGCAGCACTGTGCGCGGGCGGGATCATTTCCGATTTGACACGAGCGCGGCGGCGCCTCTCCCCCGCGCCGCCGTCGTCGGCGTGCTCGCGCCGGTGCAAGGTGACAATTCCATCAGCGTGATCGTGCGCCGTAAAAACCTATATAAACACACACACCCCCACACATACTATACAGCATCTGCTACCTAAGACGAATAATTTGAGACAGTAAAAGTTTGGCAATCGATTTATGTATTACGCATTTTCATGACGTGAATCCCCAAGAGGGAATCAGAGGTGTGAAATGCAACTCCCAGTCCACACTGGTACACCCAGGTTTCACCGACGATTATTAGGTCCTAGTGCGATGGGTGCTGAGCTTCGTCGCCGTACCTAAATGTGCCTTCCATATGTGCACACAATATGAGAATGTTAAAATGTTTAATCCATTTAATTTCACAAGACACGATCGCGCTTCAAATTTATTGTTCTTCATTTGTAGCTGAAAAATGATAACTTAACGGGTTAAATACAAATGCTATGCGTACTGACATAAGAAGGTAGGCCCTAAGCCCTGTAGGCACACAATGAATGTCCGACCGACCGTGTGCACGGCTACCGAAGCTACTACAGTGCGTATTGTATTACTCTTGAGCCCCTTCACTTGCCCCTGGGGAGGTAAAAAACATAACCCAGCTGCATATATCTCTATACAGTCCTCACAATATAATAAAAATAGACTCGATAATGAGCTAAAATTCAATTACTAAACATTTCACAAACAGCAAAAAGTAGATCACTGAGCTGGCGAGCATGCACAATCGAAAATTATCAACAAATATAATAACACAGATTAATATATGCCGCGACGAGATCCTGAACTCCCCAGTAACATGGCGGGCGGCGTGGTGTACCGGCGCGGTGACGGCGGCGGCCGCGGCGCGTGATCCATCATCTCAGCGAATTACCGGCGCATTAACAGACAATAAACATATTGTACACCCGCACAACCCGCGGCACAGGGGTTAAGTCAACACACAAGAAAAAAATAATAAAAAAGTTAGGGATCGTCCCCCCACCCTCATGCTCGTATTTCATGATCAAAGGGGTAAGGCACGCGACAAATGTGTTTCTTCCCGAGTGCCGCAGCTTCATCTCACACAACGCACATTAGACCTTGTTCCCTGGCGGCGAGGGGTCATGGCGAGTGCACGGAGGCTGGTGCAGGAATCGAGGGTCGAGCCTCGGTGTGACGTCACATCGAACGATTATAAACCGATGTCACAAATGAAAGTGCGTGCGACCTTCAGTACATGCGGGCTCGGGACGGACGGAGCGGCTCTCTCGCTCGGCTCGCCTGTTCACCGAACTCGCTGATAGGTACAATCGAGTTCCAACCGCGTGAAGTAAATCCCAAAGTGCTTTTTTAATTCAGTATTCTAATTAATTTAGAACTCTTCAGGATATTGGGTACGCCCGTAGTAATCATCAATACTCAATATATATATATATACATACTTATAATAAAACAGTAGAAACCGCTGTGTCTGTACATAGAAGAAGAGTAATGGAATACAAATCAATGATTTTTAGAATTCTTTTCTGTCTGTCTGTCTGTTGTTCCCGCACATCTCTAAAACTACTGAACCGATTTTCATGCAGTTTGCACAACTGTATAGAGCTTAATTTGGAATAGAATAATAACTTTATTTAATTAAAATCGGATCTTGGAAAAAAAAGTTATCGTAATTTAAAAAATTTTGGAATTTACTTTTATACTGGTAGTAATTAGAAGTCTAAAAATCATTGATTTGTATTCCATGGTACGGGATCTCCTCAACGGATAAAGAGTTCGAGTTTGGGCTTATTTGATTGGTCTTTATTAGCACTTTGGTAAAACATGGTGTCCAGTCCAGGGTCTGCTGATGGGACTGGAAGGTGGGTACGGGATCTCCTCAACGGACAACGGCAGACCCTTCGAGTTTGGGCTTATTTGATTGGTCTTTATTCGCACTTTGGTAAAACATGAAGACCAGGGTCTGATGATGATTTGATTGGTATTTATTAGCAATTTGGTAAAACATGGTGACCAGGGTCTGATGATGGGACTAGAACGTGGGTACGAGATCTCCTAAACGGACAACAGCAGACCCTTCGAGTTTGGGCTAATTTGATTGGTATTTATTAGTACGGTGAAACATGGTGACCAGGGTCTACTGGTGGGACTGGAATATGGGTAGGGGATCTCCTCTACGGACAACAGCGGACCCTTCGAGTTTGGTCATATTTGATTGGTCTTTATTAGCACTTTGGTAAAACATGGAGACCAGGTTCTGATGATGGGACTGGAAGGTGGGTACGGGATCTCCGCAACGGACAACAGCAGACCCTTTGAGTTTGGGCTTATTTGATTGGTCTTTATTAGCACTTTGGTAAAACATGGTATCCAGGGTCTGATGATAGAACTGGAAGGTGGGTATGGGATCTCATCAACGAACAAGAGCAGACCCTTCAAGTTAGGGCTTATTTGATTGGTGTTTATTGGCGCTTTGGTAAAACATGGTGACTGTTGCACATAGTCGTTCCAAAAATCATATTCTTTTGTTTTCCTTATTTCCACGAAAATCTCTTCGACGCGGGCGGGGCCGCGGGCAAAAGTTAGTTGTAATGTAATAATAAATAAATTGATAAAACATAAAATTAAAGGTTCAAAATACCTAAAGTTTAAGGTTTTTAGGGTTCCGTACCCAAAAGGTAACCAACGGGACCCTATTACTAAGACTCCGCTATCCGTCTGTCTGTCTGTCCATCTGTCTGTCGGTCTGTCCGTCTGTCACCATCTGTCATTAACCGTGATAGTTAGACAGTTGCATTTTTCACATATGATGTATTTCTGTTGCCGCTATAACAACAAATACTAAAACCGGCCAAGTACGAGCCAGACCCGCGCACTCCCATACAACAGACATGATTTTTTGTCGTTTTCAAAGGTAATGGTACGGAAACCTGCGTGCGCGAGTCCGACTCGCAGTAGTTTGTAGTTTAAATGAATTAGAAATATCTTCACATTATCAGATCTCTGTCCCTTACATCGGAGGATGCTTGCAGCGTGACTACGTTAGGAACAGGAACAAATTGCTTGCTGCTGTGATATTCTGGAGTCTCGGTAACTCGGTAAATTACCGCACATTACCTGTAATACTCGTTTTGTTCACAAACGGAAAGGGCCAATGATACTTCCACCTGTAACTTTTCGTTTTTTGATAATAAAAAAGGTCACTTGCAAGAATACTTAAATTCTGAGGAAATAAAAGGCCGATAAGATTATCGACCGTTTCGATGAACGATAAAATTAAGTAAAGCGAACTCGGTCGGGTTAATTAAAGTTAATTCAAGATTAATTTGCGAATGAAGACGAGGCGCACGGTCCGCGGAGACATAAACTTTGTGATAAAGCGTCGGTAATCAAGTGTGAATGTGATGTTGTGTGCTCGCGCGCTTGGATCCATCAGTTCCGCGCATTCGTCAGGCCACGTGGGCGAGCCGCCGTCTGCGCCCGCGCCGCCACCGGCAGACGGTCATTCCAAGCGGAAGAACGCGAAGCGCGGGAGAGACGGATACATGGCGGAGGAGAAAACACAATACATTTACGGGCCTCTAATAAACACATTTCAAAAATATAGATAATATATATTAGGAACATTAAAGTGACAAAAAACAAGGCGCTAAAATGGTAGCGACTGACAAACAATACAGCACCCTCTGAGTACGAAACCCCAATCTCATTATTTGTTCTTTTAGTTTACAGTATGTACAATAATCTGACGAAATGTTAAACTTGTATGTATTGCCGTCTTTAAGTTAGAGCTAAAACAAATAACGTTAAAAATATAAGCTTATGTTTTTATTGCGAAATCCATCGCTTTGGAATATTCTAAATAATATTATAAGAGTCCATTACAAACTAGAAAAAATAAATTAGATACAAATGTAAAGACAAGAATTTGAAAAAGTTCCTCGGGCCAAGATTCGAACCTGCGACGTTATCAAGACAAGCGCACTACCAATTACTTACCTAGACCGTTGAATGTTTCCACCATACTCATCCACCACTGTGTTTCAGTAAGTGCATCATAAGCTGATTAGATCAAATAGTTAGAAACAAAAATCAACGGACCAGTTAATAAATCTATTTATTTGTTGTAGTAAAGGTCATAACCACGGTTGAAGCTGTAGACCCTTGTGACTAACGGATGGACAGACATACAGACAGCGGAGGCATGGCAATAAGGTCCCGTTTGGCACCCTTCGTGTACGGAACCCTACAAATGACTAAATCTGTCCAAATTTCTTTTAACTAAAATATAAATTGTTACAACCCATCTAATAAAATATGTCTATGGGTTTGTTCACAATGAGGAGAAAGAGTGTGCTTGAATGTCTCATTTCAATCCATAATTTGAATATAGTACATTACGATACGAGAGCGATGAAACGTTTTCTGACGAGTGTGAGTTTGCGGCACGAGCCGAAGGTGAGTACTGCAATCACACGAGTCGAGAAAAAGTTTCTCGCACAAGTATCGTATAATATTTTATAGCACAAATGGGGAAAATGTCGACTTTACGCAAGCGCAGCGTGCGTAAAGTGGTCATTTTACGCACGGTGTGCTATAAAAATTATTACTGTCATATAATAGTAGTTTATGAAACTGGTACATAACAAGGTTTTAATACTTAATAATCTCAGAGAAAGTTTATTTATAGCATTATGTTGTTCGGAGATTTATACTATAATTTAATTTTTTAATTTTTTAGAGACGTTCATGAAAAATATTTTTATTATGCCAGTAGTTTTGAGTTCGTAATGAGGATTTTACGATATGAGGTTAGATAAAAGTTTTTAAATCGCGTTTTTGTTTTATATGCATTCAGAAAAAGGTTTTTAAATGTAATGCGTATCATTATTGGGCCAGGTACAGATACTTTCAGTATCGCAGGGATCTCTTGTGTCTCGTAACTAGCGATAAGATCTGCTTTGATTAGTTAATTTTAGTCGTTCTTCTATGATTTAAGATCTTCTTAGAGCAATACAATATTTTATTTGTTGATAAGATCAGTGAGCAAGCTAAGATTGTGCCCATTGTGTCGGCGGATCATGTCGATGGTGAGGAGCAACCTGCAGCAGTTAATAACGAGATGAAAGGCGTAACAGAGCCGTATCGGCGCATCTCGGCACCGCGCGCGGCGGGTCACCCGGGTCCCGCGGAGCGCCGGTGCGTGCTAGATGCTATCGCAGCGGCTTCGTAACGAGAAGATGAGGTGATACGTCTTCATCGACCACTTGCGCTAATGTCCGTCGTTGCATCTACCTCCCAACCCGATTACAACTACGATAAACCGACAGCTATTGTTGTTGTGTCCGCGGTGTACTGCTGCGTGCATCGCTCTACGGTGAGACTCGGGTCGATTTGTTGAGATGTTGACGCGACGACAACGACCTGCTCATTGTTATGTACCGTATTTATACCCGATAGATTCAGATCTATTTATGAAAAGGAGATTGAAACGACAGATTATGCTGCAAGTGTGACGCATTAACATCGATCAGGGCAGTCTGTACGCGACAGTCATCAACGACATTTCGCAAACGTAATTAATATTCCTTGCGAGACGCGATTTCCAAAAGAGATTATTTAACGAGCTGGCTCATGAATCGGAGTAATTGAGACTTAATGCTAATATCAAAACAGGTGGTGTGAAGTGCATAGACTGCTTGTATATTTAAAATAAAGCGATGCGACGTTATACTAATATGTGAAACGGGATGGAAAGGGAGGGAAGGGACGTTGTTCGTGGAAACGCGACTAATTTTAATATACGGGATTGTATTTACTTGGTAGCCGAGTACATGAAAGTACCTATTTATTATAATATTTTGGAACAAATTCAAGTTATCGAGATCCATCCGTCCTAAACTTAAAGGAGCTACGCGCGCTTTGTGACCGAGTAGCCGTCATTCGTTATGAAGGCACCTGAGTTAATTCAGATAAAAAGTAGGATTTGCGATTACCAGCAGCTAATGCTTTCTATCTATAGTATCCAATGAGGCGAATTATTAAGAGAGTTTTTTAAGAAAATTGATGTTCTTACCGAAATATAAAAATTGTAGTCTCATGCTAAATATCATTATAAATTTTATTTTTACTATAAAAATATTACGAATTGAATGAAAATACAAAAAAATAAGATATTTACTTCGATTTGAACCATAATTTTTCTTTGTAATACTTGGTTCTTACTAGCAACACTATTATAAACAATAGATTTATTTATTTCCCGAAATGAGCATGTTTGATTCCCGGCTAAGATAAGTACTTTTTTTAAAAGCGTTGCATGCAGTATTTGTTTTCCCCAAAATCGATAGTGAGAGTCACTTAGCACAGTCTTTATCTCTCACAGTTTAGATTGTCCCCACACCGCCCCATCTCAACGCCTTGCCCTGTGCTGTATAAATCCGTACATTATTATTCCATCATCCATCCATCAGCCCGTGTTCGTCCACTGCTGGACATAGGCCTATCCCAAATTTCGCCACTCATGTCGATCCTCCGTCCTCCTCATCCAGCCGCCCCCCACAACGTCCAGTCGTCGGTCAGCGGCGTGCACGAGGTCGGTTTACACTACGCTTTGCTGTACGTGGTCTCCATTCTAAAGCCTTTCGGCCCCAACGGCCATCATGTTGCCACTTCAACTTACATCAGTATCAACTGCAGGCTATGTCGGTTACTTTCGATCTCCGACATTATTATTATTTTTGACCTTTTAAGCATTAATACTTGTTCCTTACTTATAAATTTACGGTTTCTTTCAAGTATGATTTGTTTGACGCTGTGTATGTGCATTACGCACATGTCGCTGTGTGCGCACTAAAGTTAATTAACTTTCGATGTTATAAATATTCATACTTCTGAAAATAAAGTTCATTATTCATTTTTATTTTTATTTATTAATATTCAGGACATAGATGTATATTTTAATGGGAAGAAAGAGAAGGAATTTCAACAAAAACATATAAAACAAACCTACCCTTTTGCAATACGTTGAACTGAAGTGAGATCTCATGTAGAACGACGAACAATCACTCAATGGCTCAATATTAGAACTTGTTCACTTGACAAATGACAATCACGTAGCATATGCGTGACGGCGTGACTTACACTTGCTACTCGAATGTGACGACATGGCTAACACTGGCAACACGAATGTGACGGCGTGACTTACACTTGCTACTCGAATGTGACGACATGGCTAACACTGGCAACACGAATGTGACGGCGTGACTTACACTTGCTACTCGAATGTGACGACATGGCTAACACTGGCAACACGAATGTGACGGCGTGACTTACACTTGCTACTCGAATGTGACGACATGGCTAACACTGGCAACACGAATGTGACGGCGTGACTTACACTTGCTACTCGAATGTGACGACATGGCTAACACTGGCAACACGAATGTGACGGCGTGACTTACACTTGCTACTCGAATGTGACGACATGGCTAACACTGGCAACACGAATGTGACGGCGTGACTTACACTTGCTACTCGAATGTGACGACATGGCTAACACTGGCAACACGAATGTGACGGCGTGACTTACACTTGCTACTCGAATGTGACGACATGGCTAACACTGGCAACACGAATGTGACGGCGTGACTTACACTTGCTACTCGAATGTGACGACATGGCTAACACTGGCAACACGAATGTGACGGCGTGACTTACACTTGCTACTCGAATGTGACGACATGGCTAACACTGGCAACACGAATGTGACGGCGTGACTTACACTTGCTACTCGAATGTGACGACATGGCTAACACTGGCAACACGAATGTGACGGCGTGACTTACACTTGCTACTCGAATGTGACGACATGGCTAACACTGGCAACACGAATGTGACGGCGTGACTTACACTTGCTACTCGAATGTGACGACATGGCTAACACTGGCAACACGAATGTGACGGCGTGACTTACACTTGCTACTCGAATGTGACGACATGGCTAACACTGGCAACACGAATGTGACGGCGTGACTTACACTTGCTACTCGAATGTGACGACATGGCTAACACTGGCAACACGAATGTGACGGCGTGACTTACACTTGCTACTCGAATGTGACGACATGGCTAACACTGGCAACACGAATGTGACGGCGTGACTTACACTTGCTACTCGAATGTGACGACATGGCTAACACTGGCAACACGAATTTGACGGCGTGACTTACACTTGCTACTCGAATGTGACGACATGGCTAACACTGGCAACACGAATGTGACGGCGTGACTTACACTTGCTACTCGAATGTGACGACATGGCTAACACTGGCAACACGAATGTGACGGCGTGACTTACACTTGCTACTCGAATGTGACGACATGGCTAACACTGGCAACACGAATGTGACGGCGTGACTTACACTTGCTACTCGAATGTGACGACATGGCTAACACTGGCAACACGAATGTGACGGCGTGACTTACACTTGCTACTCGAATGTGACGACATGGCTAACACTGGCAACACGAATGTGACGGCGTGACTTACACTTGCTACTCGAATGTGACGACATGGCTAACACTGGCAACACGAATGTGACGGCGTGACTTACACTTGCTACTCGAATGTGACGACATGGCTAACACTGGCAACACGAATGTGACGGCGTGACTTACACTTGCTACTCGAATGTGACGACATGGCTAACACTGGCAACACGAATGTGACGGCGTGACTTACACTTGCTACTCGAATGTGACGACATGGCTAACACTGGCAACACGAATGTGACGGCGTGACTTACACTTGCTACTCGAATGTGACGACATGGCTAACACTGGCAACACGAATGTGACGGCGTGACTTACACTTGCTACTCGAATGTGACGACATGGCTAACACTGGCAACACGAATGTGACGGCGTGACTTACACTTGCTACTCGAATGTGACGACATGGCTAACACTGGCAACACGAATGTGACGGCGTGACTTACACTTGCTACTCGAATGTGACGACATGGCTAACACTGGCAACACGAATGTGACGGCGTGACTTACACTTGCTACTCGAATGTGACGACATGGCTAACACTGGCAACACGAATGTGACGGCGTGACTTACACTTGCTACTCGAATGTGACGACATGGCTAACACTGGCAACACGAATGTGACGGCGTGACTTACACTTGCTACTCGAATGTGACGACATGGCTAACACTGGCAACACGAATGTGACGGCGTGACTTACACTTGCTACTCGAATGTGACGACATGGCTAACACTGGCAACACGAATGTGACGGCGTGACTTACACTTGCTACTCGAATGTGACGACATGGCTAACACTGGCAACACGAATGTGACGGCGTGACTTACACTTGCTACTCGAATGTGACGACATGGCTAACACTGGCAACACGAATGTGACGGCGTGACTTACACTTGCTACTCGAATGTGACGACATGGCTAACACTGGCAACACGAATGTGACGGCGTGACTTACACTTGCTACTCGAATGTGACGACATGGCTAACACTGGCCACACGAATGTGACAGCGTGGCTTACACTTAACATAGGAATGTAATGGCATGGCTGATATTTAGCACAGGAATGTGACGACATGGCTAACAGTTTGACATTATTCTAAAATTAGGTTCGTTACATTACTTCGTTCATTATCTAACCAAGGTGACATTAATTAATGTAGCCAAATTCATACTGGAGGCTTGATATGTAATCAATCTATAAGTTGCAGTTTTTGTAAGATCACATGCAGAGTATTTCCAGTATAGTACACGAGCACGACGCTCTGTGGTCGTCTGCGCCTGCGCCTCGTACAATGTAACACTTTATTATTTCACAGCAGTATATTTGCCATGGCACCTTCGTTATACAATAAAAAACCTAAATTTGTTTGTGATTCAGATAATATTAGTGACTCTACAAAACAACTAAAAGCTTTTTTATTTAACAAAATGAATTGAATGATTTTTTAAAGGATAATTCGCCATGACAAGTTTAATATTTTATATTTTTTTGCTGGACATGTTAATTTATTAGCTACTACAATATTTTGAGAGTAATGACCAGCGACATACTTATTATTTCTTTTAAGGTTAGATTTACATTGAAATTTATGTAACAAATGCTGACATTTTTTTAATCTATTTGTAATTTTAGTATCTTGTAGTGCACTTATTTTGTTTCATTGTATTTTGTTTATTGTTTTATATTTGTATGTCAAATGGCAGATTATAAAGGACATGTTATTTAACTTTAAAGACCATTTGTAAACTGATAATAACAAATAAATTAATTTTGAATTTGAATTTGAATTTCCTTTTTTGAAATTTGAAAAATGAAATTTTGGTTTTCCATAGTATTGACTCAGGGCCGGGCTTGCGTTTGTATGAAATAATTTTGTAATAATTTTCAGATTTCTCAAAAAGGGTCATCGAACCATGATACCGACTACTTACCAAGTCTTCAGTAAGAATTTGGGTACCTAAATTAATGTCACCTTATAGATAGAAAAGTAAACACCACTAACAGGAAACCTTCGGTACTGCAGAGCCTACAAATGGAGGTTCCTTACACGGCGACGGGTTCAAGATACGCACTATGTTTAAGTTTGTTATCGCGCGAGTGGAAACGGAGACAGAAGGCTTCTGAATAATAACATCCACCTATAATGCGGGGATTCGTCTTTATTTTTTATAATGATGTTGTTGTTAATTTGTCTGATTGTTTTCAGATATAAATCATTAAATAATTCGATGCAAAACCTTGATTCTTGAGTCAACTCCACTAAATTAAAATTTGAAGGTTTTTGGTTCTTTGGACACATTAAACAGCAAAGTTGGTAGACCAAAGAAATTAAAAATGAATGTCATAAAAACGATTATGTTTTTATTGCGAAATCCATCGCTTTGGAATACTCTAAATATTATTAGAGTGCATTACAAACTAGAAAAGATAAATTAGAAACAAATGTAAAGAAAGACAAGAATTTGAAAAAATTCGTTGGGCCAGGATTCGAACCTCCGACCTCTTGTTATCAAGACGTGCGCGCTACCGACTGCGCCACCGAGGTACTTACCTAGACCGTTGAATTTTTCCACCATACTTGTCCACCAAATATTTCGTAACTATTTGATCTAACCAGCTTGTAATGCACATACTGAACGCTCACGAGGGCGTTATGTGATTTCACGCCTTGTTCTTAGGAAAAGATGGCGCTGTCGTCGCTACAATATATGTTGCTTCAGACAGCATAATTTCTCATTAACTAAGATTATGTTTTAATTGGGAAATCCATCGCTTTGGAATACTCTAAATTCAACGGTCTAGGTAAGTACCTCGGTGGCGCAGTCGGTAGCGCGCTTGTCTTGATAACAAGAGGTCGCAGGTTGGAATACTGGCCCGACGATTTTTTTTCAAATTCTTGTCTTTCTTTACCTTTGTTTCTAATTTATCTTTTCTAGTTTGTAATGCACTCTAATAATATTTGTGATAAAAACGCTTAGTATTTTAAATCCTATATTCTTCGAAAAAAATATCAATAAATAACCTATTTTTATATCAATAAATATAAATAACCTTGCAATACGAACGTTTAACTGATCCGGTAATAAGTCAATGAAGGGAGGTTGTTGTAAGTGTAAGTAGTTGTTGTAAGTGTAGGTAGTTGTTGTGAATGAGGGAAAACTCTTCGTCGTCAGCTCTCGAGACGACTTGAGGTGTTCTGTCACTACTTGTTACGTCCGTCTGTTCCGAATCTATAACATTCCTGTGAACTTGGAATAAACTTAACTCGTACCAGCAGAGTGTGTTCAGTACCTGCAATGTAAGTACGTACATATTGTCAGACAAAATGAGTGGGCGTCTCGTAGTTACTGCTGAGTAGACAAGTGGGGGAGTCAGGCACCATTGTTCCTGCGCAAGAGTTCACGATCTGCGTCACTTACACCGGAGACAATAGAGGACATGACTGAGACAGTGCATGCTGGCGCACCGCTCTACTCTACATGATGCTGCATGCGAGATGAGGTCCATGCGTCTAAATACTCGTAATAGGTATGTGTTGCATGACAAAACCAATAAGTGCGTGGTTCTATCAGATATAATATGAGTGAAGCTAAGATGTAGAAGTGGCGTGTTGAGAGTGGGGGGGGAGTGGGGGGGAGTGCACGACGTGTGCGGGGACAATGCGCGTGTGTCGCCGCGGTGTCGTCCGCGCTAACATCGCGTCGTCGCGAGTCGCGCGTGGTCTATCTATCGCATTAGCATACGCGGGGGCGGGGCGGGGGCGTGGCTCGACCGCCATTGGCCGTCGCATGCAAATGCTAAATCGTAATGCGCCCGCGCAATCAATGCACCACCATTGTTTTCAGCAAAAAACTGAGCACTCGCCCAGCGCTCGTTTGTCGGGAACACGTCCGAGCAAAAAATAAGGAATTCGCATAACAAGAAATCGCAGAAAACCCGGCGAATGCAGCGCTTTTTGTTAGCGATTTATGTCCCCATGACATTGCCTCGACCGGAGACGCGCGCACACTCGCGTCCGCGCCCGACACCACTCGAGGAGCGTGCGAGTACCTACCTACAAACAAGGCCGGCTCCTGTACCACAATAATGAGTCCCGTAGTAAGTGGTTATGTTTAAATAGCTGGGCGCTAAGTCGCGAACGGAGTTGCCGGCGGCCATTGCTCTCGGCTCCGCATTTACATTGAATGCGCCGCGAAGATCCGCTGAAACGCTCAATTAAAATAAGGCCATAAATTAACAGATATAAGTTGGTGCTCATGCGTGATCCTCATTCGTAAACCGTATAATCAGGGTAGGTTCCTCTAGCCCCGGCCACCACGAGCCACGATCTGATTTTAGTGCTGACCACACGGAAATATTTTTCTAGAAAGAGAGTTACTGCCGTAAAAAATCTAAAACTACTACAATTTTTGGTTGCATTGCGTTTTTGTTTACCCCTTCTATCGTCATAATCATACTTAAATCATAGCACATGCTTAGAAAGTTCAAATTTTCAGGTCTAGGGCTGGAAAGTAATTTAGAAATGGAATCGAGTATCTGGCAGCGTTCACTCACACATCTACAAGTAATGAAACAAAATTCGGTTTGATGCACATTTATTAAACATAATCTCAAATTATAAATTTAAAATTGTTCTTAGATATAAGATTATGAATGCCCTTAATATTCTTAGACTAAAATATAATAATTAAATAAATTATTACAATTGCCCTTGAAATTTATTGTAACGTTTCGTATCATTATATTTCTATGGGTTTTCGTTCAGTTTTTTTTTGTTTTCCTCGCTGATGATAAAGAAACAGTGGTGAACCCTGGTGAACCATCAGTTTCATTATTGTTTAACCCTGGTGAACCATCAGTTTCATTATTGACAAATCATTCATTATGGATCAATCCCATTACAATAAACCGTGTAATAATAACGGTCATGCCATTTTCTAAGAATATAAATTATAAAACTGATTAATATTCATTTCGTGATCGAAACCACTATTAAGATCGTTTCAACTGCTGGCAACAAATTATTTAATTAAACTGTCACACAACGATACCTCAAGAATCATTAGAGATATTCCTTTTGTCGCATGTAAATTTGTAACGTGGCCCAATCACAGGCACAATCACAGCTATGTGGCGGCAACACGAGCGAGCCAGGAGATGGCAGAGCTGATGTGAAGCTGTATAAATGAGTCTCGTTACTGGACGCATTAGATGCGTTCCGAGTATCATTCGTATTCAATAATGCGGGTAAGTAAAAACTAGTAGTGCATCTGAATGAGAAGAGTGGGTGACTCGTTAGCATCGCCACCGCACCCGCTGAACCCCAATTTACAAATAAAACGCGGGGAACGTCCGGCCGAGCAAAAACTGACCGCTCTCTCCGCCGCCGCCGCCGCCGCCGCCGCCGCCGCCATCGCTCCCGCCCGCCGCACCGCCACCGCCGCGTGCATATCAATCGGACGACGTTTTTTGCTACAACCAGGACTCTAAGATGTTCAGATTGAAGGAACTGCTTCGATCACAACCATTATTTCCATGAGCGAAGATACTTTATTTCACACAGAATATTGTTTGAATCGCTATTGTTTCGGCACCGCGCTCACCGACCCACCTAGTGAATGTAAGTCTGGGCATTTCTTCTAAGTCCTCAGCCACCACCCGCGACGTAGTTCAGGTCGTAGGTCCAGTGGGCACGAGGTCGGCCTACGCTATACGCTTTACTCTATGTAGTCTCCATTCTAACGCCTTTCGGCCCCAATGGCCATCATGTCGGTGGGCTGCCCTCTGTCACTTCAACTTAATAACTAGGCAGGCTATGTTAGTCACATTTTATATTCGACTGGTCTCCTCGTTTTGGATATTATCTATCAGAGATATCCATAGCATAGCCCGCTCCATAGCTCCTTGAGCGACCGACTTAAACCGAAGAATCAGGCCCTTTGTAGGAGTCGACGTCTCAGCGCCATACGTAATCACAGCAAGGACTTTACCCCTTAATCAGTGCGGTATCGACACGTCGTTTATATGTGACCCAACTTCCCGAATATTGCCCACCCTAAGCATATTCTTCTCCCAGCCTCCACGGCGTTTAAATTATTTTTACCTTGAGTTCAATGTCGACATTTATTAATTTGCAGGCCTACTCGTCTGAAGGGATCGCTTGAGCCGCGCAGCACTTCCTCCAGTTCCTGCAGTGTTTCCGCCATTATGAATATGTCACGGGAAGCGTAGATATCAAATATACTCTCCGTTCACGTCCACGCGGTAAACTATTGGAAAAATAACATCTCTCTGGCTCACGCCGCGCTGAAGAAGTATCGGTCTTGTATGTACACAAACAAGGAGTCATAAAGACATTTCAGTACCTCCACGAAAAGCCAGTTCATTCAATTCCTATTCTAATTTAAATAATTTATTTTGTTAAATAGGTACCTAATAGTACATTTTGATGCTAATGCGAAATGGTTGATCTTTCGAGTTCGTACGGACTTTTTTTGCGGAGACGCAGTCGAGACAAAAACAGTCGAGACGAGATATCCAGCCAAAAAATACATGAAACAATAAAATAAAATCAGTTTTTTTGCTAATTAAAACAGATACAAGTCGATAGAAGAAAACGCAGTGTCTGTTTGGTGCCAATCTGCACAACAAACATCAATGTCTCTTTCTAAAATCTTTTTCATAATAAGTTCTTAGAAATATACCTATACAATAGAATATAAATTATGACGTCTAAAATCGTTTTGAATTTTTGAAACATCTTTTACAATTTAATATAAGTATTTATAATATTATTTCATAAATTAATATAAAAGTGGGAGAATACTCGTCTTAAACAGTTTTTAGTGTATCCGATCACTTCTAGAAATACCAACAAAACGACAAGTAAAATAAGGTTTCTAGACTGCTTACTAAATGGTGTCGCCGATTTCCCCTAGATGGCGTTAGTAGTAAAAACAATAAAAACACTTGTGCGAAATATGTAATTTTACGCATGCAAATATTTTCATATTTTGAGCACGGGTATTAAAAAATACACTTTTTACACGTCGAAATTAATCTTGAAAAAATAATAGAATAAGATAAAAAATATAATATACAGGAAAATACAATAATCAGCTTGGCATCGATGCAAAGAATGCAGAAAAGACCATGTTTCGATGGAGTAGTAGGATTTCTCGTAGTCCAGAAACGCTAGACAAAGTGCTGATTACACTCTTTGGGTTTTCTGTAATCCTAATCTACGTGTGAATGTGGTCCATGGCGCTGGTTAAAAGATGTTCAAGCCGTTGGGCGAGACGACTCGTGATAACTCTTGATACCAGCCTGTAGATGTGTCTCGGAAGTGCAATTGGCTTATAGTTCGTAATTTGGGTTTTGTACCCTTTTTTGAAGAACAAATGGCCAAGCTCCTGTTCCACTCATCTGGCGTGCTCCCGGTATAAGCCCTTTCCCGGAATGTCTGAGTAAAGGCTGAGTTTGGTTGTAATGTCGTCATCGCCCGGCACCTCGTTGTTTTTCAGCTGTTCAAGAGCTACCTTAATTTCACCCATTTCAACATCCGAGAGTTCACCGATGTGATGGCGGAGTACAGTTTGTCATCCTCATCGCGAGCAGTTTGGAATAGGATAAAATTATTGCTTCATATTCATATAAAAATTATTTATTTATTTATTTATTTATTTATTTATTTATTTATTTCATGGAAAAGAAGAATTAGTTTCATTTAAGGGCAGGCTGATTTAATTAACTTACAAAAAATATGTATATCGTTACTGAACATAAAAGAATACGTTTATAAAATAGGATGAGTATCCGACCGACTCCTGAAAGAGCTCGGGTAATAATATTGTAATTATCACATTTATAATATAACACTATATGGGAATAATAAAAGCCTTAACTTCAATATTCCTGCGAGCAACAAGACGAGAGACCGTGTATAGCCCCGCATCAACGAGTCACATCTGCTGATTATGTGAGGAGTCCTGCTCACCTGCCCCCGCCCCGCTCACCCCGCCGCGCCGCCACCGACGTCGTCACTAGCTCCCGGTTTTTGTGCGCGGACATTGTGCGCCCGCGCTCGGAAAATTCAACAGATAATCTGTGCAGATGCGCCGCGGCGCATTCCTCTCACTCCGACCAATAACTCGTCAATACTACTTACATACATTACACTTATAAATTATGTAAAGTATGTACATTGTACATCATTTATTAAAGAATATTGATTCGGTTAAAATATTAATAAACTTTTATTTGTTCTCGTAGCTAAAAGTTAGTCGTAGCATAGACAAGACATCAACGCCCGCTCGTAGTGCATGCTACGAGATCAAGAAATATAAAACGAGTTCATTTGAGCGAGACTATCATATTTGCAATTTGGCACGTTATGATACCTTTTAACTATATTTAAAGACTTATCACTAATATAATACCTTAATACCTACTATTTACATTTATTTAATTAAACTTTCATTCTTACAGACAAATTGATATTGGACACTATGCCAGTAATCAGCTACTGCTCACAACTAGACACCCCGAAGCCGAAATAGTAATAAAATAAAATATTTTACAAATTTGTTGAAACTGGCTCTCAAATTCTGGTGAAAAACTTTTTTTTTAAATTTCTTTGTAACTGAGTCTCTAATACGTACGGATGTCTCACAGCCACGGAGGAACGACGACGGTCCTTCATTTACCACATGCTCGTAGATATAGTTCAAGCTATGCAGAACTGTTCCCTACCGGATCGAGTATATTTATCATCAATAAATATACACTAATACGTACGGATGTCTCACAGCCACGGAGGAACGACGACGGTCCTTCATTTACCACATGCTCGTAGATATAGTTCAAGCTATGCAGAACTGTTCCCTACCGGATCGAGTATATTTATCATCAATAAATATACACTAATACGTACGGATGTCTCACAGCCACGGAGGAACGACGACGGTCCTTCATTTACCACATGCTCGTAGATATAGTTCAAGCTATGCAGAACTGTTCCCTACCGGATCGAGTATATTTATCATCAATAAATATACACTAATACGTACGGATGTCTCACAGCCACGGAGGAACGACGACGGTCCTTCATTTACCACATGCTCGTAGATATAGTTCAAGCTATGCAGAACTGTTCCCTACCGGATCGAGTATATTTATCATCAATAAATATACACTAATACGTACGGATGTCTCACAGCCACGGAGGAACGACGACGGTCCTTCATTTACCACATGCTCGTAGATATAGTTCAAGCTATGCAGAACTGTTCCCTACCGGATCGAGTATATTTATCATCAATAAATATACACTAATACGTACGGATGTCTCACAGCCACGGAGGAACGACGACGGTCCTTCATTTACCACATGCTCGTAGATATAGTTCAAGCTATGCAGAACTGTTCCCTACCGGATCGAGTATATTTATCATCAATAAATATACACTAATACGTACGGATGTCTCACAGCCACGGAGGAACGACGACGGTCCTTCATTTACCACATGCTCGTAGATATAGTTCAAGCTATGCAGAACTGTTCCCTACCGGATCGAGTATATTCATCATCAATAAATATACACTAATACGTACGGATGTCTCACAGCCACGGAGGAACGACGACGGTCCTTCATTTACCACATGCTCGTAGATATAGTTCAAGCTATGCAGAACTGTTCCCTACCGGATCGAGTATATTTATCATCAATAAATATACACTAATACGTACGGATGTCTCACAGCCACGGAGGAACGACGACGGTCCTTCATTTACCACATGCTCGTAGATATAGTTCAAGCTATGCAGAACTGTTCCCTACCGGATCGAGTATATTTATCATCAATAAATATACACTAATACGTACGGATGTCTCACAGCCACGGAGGAACGACGACGGTCCTTCATTTATCACATGCTCGTAGATATAGTTCAAGCTATGCAGAACTGTTCCCTACCGGATCGAGTATATTTATCATCAATAAATATACACTAATACGTACGGATGTCTCACAGCCACGGAGGAACGACGACGGTCCTTCATTTACCACATGCTCGTAGATATAGTTCAAGCTATGCAGAACTGTTCCCTACCGGATCGAGTATATTTATCATCAATAAATATACACTAATACGTACGGATGTCTCACAGCCACGGAGGAACGACGACGGTCCTTCATTTACCACATGCTCGTAGATATAGTTCAAGCTATGCAGAACTGTTCCCTACCGGATCGAGTATATTTATCATCAATAAATATACACTAATACGTACGGATGTCTCACAGCCACGGAGGAACGACGACGGTCCTTCATTTACCACATGCTCGTAGATATAGTTCAAGCTATGCAGAACTGTTCCCTACCGGATCGAGTATATTTATCATCAATAAATATACACTAATACGTACGGATGTCTCACAGCCACGGAGGAACGACGACGGTCCTTCATTTACCACATGCTCGTAGATATAGTTCAAGCTATGCAGAACTGTTCCCTACCGGATCGAGTATATTTATCATCAATAAATATACACTAATACGTACGTATGTCTCACAGCCACGGAGGAACGACGACGGTCCTTCATTTATCACATGCTCGTAGATATAGTTCAAGCTATGCAGAACTGTTCCCTACCGGATCGAGTATATTTATCATCAATAAATATACACTAATACGTACGGATGTCTCACAGCCACGGAGGAACGACGACGGTCCTTCATTTACCACATGCTCGTAGATATAGTTCAAGCTATGCAGAACTGTTCCCTACCGGATCGAGTATATTTATCATCAATAAATATACACTAATACGTACGGATGTCTCACAGCCACGGAGGAACGACGACGGTCCTTCATTTACCACATGCTCGTAGATATAGTTCAAGCTATGCAGAACTGTTCCCTACCGGATCGAGTATATTTATCATCAATAAATATACACTAATACGTACGGATGTCTCACAGCCACGGAGGAACGACGACGGTCCTTCATTTACCACATGCTCGTAGATATAGTTCAAGCTATGCAGAACTGTTCCCTACCGGATCGAGTATATTTATCATCAATAAATATACACTAATACGTACGGATGTCTCACAGCCACGGAGGAACGACGACGGTCCTTCATTTACCACATGCTCGTAGATATAGTTCAAGCTATGCAGAACTGTTCCCTACCGGATCGAGTATATTTATCATCAATAAATATACACTAATACGTACGGATGTCTCACAGCCACGGAGGAACGACGACGGTCCTTCATTTACCACATGCTCGTAGATATAGTTCAAGCTATGCAGAACTGTTCCCTACCGGATCGAGTATATTTATCATCAATAAATATACACTAATACGTACGGATGTCTCACAGCCACGGAGGAACGACGACGGTCCTTCATTTACCACATGCTCGTAGATATAGTTCAAGCTATGCAGAACTGTTCCCTACCGGATCGAGTATATTTATCATCAATAAATATACACTAATACGTACGGATGTCTCACAGCCACGGAGGAACGACGACGGTCCTTCATTTACCACATGCTCGTAGATATAGTTCAAGCTATGCAGAACTGTTCCCTACCGGATCGAGTATATTTATCATCAATAAATATACACTAATACGTACGGATGTCTCACAGCCACGGAGGAACGACGACGGTCCTTCATTTACCACATGCTCGTAGATATAGTTCAAGCTATGCAGAACTGTTCCCTACCGGATCGAGTATATTTATCATCAATAAATATACACTAATACGTACGGATGTCTCACAGCCACGGAGGAACGACGACGGTCCTTCATTTACCACATGCTCGTAGATATAGTTCAAGCTATGCAGAACTGTTCCCTACCGGATCGAGTATATTTATCATCAATAAATATACACTAATACGTACGGATGTCTCACAGCCACGGAGGAACGACGACGGTCCTTCATTTATCACATGCTCGTAGATATAGTTCAAGCTATGCAGAACTGTTCCCTACCGGATCGAGTATATTTATCATCAATAAATATACACTAATACGTACGGATGTCTCACAGCCACGGAGGAACGACGACGGTCCTTCATTTACCACATGCTCGTAGATATAGTTCAAGCTATGCAGAACTGTTCCCTACCGGATCGAGTATATTTATCATCAATAAATATACACTAATACGTACGGATGTCTCACAGCCACGGAGGAACGACGACGGTCCTTCATTTACCACATGCTCGTAGATATAGTTCAAGCTATGCAGAACTGTTCCCTACCGGATCGAGTATATTTATCATCAATAAATATACACTAATACGTACGGATGTCTCACAGCCACGGAGGAACGACGACGGTCCTTCATTTACCACATGCTCGTAGATATAGTTCAAGCTATGCAGAACTGTTCCCTACCGGATCGAGTATATTTATCATCAATAAATATACACTAATACGTACGGATGTCTCACAGCCACGGAGGAACGACGACGGTCCTTCATTTACCACATGCTCGTAGATATAGTTCAAGCTATGCAGAACTGTTCCCTACCGGATCGAGTATATTTATCATCAATAAATATACACTAATACGTACGGATGTCTCACAGCCACGGAGGAACGACGACGGTCCTTCATTTATCACATGCTCGTAGATATAGTTCAAGCTATGCAGAACTGTTCCCTACCGGATCGAGTATATTTATCATCAATAAATATACACTAATACGTACGGATGTCTCACAGCCACGGAGGAACGACGACGGTCCTTCATTTACCACATGCTCGTAGATATAGTTCAAGCTATGCAGAACTGTTCCCTACCGGATCGAGTATATTTATCATCAATAAATATACACTAATACGTACGGATGTCTCACAGCCACGGAGGAACGACGACGGTCCTTCATTTACCACATGCTCGTAGATATAGTTCAAGCTATGCAGAACTGTTCCCTACCGGATCGAGTATATTTATCATCAATAAATATACACTAATACGTACGGATGTCTCACAGCCACGGAGGAACGACGACGGTCCTTCATTTATCACATGCTCGTAGATATAGTTCAAGCTATGCAGAACTGTTCCCTACCGGATCGAGTATATTCATCATCAATAAATATACACTAATACGTACGGATGTCTCACAGCCACGGAGGAACGACGACGGTCCTTCATTTACCACATGCTCGTAGATATAGTTCAAGCTATGCAGAACTGTTCCCTACCGGATCGAGTATATTTATCATCAATAAATATACACTAATACGTACGGATGTCTCACAGCCACGGAGGAACGACGACGGTCCTTCATTTACCACATGCTCGTAGATATAGTTCAAGCTATGCAGAACTGTTCCCTACCGGATCGAGTATATTTATCATCAATAAATATACACTAATACGTACGGATGTCTCACAGCCACGGAGGAACGACGACGGTCCTTCATTTACCACATGCTCGTAGATATAGTTCAAGCTATGCAGAACTGTTCCCTACCGGATCGAGTATATTTATCATCAATAAATATACACTAATACGTACGGATGTCTCACAGCCACGGAGGAACGACGACGGTCCTTCATTTACCACATGCTCGTAGATATAGTTCAAGCTATGCAGAACTGTTCCCTACCGGATCGAGTATATTTATCATCAATAAATATACACTAATACGTACGGATGTCTCACAGCCACGGAGGAACGACGACGGTCCTTCATTTATCACATGCTCGTAGATATAGTTCAAGCTATGCAGAACTGTTCCCTACCGGATCGAGTATATTCATCATCAATAAATATACACTAATACGTACGGATGTCTCACAGCCACGGAGGAACGACGACGGTCCTTCATTTACCACATGCTCGTAGATATAGTTCAAGCTATGCAGAACTGTTCCCTACCGGATCGAGTATATTCATCATCAATAAATATACACTAATTCTTGCACTTCTTATACCACAAATATTTATTTTAATTTAAACTTGGGCTACCGGTTTCGTATTAAGGGGGAACGTTTCGAGCTCAGTGCAAAATGCATAACATATAATTGTTTATCTCATTTTATATAAAAAGTATGAAATAAAATAGTTTCATGTTATTTTGCGACTATTGTTTAATAATTATCAGTGGTTTTAGCAGAATTACGTCATTTTATGGATTATAGCTACTGTGAATGTTCATACAAACTTAAAAGTGTGTTTTAAGTTGGTGTGGAAATTAATTTACAACGCAATGCATAAAATTACAAAAAAATGTTAGAAAAGCCTAATTGACAATAAACTATGCTCGCGAAATACCATAAATCACATTTATTTAGTACTTTTTATTCAATATAAGAAAAACAATCATGAGTTGTGCATTTTGCACCGGGCTCGAAACGTTCCGCCTTAAACATCAGCAGGCCAACAAATAAATAATTTTTAAATTATTTAATGTATGAAAAGAAAAAGTTTCAAACAAGCAAATATAGATATAAACATTGACGATGGGTATAAAGTAAAAAGCAGGCGTGACCCACCACAGCCTGCGTTTATATTTATTATGATTGACGCGTGGAATTTTAAGTTTCAAAGAGGACTATGTCCCCTAAACTCCCCTATTTCTACGATAATACATGGGACACTCAGAAATTTTTGCGAAACTAAAAAAAATGTTTTAAAGGTACATTTTTTTAAATCTTTTCAAAGTATTTACTCTTCACCGGCCTCTATACAAAGTTTCATGCGTCTAAACCAGTTTTTAAAACACTTTTTCCAGTCCGCCGCAGACACCTCGTTTACAGCCTGCTCGAACGCAGCCAGCGCATCTTTCGACGACGAAAATTGTATTCCTTTGAGCTGATTTTTTATTCTTGAAAATAAAAAGAAGTCACACGGTGCTAGATCAGGGCTGTAAGGAGGGTGACCCAGGAGTTTGACTGGCGTGCTGTCCAGGAAGTCCCTCGTTTTGAGTGCGGTGTGCGCAGGTGCATTGTCGTGGTAGAGCAGTAGCCCGCGGAGCCCTGTGTTTGGTCACTTGTTGTTAACAACAGAGAAAACTTCTGGCGAACATTTGGCAGTAAACCATTCGGCATTAATACTTCTTTGATCCCGTAAGGGAATTGATACCAAGTGGCCAGTCAAATTAAAAAAGCTAGCGGTCAAAATCTTCCCCCCGCTTCTAGATCGCTTCACTTTGGCAGGCGTTGGTTCATTTTGAAACACCCAAACAGTCGACTGGCGCTTGGTTTCTGGGTCGTATTAATAAATCCAGGACTCATCACCTGTAACGATGTCGTAAACGGCACCATTCCACCCGGGCCTGCTTCTGAGCATCGGTGAGGTTGTGCGGCACCCAGCGTGATACTATCCTCCTCACGCGAAGATGGCTGTGTAGAATCTCGTGAACGCTTCCCGATCCAAACTTCAATACGTGTTGAATCTCCTGATATGTAATTTGCCTATTGTCTTGGATTCAATTTTTCACTGCCAGCACGTTTTCTTCGGTAACAGCCGTCAAAGGGCGACCGCTTCTTTCTTCATCCCCCAAAGTTGGTCAACCTGGCTTGAATTCGTTATACCAACGATACACGGTTGCCTTGGAAGGGCCTTCATCCACGAATGCCATTTGAAGTCTATCGTACGATTCATCCGGTTTCAGGCGACACTTAAAATCGTAAAAAATCATAGCTCTAAAATGTTCCCGGCGCTGATCCATATTTCAGCGAGACACAGTACTTTGAATTAGCTCACAAAAAATGTGGAGGGAAATTTTGAAATTAGGACATACCTATTTTTACTTATAAATAATCATATTTTCGAAAAACACTATAACTGGCCAGTCTCCCATATATAAAAACTTTTTTTCGCATTACTTTGTGAGGGGCCTGGTATATCCTAAAATAGTTAAAACCTGGGTAATTATAATTACTACTACTGTCCAAGGAAAACGAAAATTCCGGTTTACGTCACAAAGATTTCGAAGTATTTACTAACCATAACCTATAGCTGGCAACATTTTAATTGTTTATCGAAACCAGCGTCTCCGTTCGATCTGTCAATGCAGAGAAAACCTTTCCGAAAGAAGCTGTAATGTGGAGGTCTCAAAACCAGTGTTCCATAATAGTAACGGCTCTTCCAAATGTTAGTCAAGCTTTCAAGTGAATTAATAAAATTACAGTATTATTGAACTTTTAGGAAAACAGTAAGTGTATAGTATATGATACACACGTTTTAACAATTTCAAAATATTTTTGAATATTTTTTTTGGCATAAAATTCTCCCTTTTTGTTCATTACCTGATGTATTACCGGAAAAAATCGTGAAGAACTTGAATTGAGATTTTTTGACATAAAGTAAGTATATTATAATTATTTCATCCATAGAAAGGAGTTCTACATATATATGTTAATAGTACATTACGATACGAGAGCGATGAAACGTTTTCTGACGAGTGTGAACTTGCGGCACGAGCCGAAGGTGAGTGCTGCAATCACACGAGTCGAGAAAAAGTTTCTCGCACGAGTTTCGTATAATATTTTATAGCACAAGTGGGGAAAATGCCGACTTTACGCAAGCGCAGCGTGCGTAAAGTGGTCATTTTACGCACGGTGTGCTATAAATAATATTACATACAAGGTGACTTTCGTTTATAGTAACTGGTCAGAACCAAGGTTCAATGACCCTGTTTGCGAAACGCTGTGTATTAAAAAAACACAGTAACATCAAACGTACCCTAAACTGAGAAACCCTGCAGCGTTGTGTTGTTGTGACCAATCCGTAGCACATAATGTGTTCAATAATTTAACTACTCATGAAACAAATGTATATTTTATATTGCTGAACGGTGAAGAAAAACATCGTGAGGAAACCTGCATGCACAAAAAAGCGTGTTATTGTACCCGAAGTACCGCAAAAGGGCTCACCACCCATCACGTTGGGACGTAATAATCGTCGGTGAAACGCGGGTGTACCGAGTGTGAACTATGACTTGCATTTCACAGTTCACACTCGGAGACACCCCTGATACCCCCTCGGGGATTCATGTCGTGACAATATGTTTGTATGTATGTTTTTATTTAATACTTGGAGATTTATGTATCGCAAAGAGATACAAATTAGTGATATACTCGCATCTGTCTGGTATTCGAACCCGGTACCTCTCGCTTACCAGTTAAAGGAGCAACCACCCGATATATATCATCTACCCCTATACATATCATTGCGCTACGAGAAGCTCGCGAGGAGAATAGCTCAGTTAGTAGTGGCGCTGACAGCGCCATCTCTATTCGTATGAACAAGGCGCGTGTAATCACATTACGCCCACAGAAACTTTCACTATGTGCACGCACTTAACTAGTGTATTTGTTGTAGGCACTAAAGGGTTATGAAATTTTGTACTAAATCGGTGGCATGCCTATGCGGCTTCAATGTTTAAAATGGAACAAGCATCTTTACCCATGATATAATCTGAAACGACACATGTAACTGAGAATATAGTGTAGAGCGTCGGTCGGTGTCAGTGGTCGGTGGGCGTGGTGGGTGTCGCCCGCCTGGTGGTCGCTGCGCCGTGACCCGATACCATCAGCTGCTGGCCGCTCCAGACCTGACGAGTTATGAGCATCTCGCCTACTGCACCACTCGCTGTCGCCGTCCATCACGTGTTATACACCACATCGCTAGTTGAACACTGTTGAGATAAATACTGAAATGAGGAGACTACTCGTATCCTGCAACTAAGTCAATTGTGTAGAAAAATGTTTGTAACTTCTGTTGTGTATCTTGGTATATTCGTGAAATACGGACCCGGCGATTCTTGAATTTCGTATTATTTGCTGTATACGTTGACGATAAGCATCAACCAGTTTTTGAGATTCTGAATTATTATTTTAGATGCTGAATGCACTTGCGCCTGAAGGAACGCGTCCATAAGACCTAAGTACGTGGAGAGTGACAGTAAGCGGGGCGTTAATCAGTATTTAGCCTGTCACCGCTTCCCTGCTACAGCCACTCATGACGTCACGAGGGCGGTGACAGGCCACGGCCGAACCCTGCCACCAGTAAAGAGATACAAACGTCGTGTCTGCAGACGGAGGCCATGATGACCTCATGAGCCTCAATACTACAGAGACTTATTAACTTATATATCTCCCAGTCGCCTTGTACGACATCGACGTGAAGACATGGAGTGACAATATTCTTTTTTAATGACGTTTCCACACGTCACAATGAAAGTTGAAAAGTAGAAAGAAGTTTTTCATTAATTTCAATGGTATTTCTATTTAAGAGTATATTTAATAACTAGCTGCCGCCCTGCACCGTGAGTCACGTTTATCTCCCCTTGATTTCCTGAAACCCTCTATTAGCGTTTGTCTACTACGACATACACCTACTGTCCCTTGTTGAGTCGTTAGATCCAGGCGTTAATAGATCAGCCAGTCAATTTGTCAGGGTTTTATTTTATAAACGAGATAGAGTATACCAGTATACAATATCTAACAAGAGTCCTCAACCATAAACCCAGAAGCGCACGGGTTGACAAACGGTTGTGAACGAGCACACTATTGCCCACAACGATTTCCGGTGAAGCTATACCTGACTGACTGGCATTTGTCCAGTTTTTCTTGAGCATTTCTACTGTATTAGAAGTATGCGTTGAAACATTGTGAAACACGAGTAATAACGATTTCCTGAATGCGACTCGAGCTTTCAGGAAGTTGGCCTATGCAGTATGCTCTGATTTTGAAATTTCATATAATTTACAGTGCAGATTATATCATGAAATTTATTTCATGTTTCTGACGTAATCAAATTAAATAATTGTAAGTATTTTAGTTCGAACAGGAACCGCCCGCGCACAGCGACTACAAGACAACACGATTCAAAAATATGAAAACAAACAGTGAGTTCTGAAGTTTCAGTAATGTTTATATAACGACCAGGTTCACGTAAATTCTTACTCGCATATGAACAGCGGCACTGTTCCTCAAAACTTAATAATAATAATGAAAATTAATGAAAATTAATAATCACAGGAATCATTTTGCGCATACTTCGGGTCAAACCTTTGTTAAAGTCATTTTAAATTGAGAAATTGTCTATTAAAATAGATGAATTGCGAACGACTTTACTAAAAATATTTCATTGTATGACTTCAAAGCGCGTAAGAAAAATCTGGACCCTTTAAACTCGTTTTGTTGTGACTCTTCCCTCTGAAACAAACCTACATATAGCGACTAGACCCCATTCCATATTCTGATCTGCAGGTCTACCACGTAAGTCTGATTGTCATGGGTTTGAACATCATTTTGAACTTCATTACCATTACCAGAGTCTAATTCGGACCTATTTTGTAAAAATTGCAATGACAATGAACATCATGAACGAATGAAAATCTGCGTTTTGTTTATTCAATTTAGTAATGGGTTGATGCGTTTTCGAAGTTATTATAAACCAAGTTATTCGTAGATATGAGCACCTATTTAATTAGTCTGATCCTCTTTTCGTATTGAAAAGAAGTTTTACAATGTTTCTTATTGTTTTATTTTCAAATTTATCACTTAACGTAATAAATGCAAATGAGAAATGAATAACCAAACGCACATGACAAAAATAACCTCCCTCGAAAAGTTTCGTTTTCATTTCTATTTCAAGTTTGTAAATAAAAGTAAGTAAGTATACCTACCTACTGTTGTGTTTTTCTTCTATTTAATTTCAAATTTCAGGGAAAATCAATATCATTACATAAGGCAATGCCAATTTTTCTTTACTTTTTACCAAAATCTGTAGAAGTTTTGGAAAATCAACAGTGTAACATAATACAGTGCCTGCGGAAGATTTGAGGAGGAAATACCCCTGGGACATTAGAATACCAAAGCTTCATGCAATAGGAATTGGATGGAATAGCTCCAAGTGGAGAGCCAACCATCCGCCTGACTGAGCCCAGCAGGCGTCCCAACTCAACATCATCAATACAGTGCCTGTTTCTCTTTTTGTTTTACTTAAAACAATCAAATATTATGTTTCAGAATGCCAGCACACAGACAGAGACAAGACATTTTCATGGAGAACTTAGACTTGGCTGTAGAGAAGGTGGTGAACAACATTGCAGCACTATTAGCGAAGCAACATGTAAAGTCTCAGTGGAAATGTATTGTGATTGTGAATGAAGTTGGACTTGGCTGTCGAAAAGATGGTCAACAATATTGGTACAATGTTAACCGGGCAATGTGTTAAGTCACAGTGGAAATGTATTGTGATTTTGAATGCAGTGTTGT
This sequence comes from Ypsolopha scabrella, assembly GCA_910592155.1. NCBI lineage: Eukaryota > Metazoa > Arthropoda > Insecta > Lepidoptera > Ypsolophidae > Ypsolopha > Ypsolopha scabrella. The sequence goes on along the minus strand of OU342966.1, from coordinate 31,108,479 downwards.
TAACGAGGTAATTTAGCAATTACTTTAGTTAATTGTTAAAATAGATGATAAAAATCTAATATGTAAGACTTGAGGTTTCAGTAGGTACTTACTAAAAATAAGTGTGTTAATACATAAATAATAACCAGTGCAAAAGTAGTGTTTTATTTCTGAAATTCCATGTAGGTTCAAAATGATGTTATTCTGAGAAAAGTATCTAAGTTTGACAAGATTATAAAAGAATTAAAATCTAATAGTATGGAAAAAAACATTTAGTTGTTTGGTCTAAATATAAAGGGTATGAATGAAAGTAGAATGACAAATGAAAAGAATGGTAAGGAAAGTGGAAGATATAACTCTACTTGGTTGTCCTAGAAGGACATTATGTGAGGGGTATGCCAGGGCCGCGTTCATAAATTAACACCACACAGGTTCCAATGCCATCTGTCGCATGCTTTGAAAACGATATACTCTATCCTGCTGTCAGTGTCGGAGCCTGACGAAAGTTTTAATCAGTGAACGGAGGTCTGAGTCATATCAGATGGAAATCTGCAGTCTCCGCCTATACCTTCGGGAGACAGGCATAAGTATTATGTATGTATCAATCCATCAGCCTGTTTCATCCACTGCTGGACATAAGCCTTATGTACTTATTATGTATGTATGTATTCAATCAATCCATTCAGGAAGATGATGGGACGAAAAAAGAACAAGTCATAGCCAAAACAGAAGCCATTTATTGTTCTGACAGTGATAAAACCTAACATACACTTTATTTACCAAAGGCCTTATATCCTAAGCAGAGTAAAGAGGTGTCCAGAAATTCTGTGGGCATCCTAACTTAATAACATTAAATGTGATCTAAAACTGACAATGTTAATTGATCAATACCTGCTTTATGTACATAATTATCTCTAGTCATTAAATATTAATTTCAGAAAAGGGTACATAATACAATAATACTATTTATTCATACTTCAGATATTAAAATAGACCACATAATATATTTAATTGAGCAGAATTTGCAGAATCAACACTTAAATTAAGTCTAAATACAAAAAAAAAACAACCAAAAAAAAATTACATGTCATGTTTATAATAAACTTATCAATATAAATAATTTAATTACAAAATTTAGTAAATACATGTACCATGCATTAGTCCCATCGCCTGTGAAAGACTATAAGTTATATAAGCTATAGTATTATTGTATTATATACCCTTTTTTAAAATCAAGGTACAAACAGCGACTGCTGCAAATTATACATTTCTTATAAATTACACTAAAATTGGTTAAAACATAAAAAATACGGTATACATCTATAACTAATATAGATGTCAACTCCTCCACAGCCTATCGACCAAAGCAACTCTTCCCTCATCAATTCGTTTATGGTCTCCATGGAATGGAATTTGTGGAGGTGGACGCTGAAGATCCATGCTCAGTGCATCCAAATTAATTCATCTCATGTTTTGGAAAGTATTAAATACCACTATGACATTGAGTGAGTGGTCTCTTCATGTTGAAGCTATGACATTGAGTGAGTGGTTTCTTCATTGTCCTTGGGGCAAATGCACAAGAAATCCAAACTTCTCCATAAATCTTAAAGAAAATGCAAATAATATTAATGTTGTGTGTGAATATTACAGAGGACATAATCAAAATAATATCATGAAAAAAAAATAATGAAGTTTTTGTTGACAGATAGACATGCTCATCTACAATATAATATAATAAACAAATCAATTTAGTAAAATAATTTAAAAACAATATATGTGTATGCATAATTCTTACGTATTTTTAATTTTAGTTATATATATACATATATAATAGTATTATGATATGTACAATTTATTTATAAAATAAAGCTACCTTCAACCACATAGATATATATATATATATATATATGTATATATATCAATTTTGTTAATGTCGCATGATTGCATGTTAGAATATAATACATTTTATTTTATTTTTTTTCTCGTTTTAATACAAAATTTTATCATTTAATTATGTAAATAAATGTAATTTGAATGAAAATGTACTTTACTATTTACCACAGAGCTGAAAACCTAGTTTTTTATTATGGGTACATATAAACAGTGGACGGTAATGGGCGCTGCTCTGCCGTAGAACAGTTTCAACTAGCACGGAGAGCAGAGATCACTATCCTGAACTCTTTATAGCCTTGTTTTTAAATTGTTTTTAGTTTTACTATATTATAAGAAGTATAATTGGATAACTAGGCTAAATTATGAGTCAATAAACGATTATTCTATATTCTATATTTGAAATATTACAGTATTTGTACTTGATTTTAACAACTACAAATTGAAGGTATTATTATAAATCAACATTACCTCTCTGAAGTCTCATTCCCTTCTGACTGAGATCATGGAAAATGAATATATTTTTGCAAGATATGTGCTGGATTCAGCGCTTCCATAACTTCCATCAGACAATCAGACATTTTGATTGTGAAAGGTTTAGGAAGTTGTTTTTTCCCTACGTGTGTCGCCTTGGTAACCCCCACTGGCATACATCTGTAATGCTACCAGAATCTGTAAAAAAGATGTCAGAAACTTCACTGTTATGTTTGATAATTTAATTACTCGTTTACACAGTAAGCTGTAAACTTCAATGTTAGGCTTGGTTATTTGATTACAGAAGTACACTGAAGTAAGTAGATGAGTAACACTACATTTTCTTGTTTGGTTTGGTTGAAACAAACTAATAAACCTTGATTTCTGGACGCACTGCAGTGTTTTTTTCGTCGCAAAGTTTCGTGAAATTGGCATGTAACAATAAGTTTGGGTTGGGGTGTAGATAAGGGGGCACTATGGGAAAAAAAATTTGCATAATTTAGTAGGTAACAACAGGCCATACAAGCATCGGCCTGCAAATATCTCTCTGCATCCTTCGCTGGATTCTTTCCCTGGTTTTTAGGCGTTCCTCCTCCGCCGGCCGCAGACAGCAAGTACGCTCTCGCCATTCGATTATTAGAACAAAAAACACGTAAACAAGGCACGAAAAGTTATATCTACGAAAAACCAAGCATTGTAGATTTAGGTACCAAACAATATTGCTGGAAAATACCAAAATTGTGCAAATTTATTATGAACATCGGAGCTCTGGTGGTCCGGCTTTCATTTGACATTTCAAAATGGTCATGAAGATCGTTTTTTTTTTTTTTTTGTTACGCGATACCAGTAATTGTGTTCAAACGTCAAATATGTATGAAAATCATTCACTCAATTGACATGGGCTTGAAGACCATCACCATTATTTTACGCGATACGACGAAGCTCATTAATGGGCTTCAACTGTCAAAACGAAGCCCATTACGATGATCATCGAATTACGTGGTAGACCCGCTGGTAGGAAATAATATGAAATAATAAAATATGAAAGTGCAGTTAGCGAGAGTTATTTAGTGGAAAAATTTTAATGTGAATAATATTTTTTCCTGAACACTGAAGGTAAACATTGGAATCGATATAGCTGTTTTTACGATATTATTGATTTAAGATAAAGTAATTAGCCCCAGTTCATATTCTAAATAAGTGTATTTCTGCCGCTATGGTAATTTTATTTACACTTTTACAATAAATACCTACATTTTCAGTCATATTATATGCTCCCAAATATATTAAATAAACTAGCAGATAATATTATAAGTCAATTGAGTCGTCGTCAGCACAAAATAAAAACTATTTTATAGTTTTAATGCCTTAATATTACGTAGATATATTAATTAATAAGGTATAATTTAGTTGGTGCTCGCTTGCAGCGACACATAAACCTCCTTTGTTTTCCGTCAACAATAGCAGTCACTCTAATAATTTGTATAATTATATTGTTTCTAATCAAAAAATGCATTAAAAAAATTACAAGTACTGATGGATAAAATAAAGAACGCAATTAACAAAGTTAAATGCTAAATAACCGGTTTAATTTATAAAAACAAACACGTAGTGGTTCAGTTACATTCAAATGGACTAAAATTCAGTGAACATTAGTTTCATTAACCGTTCACGATCAATTAGAGCTGCATATCGTGACTGGAGCGGTTTAGTTCGTCCCGGCGCGGGCGCAGGCAGTGGCTGTCTCATCGCGACGCTCGGCGCGCGGACCTCGTCCTGCAGAACTGAGACTTATTACAACGGAGCTAAGAACGTAATTAGGTCGTAGCGACCACTCGGAGCACTCGTGGCGCTACGCAGCTGCGGTGTACGCAAATGTCAGGCGAGGTGACACACAGAAAGGACACTTGTCGGCCGCGAGCGTGCCCAGGCGCAGCCGCTCCGGTAACGGGACCTCTCGGGACCCTCGCGGCTCGGTTCCACTCCGCTGACGCTTTGAGGGGCACTTTCACCGGCTAACAGCCATAATTGCACCTCCCCGGCTAATGATAATGCTTTCCGTTCATTGCAAATTGAAATCTATTTTTAGAACATAGTTTGACCTTAAAACCTGGTGATGGTTGATCGACTTTCCCGTGTGCTTGTCCGTCAACAACAGGACTAACTGTCCGTCGGCTTCATGCACATCGACGCGACATGACTCCCCGAGGGACAAGACACTCAACATTCATACACCCACATTTCACTCACAATTAGTACGTCCCAGCGCAGTGGGTGGTGAGTGAGCCGTAATATTTACCTACACCTTGACGTGCTTGTCGTAAGCAAAGCGAGTATATTTATGCCCCTAAGGGATTGTGGTTAGAGTATTTGATTTAACTAAATAAAACATTAGGGCCCTAAGAGCTGCTACTTGTTAGAATAATTATCGAAAGTCTTCTCAAGTAAATTCCCAGAAATAGCGATGAACTAATTATCAGAATCAGAATATGTATTTGCATTAGACCAGTATGATACACAAATCAGTATAAAAAAACAATTCTTGTAAAGTATAAAATAGAACGAAATTGGTAAAATTTATAAAACATCTCAGTAAAATCATTGAAAAAAAAAACATTATCATGTCTCAACAAACATGAATAATGTCCAGCACGCGAGGTATAAATAGTACCTGTCGAGAGGGGGGTTTTTCATACAATAAACATTAAATTTAAAAAATAAATATAACAAGAAAATAGTTAGACTACGTTTACACAAGAAAATGAGATAAAGAATAAAAATATCAAAGTTTGTACATAAAATTTAACGTTACGCTAACATAGTATGCTATTAAAAACAGTTAGTTTCTATTTTGAGCAGACTTTCGACAAGTTTTTTTTTTGCAATAGTGGTACTCTTTGGCAACTCTGAATATCTTTACATGAATATTTAATTAATTAATATGATACTTTCAAATAATCAAACAAGAATTATAATTGAAAAATTCAAAATTACAATACATGACCTATTGCTAAGACCATCCATCAGCCTGTTTCATCCACAGCTGGTCATAGGCCTTTCCAAGATTTCGCCACTCTTGACGGTCCTCCTGGAAGAAATGCCCATCCTCACACACGCTGGGCAGGCTTTGGCCGAAACCCTTGAACCAGTGCCATCTGTTTTATATAAGGCCCGGCAATTGGGGATGGATATACCGCCATCTATCGGTCCCAGGCAATGATATCGCCCACTGTACTTGTCTGTAATTAAGCCGGTCGTTAGATTACTCACCTCTCGGCAATATTGTAGTATAATGAAAATCGTCGCTGCCTAGTATAAATAAGGGATCTGAGAGCTGATGCAGCAGTAAGCCAGGTTTACCATCAGGCAGCAGGCACCATCACGCTGGACGCAGAGCGCTAACGTACACAAATATAGCGGCTGTAAAAACAAGAATCCCGTGCGTGCGCGCACTCGCCCGCGACCCCGCCGAGCGAGCTAGGGATGTGCCGGGGCTGAGCTCAGGCAGGGTGTCGATAAATGGCATTCTTATATTGTTACCTAAGGATTAATAACACAAAGCTGTGAAAAACGTTTAAATTGGCCCGCGCCTGGAACTTGTTGATTCCCACTAATAATAAAATTAAAGTACCATGAGTCATTTTGCTCCAGAAATGCATTTAGCGATGGAACCCATGTCATATGAAAGCTTGTGGTGTGTACTTCATTCTATATTATTGCAGCTTTGATCAAATCAATAATAATAAAATTCAATAAGGCGAGCTTAATACTAATTAGCATTTTGTACCAGGCGACCTTTGCAAAGGGGAAATTGTTGAAGGTATATGCCATAATATTTAAAAAGTTTTATTAAGAGATAAAATAGTACTTAAATAACTAGATTACATCCTAATAAACATTTAGTAGACTGGTGACGGGCAGCGGCAGCGCGCTCACCAACCCGCCTGCCCAGCGTGTGTGAGTATGGGCATTTCTTCCAGGATGACCACCAAAAGTGGCGAAATCTTGGAAAGGCCTATGTCCAGCAGTAGACGAAACAGGCTGATGGATGGAAACATTTATGGAAAAGATACAGATTTCAATGAACTACTTAAAATGTTTAAATAAATAGGAATATAATATAGTGATGGGAATTCATCAATTACTCATACCCATACATAACATAACAATCATGAAGTAATTGCGTGATATTCTGCAACTCAAAAAACTGTTGTCTAATTTCTGGACAGTGATGTTGATTGAATGAATTTGAATTAATGAATTTAATTTTTGGAAAGTACATAGCTACAAAAAGTATATCTTATAAGTTAAAAAGTTATTCGTAAACTTAAACTTAAAACACGTTATAAAATTATTAACAAAATAAAAGAAATACAAAATTAAGTAAAATCTTAGTCGTATACATTTTTAATCACTCAGCTTATGTATTAAATTTAGGTTTGACAACACAAGTGAAAAACCTCTCGCCGTACTACTTTAAACTGTTTGAAAATAAATTGTATGACGGTGAGGTATGTTGACGATGCTTCACGGATTATGTATCGGCAAGCTTATTGCACACACTGTGATATTATTGGTGTAGATACACGAGTTATGATCCGGAGAAGTCAGAAAATATAAAATCAAGTAAAGAAATGTGTTGTTGCTACAGTCACTCATTGACATTCTTCTCCAAGAAGGAGTCGTGTGACGTCATAGTGACTATAGATGAAATGTATGACGGTGAGGTATGTTGACGATGCTTCACGGATTATGTATCGGCAAGCTTATTGCACACACTGTGATATTATTGGTGTAGATACACGAGTTATGATCCGGAGAAGTCAGAAAATATAAAATCAAGTAAAGAAATGTGTTGTTGCTACAGTCACTCATTGACATTCTTCTCCAAGAAGGAGTCGTGTGACGTCATAGTGACTATAGATGAAATGTATGCATTTTATAATGACTGGGAGATATAATCCGTTTTTTTTTACATTTGACAGCTGTCAAAGTTCGGCAGTTGTAAAAAGTGGATTGAATGACCGATTTAAATGAATCTCGGTATCCAGAGGTTTTTGTCATCTTTAAACTACTTATTCATTTTACATTAGATACATTATTATTAGATACAGAGACTTGTTGCATTTATACATTACCTTATTTATAAATAAATAAATACCCATCTTTAAAAAATAACACAGATTTTCAAAAATCATTAATATCGTAAACGTATCGACCCATCCCCTCTCTAGTTCAGTAGATATGCGCGGGCGCAGGGCGACGCGCAAAAACCATCAATCCACGGCCAATTACAGTAGCAACTAGTTTTTTAGCCGCGAGAACTTTCTTCCATCTCCATATGCATCGCAAAGAAAGGGTGAAATTATGCGATGAATATGCTAACTGGAGCTGCGTGGTAAATGCTAAAGTTGAACGTACGTATTGCGTGCTCGCCAGCCGCCGCCGCCGCGTCACGGGCGTTGATGTATTCGGATCAAGAGAAACTGCTCGCTCATAGCGCCGATGTATACTTATACAAGATATTAGACGGTGATAGAAGTTTCTGAAGATTTATTGAGTGTCACGTACGAGTGTGCGCGGAGCGGCACGTTGCGTGACCGAGCAAGCTGCGAGCGGCGAGCGAGCTGTATCGCTTGTCACGACAACTGGACCATGATGTATATGTATGCTCTTTGTACTTGCGTCTTTACAAGAGCCGATTATAAAACATTATGCAATTTATCAATAATTAGGTATTAGTATTTAAATATTGTTATAATTACTGTTATACGCTTATGAACCATTAAATACCTCAATAGATCAATAAAGTTGACACAACTGACTGGCTGAGTTGTTAAGGGGGGCTTATTCCAATTTTGTCTCTTTTCAAATCCATTTTAAGCCATCAAATTGTAACATTTAGAGTCTGAAAAAAATATATGTTTTAGATACATCTTTTCTCCAGTGTTATTTACGGTTCAATTTTCGATACGATAAACTTCGCTCGATCGAAAAAAAATCTGAAACTTGGTCGATTTTTCAAGATTTTTTCATTTTGTGCAAGGTGTACTTAACCAAATTGTATGAAAATTACAGATAATTAAAGAAAAGGTACTTTAATAACTATTTTCGCGGTTACTTTTTTGATAAATATAATCGTTTTTTTTCTTTAATTTAAAAGGAAAAGTTGACTGGCGAATACTCGCGCCAGCAGCCTTCAGTCGGCTGCTAGCCGTTGTCGACGCAAGACCTGTGTCAGTTTTCTGAGCCCCGTTCCCCCTCGCCTCTAAGCTTCGAAGCTATTCGTTGTGTGTAAATATATTATGAGGAAGATAGAGTTGTGTGTAGGTAGATAAATTGTATATATATTAAATCGTATGTATATAACATTATTATTAGGTAGATAAATCCTAAAATAATCGTGTAAATAAAAATTATTTAGCTTTGGCTTGGATGTTCTAAAAATGGGAATTGAAGAAGAATAAAGTGTCAAATCTGAAATCGCGCAAGCTAAGAAAACTAAATGGGTAAGTGTACTTTGGATAAATTTATTAGTTTAGGGCACATATAAGTATCAGTGCATCTAAACCAGTTTTATGGTTATCTTTGTTCGATCTTCAAGATACCAGGTGTATCAGTGACCTGCTTTCAAACTGTAACCAGATGGTTTACTGATCGTACAGAACAACTTTGTTGTATGATATGATATTTGAAATTACGCGGAAAAACTTTCAGTGACCAGTACAAGTATAACACTACAACAGTAAAACATCACAATACTTACTCTTGCAGTCACAAATGCGATTGTATTCAGGTGGTATTATTTTTTTGTAAACATATGTACGTACGAGTAGTATATAACCAGAAGACTAAATTAAATTTGTTAATTTCAGCTCATTAGCTCATCGTTCTGATCGGGGCACCTTCGCATCGAAAAAATGCCTATAGGAATGGTAAGTGACTTTATCCTTTTTAGAGTTCTCTAACTAACCATATACTCTTATATTTTCGCTATGTTCGTCTGTCTGTCCATTCTGTAAGCCGGCACTCATCCTATCTCAGACGGATACTGTAGCTAAAGTTATTTTGAAATCGGCCATTTCTTTGCAGACGTGCAAATTTCACAACATAAAATATTGCGTACTGCGTATAGTCGAAGATTATATTGTATAGAGTATTTTTATTTTTATAAATATTAAGCTCGTGATTTGCAATAAATCCTACTTCCTACTAATATTATAAATGCGAAAGTTTGTGCGTGTGTGTGTGTGTGTGTATGTTTGTTACTCTTTCACGCTGAAACGGCTGAACGGATTTGGATGAAATTTAGAATGGATATAGCTTATACCTCAACTTATCACATAGGTTTTTTTTATCCCGGAAAAAAGCATGTCGTTGAACCGAATAACACGCGGGCGGAGGGCAAAAGCTACTAATAAATATTTTGATATTTTATATTTTTCAGAGAGTCGGAACTGGTGCCACGTAGCATTAAAGCTGATGTCCCTGACAACTCCATTGTTTCCCTGGATCCCGTAGAACCTGTCACAACTATTGGGTTAGTTACTACAGGTCATTTTCAGGTCACTTCCTAAAGTCCCTTATCTATATTTTAATTTTTAGGTGGGCCGAACTGGAAGTGGAGATCCCTACACAGAAAAAAATCTCAAATTGATTAACTTTTTTACCCCGTACTGAAGAAATTCTTCTATAGTTTTTACTTTTGGTTTCAGAAAATCCCAAGAAATTACCGAACCTTTAGTGATAAAAATACGAAGACGAAGTATTACCAGGTACAGGGACAGCTTCACGTGACGGAACGGCGATTGTGTCTCTTCGGTATTTGGGTGGGAGAAAATGAACCTGTACATATTGAAAGGATTACGAGAGATGAAAATTTTTGGCTGACAAAGATGGAAAAAAAAAAAAATTTTAAACATAATGTTTATTACCGGAGATAGTAAACCCACGGCACATATGTGGGATGCCTATAAGAACTCTGATTTTGCTTGGTAATGAAAATAGGTGTGAGAAAGAAAACGCAGAGCCTTTACCTATCTCACAGCAACAATCAAGCTATGATTATTCGCTACCGGGACCTAGTACACGTATAATTGATTTCTAATTTTGTCAATGTTCCGAAAGTTTATGAGATAATTTATTGGCGTGTTCACAAAAAAATATATAAAATTAAAATTAGCTAATCGATTGAGTTTTCAGCGAAAAGGTAAATTCACGATTTTTGTGAATGGTTAAAAGGTCGCCTACATATTTTCATAATATTGGTATGTCGAAAATATTTTTCGATTTTTGTAGTAAAAGATTGTTCGTAATTTTCTTCGCTTTTCTAGAATGTCAGTGGAGTCAAATTATAAAACGTTTGACCCACATTTACGCAGTAAATAAATAATTAAGTTCCCCGTAAACTATGGCGCTAAAATTCAAAAGTCCACCACGCATGCGCCCTAGTGCGCGCCGCCAGTCATAGATAATGTAAGAGCGAAAAAAAAATTAACTGTAACCTTCTTATTGCCGAAATATTGTTTTGTACGTATTATATAATATTATAAGATTAGAATTGATAAGTTTACAGATACCGATTTGTTTAGTTGTTCTTCGACGGAGTTCACAAAAACTGCTTTAAATATAATTGGTTACCAATCGCATTAGGTGTAAGCCTGTAAAGATTGTATAGCATAAAATGTATATAAGGTGAAATTAAATCAACCGACCAAATTCATACTGGAGACTCGGTTAGTGATCAAGAACTAGGTTCAGTCATCCTGTTGGCCAATTTCGGAAAATAAATATTTTTGCTGCCTTACTGGTTGGACTAGTTTAAATACAAATCCTAGTGCAGGCACTAAGGGACAAAAATTTTTTTTTTTTCAAATTTCATCTGGAGGGTCATTAAACCTTGTTGCTGATGACTAACCGAGTCTCCAGTATGAATTTGGTCGGTTGATTTAATTTCATCTAGTATATATAAATATAAATATATAAATATTTATTATAATATCAAATGTTCGTATTACAATATCATACCTCATTGGTATTAGTTATTAAAACCTTGGACATGAATGTATGGTATAAGTCCCTGTTGCCTTCCTACCTGAAAAGAGGAACCAGAAACTTTTTTTTATAGTTTGTGTACATATTAAAATGAAATAAATAGTGTTATAAAAATATTAAGGAATTATTATTTAACGGTATATTACTTCTACGTCTACCCTCTTAAACACATGGTAGAAAGGTAAAGTTGATTAATATACAATATAACGTATTTTATTAATGTAGGAATATGGTGTTCAAGTGTATTATATTTTTTCTTTTTGAATGTATATGTAATGTATATGTAGTGGACTTTAAGTATATACATAAATAAATTCTTATAAATGCCACGTTTAAGTTATAACAATCTGAAATTTATATATATTATTTCGGGTCCTATCTTGATCTTGTCATTTATGTATATTTTATTTTATTATTTACTCATAGCTCTACCTTTATTTCAATTTTTTGTCCGATGTAGTGAATTCCCCTAAATTTACAAAGTAGCGCTGTTAGCAAGAATAGTTTATTTGGTTAATTTATGGGAATCAATTATTAGTACGAAGTACATTTACTGCCCAAGCCCATTTTAATGTGTGGCGGTTCACGCTAAGTCGCGTCGCTCGGGCGCATCGCAATAAAATACGTCGCGGTCAACTGGCGGGGGCGGAGGTAGCGATAAATGCCTACAGGGCCCGAATAACCTGCCCTTAATCAAAACAGAACTTTTATTGCGTTTATCATACACTGGCTTTTACCCGCGGCTCCGCCCGCGTGTTATTCGGTTTATCGACATGCTTTTTTCCGGGATAAAAAGTAGCCTATTTGTTAATTTAGGGTATAACCTATATCCATTCTAAATTAGTGTGATACTGCAGGTACTATCAGGAAAAGTTCCGCTGCTGACCACCTTGCTCTTAATAGTATTGCATTAAAGGTGATAAATATGTCTACTATTGTTTACGCAATGTGATATCGTCATGTGTCTACCTAGTATCATTCTTTAGAGGTCTTGTCTCTGTACCTCTAGTTAGCAGTCCATTTAAGGTGGGTGATCGAAAGTCTGAATACGGCGAAACCGTTTATAAAACCGCCAGACAAATGACGGGAGGGGCAAGGAGCGTATATCAAAACCGCTGCCGCTAGTCAAACTCCTAATGCATGTACCTAACCTCCTCATCTCTTTTATTTGTACTTAGAGAAGGAAACAAGAGGAACCTCCATCATTTTACTGGTGTCCGAGGTGAATTTTAACATTATGTTTTACTGACAAAGTAAACTATTTAAGGTGGGTGATCGAAAGTCTGAATACGGCGAAACCGTTTATAAAACCGCCAGACAAATGACGGGAGGGGCAAGGAGCGTATATCAAAACCGCTGCCGCTAGTCAAACTCCTAATGCATGTACCTAACCTCCTCATCTCTTTTATTTGTACTTAGAGAAGGAAACAAGAGGAACCTCCATCATTTTACTGGTGTCCGAGGTGAATTTTAACATTATGTTTTACTGACAAAGTAAACTATTTAAGGTGGGTGATCGAAAGTCTGAATACGGCGAAACCGTTTATAAAACCGCCAGACAAATGACGGGAGGGGCAAGGAGCGTATATCAAAACCGCTGCCGCTAGTCAAACTCCTAATGCATGAACCTAACCTCCTCATCTCTTTTATTTGTACTTAGAGAAGGAAACAAGAGGAACCTCCATCATTTTACTGGTGTCCGAGGTGAATTTTAACATTATGTTTTACTGACAAAGTAAACTATTTAAGGTGGGTGATCGAAAGTCTGAATACGGCGAAACCGTTTATAAAACCGCCAGACAAATGACGGGAGGGGCAAGGAGCGTATATCAAAACCGCTGCCGCTAGTCAAACTCCTAATGCATGAACCTAACCTCCTCATCTCTTTTATTTGTACTTAGAGAAGGAAACAAGAGGAACCTCCATCATTTTACTGGTGTCCGAGGTGAATTTTAACATTATGTTTTACTGACAAAGTAAACTAATTTGGATTTGAGGATATAGAAATTATTTGAAAGATGCTGTAACCTCCTCGTAGTCATTGGCCAGTAGGTTTATAAAGAAGTGTTATTTACTCCGAAAATAAAAAAATCACAGATTTAAGGACAGTCCGTGTGAGCAGTGTGACAAGTGGTTGGTTGGTTTAAGTGTTGTAGCTCTTCCCTGTCGCACTCGGAGACATATTCGTAAATAACCGACGCTTTATCCATTTGGGATACCTGAAGCGGCTTCGCAAATACCTGACGTGACGGATTACACGTCGGGTATTTACGAAGCTATGAAGTTGTTTAAGGAAATTTCATGTTATTTTGGTTGTGCAATGTTTATTAGTTCCTTGAAATTTTCTGTGCCATGATCTACAGATAAGGATTACCTGGTATTGTTTATTTAGTACATTCACAAAAATAGTACTTAAAGCACTATTGTTCAATTCATTAATTATGGAGGTAATAAAGCCGATCCTGAAGGCTAGTATTAGTAGCCCAACAACCTAAATATTTTTTATACTTATATATTTCCCGTATTATTATTAATTTTTTCATATTCTATTGTTTTTGTAAAGATTAACTTTGACCTTGATTTACTTTATGTATCTATTTTACAAAATAAATATTTTAATTTTGATTTATTTTTAGTTTTAGTGCTGTCAAAATTAAATTCTCTTAATTCCAAATTGTTCTTTAGTGTCAACAACAAAAGCTATACTTTGGAAATATTCAAGTTTTGACAACACTAAAACTAAAATTAAAGCCTCAGAATTGACTTTAATGTCTTTTTCTGCCTAGCGTTAGTACCCAGAAAACAATTTGGTCGTGTAACCAAGCGTTTATACGCCTTCTGATTTTATAAACGTTTTATCACAGTAATGTTCCTTATACTTTCTCTTATAGTGATACATAATCAGTCTGCTTAGTTTTTTAAGTTTCTTGGCATATAATATAGAGTTTATGTATACGATATACTTAATAAAACAACATTAATTTTAATGTAAATACAAGGAAGTAAATTAATTATATTTATTTGCATATAATAATGTCTTAAAGACGTCTTTTCGTCTATATCATAAAATTATAAGACACTTATAAACTAGTGCTCACAACACCATCTATAAGCCTCGTTGGCGTGTAATGGTCACAGTTGTGTCGGTTATAAAACGTTTATACGACCAGTGGTCGTTTATGCGTCGTGATGCTAATCACATATTATAAAACAAGCGGGTAAGGAGTTACGATTGCGTATTTTATACGTCTTCCGGGGAGCTTATACGCCCACTATACGTTACCTATACTGGTAAACGTTTACAAATAGACTTTTCAAAAAACTTCCAACATTTTGAATATGTAATTGTTTGTAAAATGGATCCAAAAAAGTGGAAATCTTATTTAGTGCAAGTCAAGTGAAACAATAAAGATAATGGCCATTTTTTTAATGAACCCTAATTCTACTGCAATGGCGAACGAATAATTTTAAACAGACAATTATAACACATATAACACGGTGCAGATTAAAATTTTAATTAAAAAGTCATAATAATAGAAAAATATTGAAATTACTTGTACGTTGTTCCACTAGTATTTAATTAAGGATGATCACGCTACCGGTTTCATCGATATATCGACATCTTCAGGTGAAAACAATAAGGAAAAACATTAAATAAAATTATATTCGTTAATTATAAAATTACACGTTCAATGATTAAAAACAGGAAAAATAATAAGAAAAGAAGGCAGGTAGAATGTCTAGTTAACGTTTCGTCTTTACAAACAAATTGTAACAAAATATGTAAAAATTACTATGTTTACTCAAATAAAATTATACATAAAAAAAAACATTAAATAAAATAACAATTAAAAATTAGAAGAAATACAAAATGTCACATGAGAAGATGTAAAGTCAAATGTTATAACATTAATAATTATTTATGTCGCAGAATAATTTATTCATAGGTGGTAGAGCTGATGCCGGGCTCGGCTGTGGAGGTACCACCATCTTACTCGCAGATCCTCCCGAAGTTATTCGGGGGAGGGTAAGAGGACAGCTCTCAGGCAAAACCAGGCGGCCCACCATCGCCTGGGACCAATGGATGGCGGTATATCCATCCCCAATTGCCGGGCCTTATATAAAACAGACTAGTGACGGGCAGCGGCGTCACTGGTGCAAGGGTTTCGGCACCGCGCTCACCAACCCGTCTGCCCAGCGTGTGTGAGTATGGGTAATTCTTCCAGGAGGACCGCCAAGAGTGGTGAAATCCTGGAAAGGCCTATGTCCTGCAGTGGACGAAACAGGCTGATGGATGGATAGATGGTATATATTGTCAGCAACATGAGCTGCGCAGGCAGCTGGTTGCCGAGATGCGGGGAAGAGCGGGGCGCGGAGGGCAGTCGTCTCCGCTACGAATGAGTGGTAGACGTGTGTGGTGGCCAATGATAGCTGATTATTAATTAAATCAATATTTTGCACTATCAAGATTATTTTATTGATAACAATATTTAATGTTTTTCCTTATTGTTTTCGCCTGAAGATGTCGATAAATCGATGAAACGGGTAGCGTGATCATCCTCAATTAAATACTAGTGGAACAACGTACAAGTAATTTCAATATTTTTCTAATATATTATTGTAAAAATGTTCCATCAAGAAGTGACAACATACAGCATCAATCGCAAAAAATCATAATACTCGAGAATTTTGGGAGCGCATGAATAAATTGTATCAAACCTAACTCATATTTATCAATAAACTTACCTTCCCAATAGATTGCAGCTGAGAAATACGCTATTAACGTACTTTTTCTCTTATTTTTTCAATGTCAATATGGCCACTGAGATTGTGAGTGGTTCAGAGTGTGAACTGGCAGTATGAAGGGTGACGCCCGTACACCTCACTTGCACCAACAATGCTCAGTCTCAGAGCCACACAGAACACGATCCTGGGGGCTCACAGTGTAGTCCTGCACTTGTCAGCTAGTGGTATGTATACAAACAACTTCTAATTACATGCTCGCCCGGGCAGCCCGGAAGCCAGGGTCCTGTATTACCAACTACTGAGTTACCGCTGCTTTACTACGTACACACACAGAGTGATTCATGACGGCCTTAGACAAATAAACAATATGATCATACAGATACACTTTTGGTTTATGACTTTCCAAATACACAATTGTTTCGCTTTCCCTTTTACAAGTCAATTAAGGTATTAAACATGTCTATGGGAACGTGTTTTTTTTTCATTTGTCATCGACAATACAGCCGTTGGGCTTAGTCTACGCGGCTGTGCCATTTTAAAACCTAGCAAGGGACACATGTCGAAAAAAACGGGTTTTTGATTTATACATCATTTTAGGTGATTCCCACGAAACTGCATCGTCAAAACCGCAACAACCCACTTGGATACTACAGAACAAGACCTAGCTAGACATCACACTTTAATATCATCCAAATGCAAATCTTTTGTTCTCCTGCAAACGGATGAGGCTGAAATAATCAGTTTTATCAATAAAATTAAAACTAACGCTGCAGGGTTGGATAATTTATCAAATTATGTTATTAAACACATCAGGGATATCATAGCGACTCCTTTTACCTACGTATGTAATCTTTGCTTGGAACATGGTTGTTTTCCAGAAGCTTTTAAAAAGTCACTGATTCATCCTATACATAAAGGGGGAAACAGAGACAGTGTCAAACAATACCGACCAATTTCAATACTACCAATATTATCAAAAATTCTAGAAAGAATAATAAATGTTAGACTGAGTAATTACTTAGAAAAAAACAAAATACTATCTTGTAATCAATTTGGTTTTCGATCAAACAAATCTACTGAAAATGCAGTTAACACACTTACACATTACTTAATATCTAATATAGATCAGAAAAACGTCTGCATAGGCGTTTTCTTGGATTTGGCCAAAGCATTTGACACTGTTTCTGTTCCCATCCTTCTGTCAAAATTAGACAGAATGGGTATAAGGGGTGTAGCTCTAAAATTAATTTCAGAATATCTCTCAGGTCGAACTCAATGTGTAAAAATCGGGAACTATTGTAGCACAGAAATGCCTGTGACATTTGGTGTGCCACAGGGCAGTATTCTTGGACCTACCCTTTTTTTTAGCTTACATTAACGATCTCTGTGACATGAATCTGGGTAAAAATACAGGCATTGTCACCTATGCTGATGATACAGCTCTATTATTCTCAGGTAAAACTTGGGAAGATACGAAATCAAGTGCGGAGTCAGGAACACGGCTTGTCCTAGGATGGCTGCAAAGAAATCTTCTTACCTTAAACGTAGAAAAAACCAAATACTTTTACTTTAACAAACTACTTTAAAAACCTTTACTTTAACAAACTACAAACAACCTCCAAGTGATTTTTCAATTATAGCCCATTCATGTAATATACCATCTTTCCAAGGTCCTGTCACTTGCACCTGCGCCCCTCTGCAAAGAGTGCATGATATCAAATACCTAGGTATCGTCATAGATCAACACTTAACTTGGGAAAAACAGATAGTAACACTGTCGGGAAGAATAAGACGTCTCATTTTTGTTTTCAAAAATCTTCGACATGCTGCTGATCCAAAAGTGCTCCAAATGACATATTTTGCTCTATGTCAGTCATTGCTAACTTATTGCTGCACAGCGTGGGGTGGTGCGGCAAAATCTTTTATGCTCTCCTTAGAAGTAGCTCAGAGAGCGGTTTTGAAAGTTATTCACTTTAAGCCTATCTTGTTCCCTACCAAGCAGCTGTACTCTCTGATCAACAGTGTTGCCGGCAGTCAAACTAGAAAAAGTCCGAAAGCGAATCAGAAATTACCCGAATTACCCGTTTTGTGAATGTAATTTTTTTTCAGAGAAGAGATAAAATATAAAGTAGGTACCTTGTTTTTATTTTAACATTTCCTATACCTCTTTAAAAATTAACAGGAATGTGTTAAGGTGAATAAAAATTACAATTAAAGATATTTTAAGTAGAGTTTAATATCTCAAGTCGTTGTTACCAAATAAAATAACTATTAAAGAATTTTATACATTTACATTCAGACCATTTTGGTGAAAATGGACAAATAAAAAAAAAAATTAACAATGAACTTATAATTAAATAAGTTGATGTTAAAGGTCCCTTTCTCTCAAAATTTTCACGTTTTATGGTATTCATAACTTTTCAGAGCAAGCCACAAAACAAAACGGAACAAACAGAAAAATAATCGTGCTTTCTACTGATGATTTGTGTGGGCATCTCTTTTGCACGTTGTTTTAGTGCGGATTAGCCTCACACACACAAATAGTAGAGAAAGATAGGATGTGTTCAATTATGCGCTGTAGCTGCGTCAAGACAATTTAATTTTAAAAAATATTTCATGTTTTTTTTTATTGAAGGTACAGGTTTTTTTACCTGGCAGTCATGGTTACCTGCAAAAAACCCGCTAAAGGGCCTAAACTACCTGAAATCGGGTAAAAATAACGGCACCGGCAATGCTGCTTTGATGTGATGTTGAAGATAATCTTCTTGCTTGCCCTATCTTATGAGAATCTGTATATGGGCATCTCTTTTCCATGTTTTGCCTCATCGGACTCACTCAACACACTACATACCCTCAGACAAAGATAAGGATAAGATTCATTCCGTTTTGCGCATTCACGCATGTGCCTCAAAATTATTTTGTTTTGGGCATCAACTGAGTCAATACGATTTAATAGGAGAAAAAATATTTTTGTGTTGTCGCAAGATTACCCGAAAATACCCGGCAGTCATGATTACCCGCAAGTTACCCGCTTAGTGCCTACATTACCCGAAATCGGGTAAAAATACCCGCACTGGCAACGCTGCTGATCAATGTTCTAACTGTGAGACAGATTTATGTACTTTCGCTATGTATTGCGCAACATTCTAGTTCCATTGGCCGAGCCCCTGTCAACGAAAATAGTCGAAGAAAACACAAAGTTTTTATTTCAACACAATGTAAAACTTCAAAATCACAAAATGACCGCTATTTTCGGGGCCCTTATGTTTATAATAAAATAAATGAAATCCTTTCAGTTAACAGCTTAAGTAAATACAAATGTAAACAAATCCTAACCGCTTGGCTTCTAAGTTTAAATTATGATCAAACAGAAGATTTACTTACCATACCTAAATAGTTCTCAGTTGTTTTACTTTGTTTTTACTTTGTTGCTTTGTTTTTGTTTTGTTTTGTTTTTGTTTTTGTAGTTGATTCTTTAGTTGCTCTGCGCAATGTTCTTCTAGGGTTGATTTCCTTCATACGTCTTGTTATTAAAATTATTATTTCCTTAATTTATTAAATCTGTACTTTATTAATGTATAAATATATATTACATAATAAATATTTATCCAAGTTTATTATCTAATGTATTACAATAATTAATATATATATTATATATATATACATATATATATATTTATTACCAAAATTTTAGTTATATATAACTTATTCAGTTACTCGTTTACACACGAACACGATCGCTTCGATTATTCATTTATTTATTTTTCTAACCGCGCCGCGATGAAAGAGGCTGGTCCATATAGAACAGGTTTTTATACTTATTTTATGGGCCAGAGCTCGGTTATTTAGCACAGCCATTTTAAAATGTAGAATAAATTTTTACCTTCGTTTTTCTAAATTTTTCATCTTGTTTATAACAATGTTTTAGTTTTATTTTAAGTTTGATAAGTACTTAACATCACTATCATTAGGTAACCCTATAGTTATTATAATTTAGATTGTTTGTTTTTGGTTTTTTGGCTTATGGCATTAATAAATAAATTTGTTTGTTTGTTTGTTTGTTTGGATACCAAAATAAATTTCAAAAAACCTAGAAAGTACACCATGACAAAAAAAACATGCCTAAAAACCATTTTAAAGCCTAGTAAGACGCATCAACCACTCTAAGGCTGAGATTCAGAGTGCATTTGGAGTCCGAACTCAAGAGGAACTCAATCTTACAAACCTCACTCTAGTATGGGATCACGTCGCTTTTTGACGTTTGTAAGATCGAGTTCGGACCCAAAATGCACTCTGAATCTCAGCTTAAAACCTCACAAGGGACATTGCCTTACTAGGTTTTGAAGTGGTCGATGCGACATGCTAGGTTTACAAATGGTTATTAAGGCATGTTTTTGGGCGCGCTATTCTTAGTATGACACTAAATGGCCGTATCATTTCTCGTGCTTCTTTCAATAAATTTAGTTCCGTCATGTCTAAACATTTTTGTAGATCATCGAAGATGATTATTGCAGTGAACAGGAGTGATGTAGACTGCCGACATCAGTAAGTACCGCAACAAATAATGATTTCAACAAAATGAATTCAACATTCAACACTCCATAACCTAAAATTGTCGGCGTAACATTAATACCTAATATTTTACCAGATCATCGTTTTTACACATCCTAGCATTGCTGTGCTGCACAGGGAGGCCGTCCTGCGATAGCCGATGACTTGAATGATAATCTTCTGATGGCTGTTAGCCAACTCGACGCGGTTCTTCAATGATATTGAACTGTGAATCAAACTTCTACATCCAACCACACTGATTTATAGACATAATGGGTGTCTCCTGGTGTAAAATGTATTAAATTAATTTCAACAGCCACTGCAAGTGTAATATAAAAAGGTCCTGATATATAGATTGCACCAAAAAAGAAGTAGAAAGAAGGATCGGTAACACATGGAAGAGATACTGGTCGATGAAAGACATTTTTTAAAGTAGACTCCCAGTCATACTTAAGAAGAAAGCTGCAAACAGTGATTTGTGTATTTCAATAGTTTTTCTTTTGGTGCGGTTTAGTTAAATCAGTAGGGCGTGAGGTTTAATTCTATGAACACGTCATTAATACAACGTGTATATATGAATTGTGTTCGAATATGTACAAGCAGCTGTAAGCTGACTGTTGGAACACTATGTCTTATCGGGCTATTTCATGCACTCTTCTATACAAGTATTTAATATTATATGTGCATATATGTATGCAGAAACTTGAGGAATTAAAGTTTATGAATTTTCAGCCATATCTAACTACTATAGTTGGCGGGTAAACAGAGCCAGCCGCACTTCCAAACTATTGTATTGTGTTGGTATATGCGGGCGCCGCAGGGGGTGAGGGTGCCTCTCGGGCGGCGCGGGTGGGGCAGTATAATGATACATTCGCACGGCCAAGTGAGGTGCGAGGTAATAATGAGTTATGTACGTGATCCAATTATTTGGGCGCGCGCTCATTACGCGCTAAGTGTGAAATATGGCCGGCTTTATTACTAGCATCGCTGACTTCTCAACTCCCCCCCGCCACCCCCAGCTGGAGGGGTGGGGGCTCCAGCGGGCGGTGAGGGGGTGCAGCTGCAACTGCGCTCAGTAAATCATAATAATGTAAGGTGCGGGTGCGGGGCGGAGCGGGGCCTACGCGACAAGGACAACAAATGGCAGCCTCCCTGCTACAGAGAGGCACCTGTATTCTGTATGTATGATTATTTTATTACTTTTCGATATGAATACTTGCATCTTTCCTGTAAACAGATATATACTTTCGTATAGAGAATAGAGACGAGCGCTTCCCGCGACAATGTCGTATTGCATCTCACTTGTTTATTGCACGTACTAGGATGTGCAGTGCAGGTATATGCTTACTTTAAGAAAACATAAAATTACTCATAAAATATATAGGTACCTACCACTCAAATTATAGGTGCACCTAACAATCTTGTACCCGTACGTTCCTTTTTACGTCAGTTTCTCTAAACTCTTCCTCTAACCTTAATAATTCATGCGTTTCTCGAAGTCCACGCCAAATCTCCGGCATCCGCTACTCCAGTTCCGTTGTCCAGTTGAGACGTCATGTAATTTAAAACATAGTAAGTGACAAAATAACGCCGTCCATAATAACTTGTTAGATAACGCTATTTAACTATCGTCGCTCTGCATGCACCCCCCGGGTGCCTCGAAGGGGGAGGGGGAACCAAACTTGAGCACGGCGAGTTATTCCATTAATTAAACGTACCCCTTCCCCTCACCACCCGGGGAGTTCCCCACCCCCCTTCCCCTCTCTGGTAAAAACAAAGCAAGCAATGACCAGCCGTCGCCGCCGCCACCGCCGCCGCGCCGCCGCCCCGCTCCACCACGCAGGGCTGCGTTCGACCCGGTATGACGATTTATGGAAAGAGTTTTTGAGATCATCAAAGAACAGTTAGATCAAGACCCAAATAACTGACAAATCCTCTTGCTTCAACTAGTGATAGGCTTGGGCCGTGTCTCGCCCTAATTCCTCGTTCTTTCTACATGTATAACTTGTGTTTGCACGTTTTTTGGAATTAAATAAATTTATGATTATGATTAATTGAATATTTGTTATGACTATTATGGAAGGGAGCATCGCTGGTGGGCTGGCCACTAGCTGCTGCAGACTCGAGCGAGCTCTGCGGGAACAGATGCTAGAGAGCTGCACGAGCGGACTCTGGCGACGCGTTGTGGTAAGATCGAGTCTAAGGAGTAAGGCCCACAGAGACTGTGATAGCATCAGTATTTTATTTAGTGTATTTAAACTTAAAAATATAATATGTTAATATACTAAAACTAATGATAATGAAACTCAACGAAGTACTCATAAAAATGATTTAGCTTAAACAAAAACATTGACAACCCTGCCTGCGCCAGCGTCGCGCTGGGCGGGCGGCGCGGCGCGGGGCGCAAGTTGCAGGGCGGGCGGCGGGTGGCGGGCGGCGGGCGCACGCTGTTAGAATAAAACATTATTCATAAATAGCACATCAGTGCCTCCCCTCCCGACCACCCACCTTGCAATAACCCCCTCCCTGCTCTAGCGACTACACTATGTACGAGTACCATATTCTCACATACATACACGTGCATAACTCTCATTTAAGGTATACTGTTATTTATTATACCTATACATTTAATGTTTCAATTCTTATTCTTATTCAATGGAAACAAACAATAATAGATTGTTATACGAGTGCTATGCATATACCGAGATATTCAGCCGCCTGAGCCTAGGCGAAGGCAGCTATAGTTCGAGGTAATATGGCTCGTTTGTAGCCGAGTTCAACCCTCTGCTTTTCACTCCGATTGCGAGGAAATTAAACTGTGATATTCTTAGCAAATATTCATCCCACTTCTCCAATACATGAAATTCTCATAACTTTTAAGATATAATTTGCTTAGATTTTGGCGGCAATATCTGCTGAACAACTTTCTTTGCGTTTATTTTCATTAGTGTGTTAGGGGTAATTGTTGTTTCATCATCGCTTGATGACATATTTAACTTTCAGTAATATTTATCGCAAATTTAAATAATCAAACAACTAAATATGTACTGCTGAGAAAAAACAACAACTCTTTCCCGCCACTACTTTTTTTTTAAATCTGCCACTGATTGGGGAAGCAAAGGTAACTTAGTCCACACAGCCATGTCTAAATATCGTAAATAAATAATTAGACATGCATGACTGAGATTTATTTATTTTATATCATATTTTTTTAAGTCACTGTATATCCTTCTGAACATCGTCTGAAGAGTTCGTGCTCATCGCTGTCCTGTCAGTTCGCGCTAAAATGATAGAATCTTAGCGCGAACACTATTGAGTTTGAAAAAGTTTGTCAATGCAGTTGTACTGTGTATTTGGCTGTAAGGCCTATTGCCATAGTCTTAGAAGAAGTAAACACTTTTATGCACTAGAACATAAAAAGTAGTTTTAGTCCGCTTACACCTAGCATAAACAAGAACTTTAAGAGCATGAGAAGTGAAAATACTCCTTATTGTGCACCTTAGTAAAATTATATAAAAACAAAATATTAAAAAAATTAAAGAAGGTAACAATTGGTGGCCTTATCGCTTAAAGTGATTTCTTCCAGGCAACTTTTGGGTGGAATTATTGTATGGGAAAAACACGTAGGCGATTAACACAAAAACAAAGTATACAAAACAAACACTTAAATAGAATAGTAGTCATATATACTAATATATAAGGTGATTTTAATTTATAAATTAAAGCCAAAAATAAATTAGCCAAACTCATACTGCAGGCTTGGTGAAAAATGAAATCTTGACGTCCCATAGTAATTGACTCGGAGCTGTTTTCACAAAAAGGGACATCGTACTTTGTCACTGACCACTCATTGAGTATTCAGTATGGATTTGGCTGTATTAATCAAAGTCACCTTATATATAAAATACTGAATGTCCAGAAGGCGATGATCTCTCTATACGTGGACCTCCACGAGCGGGTTTGAGCGAGTGAACATCGCCGACAACATTCCGATTTAGGCCGGCACTTCCAAACGGATGCAATTTATCTTCTCCGAAACTCAGCCAAAAGAGGCACCTTTCCAATAATCCTCTTTGTTTTAGCTAATTGTTACGTAGCTATTTTATATAATGACGAATAGCAACAGCGATAAGATATTTAGAAAGATAATTAAACTATAATATTTGTAGTTATAATAACATATGAATATACAGGATGATAAAAGGATAGCCTTTTTCTTGAAACAGTTTGACGATCTACCCATAAACATACATGAACAACTTTTACCATGGGGCCATCGTTTTCGCGATTTCGGAGTTGGTCCAATAGTAAAAGTTGTTCATATCGATGGGTGGAACACCCCGTTTTAAAAATAAATCTTAATAACATTTATAAATATTTAATTTGAGACATTACGTACAAAAGTTTTTAAATAGCAAGATAATGCTAATTAAGAAAAAACCAAATAATCTGAAGACACCCCATGTAGTTTCACCTGGTCGGTCCTACTTACCTTCACTTATATTTATTACTCAAATAAAAAACTAATTCCTGTTGGTTCTAAAATTCATTCAATCGTCTTACCTTGAGAGAATGCAAACGTCACTAAAGAATGACAGAGTGTTGGAGTTTATAGAAGATCAGCTAAGGCACCCGTCACCGTCGCACGACTTGATTATACAAATGATAATTATAGGTCAGCTGGCCCCGCAGACGCGATCTATGTCACTGCATAAATGCATACTATTTTATATTATTTTACATACAGGACGACCGTGTCACATTCTCGTACATAACCCAAGTTACGTAGTTGTGACGGTTCCGGGAGAGCAGGCCGTGTCAGCATGTCGTCGAACTCGGCATATCACCGATCGTATTTCTGTTAAAATTAGGGAGATCTTTCCGCTCCGCTCGGCTCCCCATATTTATTTACATATAAACTGAACCCGATCCTCCTCGCTTTGCTTCGCCCTGCTCGTCGTCGCACTTTTAACTTTTGCTGAAAGATTTTCGATTTCTTAACGATCTGCCGACGCAAATCATGATACGCCGAATTATACGTCTTGCCAACGACATAAACATTTGCTGCGACTGTGTGCTACGGAACCGGGCATCTACGAATGTGCTACGAAAACCTAGAGCTTCTATAATATTGTAGAGGTAATAGCACTTGTATGCATACTACTACATAAATATGTTACACAATATTTGCGCGTAAATAGTAAACTAGATAGTTGTTTTAATATATCCTTTCTAATAAATATATCTTTCTATACTATTTTGTAATTGAGCCCTTTGTTAGTACGTTTAGGTTAGAGATGCACCCGATACCGATACTGATACCGATATATCAGCGATATTTTTATTGCCGATACGAAGATATTTTTCAAATTTCGCGCTTTAAAAAAGTAAACGGGCGTGTTAGTTCGCTTATTGTATTACATTGTAAACGGTGCACGAACAATGCTCGGGGAAACCCCGCGCTTTATTCAGTATATTGTCTCACTTCCGGAGATGCTTTTGTTTTTTGTTGTCACGTGCAGTAATAATAATCATCATCGTCATCATCATCATCATCATCAGCCTACTTTACATCAGTCCACTGCTTGACATAGGCCTATTAATAATAATATTTCAATAATATATAATTCCAGTACAAAAAATGAAATATTTAATATTTATTTTTCCCATGCTAAACAAAATGCAGAATTACGTAGTTTATGTGACTAAATTTTCCACCACAGGTCTCACTCGAACAGTTTTGCGAAAACTTGAGAATACTTCGTTTCTTATACAAAAGTCTTTATATAATTTTAATTACTAACAATTATAATTTACCTTAGTTATTAATGTTTATAATTAAGTCTGTAACTTTTAATATTTAATATTTTTATTTTACCTTAATTATAAGTCACTAATCGAATCGGTATCGGTAACGCCGCTATTTTTGTATCGGTATCGTATCAGCAAAAATGCGTATCAATGCATCCTTAGTTTAAGTATATGAAATGAAGTAAAATGAATCAAACAGTTAAAAAAATAAAATTAAAATAGTAATAACAAAGAGGTGCAAATTGCAGATCATTGTTCGCAATAAGCTAATTTGAGCAGTAATCAGGGAAATCTGCATATAATCAGATTGACGGCCGATAAGTCAAACACTGGGAGCTGCCTTCACCCAGTAATTGCGGATGGTGCATGCAAATCTCTCATTACCTAAGCAGTGGCAAGTGCGCGTTAATTGTACCCAGCGAGGACGACTGCCCCCGCCCGCACCTCTCCACCGCCGCCGTGGGAACAGAGTGAGCCACGCGACGCGTCCCCTCACCCACTATACACTACTGCTGATGCGCAATCGTGTCAGCAGCTCCAACTCACTGAAGCAGAAATGAAACCTAAACTATCGAAGTAGCACTCGTTCGTACGGACAGTCGATTGTTGCATACTAAAACGAATTTTTAGCATTTTAATCGCCATATGAGTGGTGTGATAGTTAGTATAATATCGAGTTGACGTTAATGCGGTGAAGTGAGTGGACTAACGAGGTCGTTCTCATGAATGCCTCGCGCCGAGCTCGGCCAGGGTTCAGCTGCGCCTGCGACTATCCCTCTACCTACTCCATAATGCACTCTAATTTATTGATAAGACGTAAATGCATAAATATTCATATTCAAGCTTTGTGCTCGCGGTGCAATGTAGTTTTAATGTATACATATGAAGCACTTTAGCCACTCATTAGCTAGTTCTTTCAGAATCCGTCACAATTATGCATTGATAAGTTTTTGTTACATCCTTAGAAGAAAATCGGCCTTTAGGGCGAATAATTCTTGAAAATCTGTTCTGTTATTAAAAGATAAAGATAAAAATGTATTTATTGTTGCTTAAATTATAACAAATATTATCCTTAAAATATACATTGTTACACAAAACAGATTGTTAATCAAGGCTAATCTTAAGCCCTTTATAGTTAATTAATATGTAAACTGACTTTGCTGTAAAAGGTAATAGACAATGTGAGACGGATTGACTAAGATCAATTTTTTTTTCTCTTGGACATAATTCCTATGGTTTTATATTTGCCTTTACTTAAGTAGGTATAAGAAAATTGTATAGATTAAGTTTATATGTTACAAATGAAAAAAATCATGTTTGCGAAGTTTCTTGCCCTTCTTCTTAGCAATACTAATCGAATGGTCCGGATGGTTAGGCATTATGTATATATAATATTTTTATTCCTATATTTCTTTATTTTATGCAGGTTTATAACTTTATTACATTTTAGTAGCCCAATCTTAATATTTTTTGGATGTATTTCCCGTATTTATTTATCAACTTGTTTGTTCGTTGCATCATTTATATATAATATTTTTATTCCTAGATTTCTCTATTTTATGTTGGTGTATAATTAAATTTTTATAGCCCAACCTAAATATTTTTGTAGGTATTTTCCTTATTAGTATATACATATTATTTATTTATATTTTTTTATTCTAAAGTTATTTATTGTAAAGATTAACTTTGACTTGTAGAAAGTATACTTTATGTATCTATTTTACAAAATAAATATTTTGATTTGATTTGATGTTTGTTAGTAAATAACTTAACTTATAAGGATAGTTCGTTGGTACCTATGCTAGTGGTTAACACTGTACTATAGTAGTAGTCTGCCGCCTATACATATCCTTTCAATACATCTTTATTTTGAAACTCCGCTTATTAGGATAAACAAGAACAAGAACAGATTTGGTACATGTACCTGAGAACAATCAATCTTAAAGAAAAACAAGAATTGCCAGTTTGCTCACAGTTACAGTTGACAGAATTAAACATGATTATTAAAACTATACAATTAGGTAAGCTATCAGAATAAATGGGTGTGAAAGTTTGAAATACTATGAAATATATATATCGAGAAAAATAATTTAGATATGCAAATGAAAATTATAATAATAATGAGATTATGTAATAGATTTCAGCAAAGCTTTGGTCTCTTCATAAGTTAAGTTTTGAAGACATGCTTGTATATTGGAGTTGTAAAGTTTTAAATTATTGGGATAAATATTGAGTTTTTTGTTTATTCTATTGTAAATACGACAGCTAATAATATTGTAATGCCTGGAGGGAAGTGCTAGTTTATGTGTAGGTATCGGACATACAAGGTCATTGCGTCGCTTGTTTTCAATTAGAGTTGTAGGGAATAGACGAGTGTAGACGGCTAGATGTCATACATACGAGATGAGTACCGAACAGTAGGTGAAAGTGAAAGTGATAAGATGTTCGACGGAAAGTAAAACTGGTCAAGTGCGGGCAGGACTTGCGCCTGAAGGTTCTCTACCATTCAAATAAGTGAATAGACTCGTATGATTTGAATATAAATA
The DNA here is from genome assembly GCA_910592155.1 of Ypsolopha scabrella. Classification (NCBI taxonomy): domain Eukaryota; kingdom Metazoa; phylum Arthropoda; class Insecta; order Lepidoptera; family Ypsolophidae; genus Ypsolopha; species Ypsolopha scabrella. The sequence continues at coordinate 31,079,428 of OU342966.1, read as the reverse complement.
ATAAACTTATGAAATGTATGTAAATGTATAAAACAAAACTGCAAAATTAAGTTAGTCGATTATTACTCGTTAACTTGTAAAACCCACGTCTATGATTTAATTTTGTTATATATTCTACAGCCGTGAATTTTTTCACATATCCAAAAACAACCGTTTAAATGGTATTGGGGGTCTTGGGGGGGACAATTCGGTGGTTTCTTAGACATCGATATGCTATTTTTGTCTGCTTTTTGGAATAAATACCTAGATCAATTTAGGAATGTAATTTAAATATTGAATTTTTTTCGTGCTTTTAAACCGATTTTATAAGCATTTTAGATTTAGCATAAATATTTCGCAAACGGTTCCCAGAATTGACTTTTACACGCCCTTTAAACGACCTATTCAACGACACCCCATATTGTGCGATAGACGAGAGAAAAATTGATCTCTACTTGTGTAGGGGAGGTACCAAAAAAAGAACTTTTTTAAGATTTTGTTTTACCACTTTGTCGACGTGAGTGCTTGTAGCGAAAAGAAAATGCATAAACAATATTAGGTAAATGCAAACACATTCATACATACCTCTCTACGTGCAAGAACATACCAAACACTGGAGTGAGTGCAAATTACAGCTTTCTAGTACAAAGAGTCTCCGAGCTAAGACGTGGTCAGATAGACAGACAGACGGACGAACTACGAGTATAAGTGTCCCTTGTGACTACGGGACCCTAAAAAGCAACTCATCTAACTACATTCTTCTCCACGGATGTGTCGCATGAGGCATGTCTACTGCCGGCGCAGTGCTTCAGATGTTTAAATACTGTTCATCATAAAGAACCTACGAGATTCCAACTCACTCACACAGTTACGGGCGCCAACACGCCGCTGCGCCGACGACGCCAGTCGGTCAGTTCCCAGTAGCTAGCGATATGATTGACAGCTCGCAAAAACTATTATTCATTAGCAAACGCCAGCGACACTAGAATGTCGCCGCAGATCATGGAACGAGATCGCTTCAAACGATAAAAACTAGCTCAGATTTGTTGCTGGAGACACGGCAGCGATAGAATGTAGGTACGACGTATGTTGCGCTGCCTCATTTACAGTTACAAAAGGCCAATGATATCTGAAACTCGCAAACGCCTTCATCTGCGCTGCGCCGCCGTGTGAACCTCTCATCATTCAGCGTCGCGTCGTCGTCCATCGCGACCCGCCACTTCCTGCTTTTAAGTATTTACTTTCAATATTTAAACCATTATGACTATTTAATCCGTATTTCTGCAATTATATACAAAAACGACGAAAGGGCCGACTTTCTAATTCTTACCTCATAAACTCTAATTCTTACGTATTATACTGACGCACAATGCCAACGCCTGCGCTTGTTGATATAATTCGGCAGAAAATGTGCGAGCTCGGGTCGCTAATCCCGCGCTTCCTGCTGCTCGGTACATGCGCTCGCGCAACTCAATGGACATATAAAAATGTCATTCATCGCATTGCATTGAATGCGTCGTCGCGTCCAGTTCATAGAAGCAGCGTTTTTTGGCCGCCGAGAGCCGCTGCGCTGCGACTGGGAACCGCTTCAATTACGCGACGATTGCGATCGCACGTCGACGCCGCGTTTTTGTGGCTGCGCCGCTCTGCTGGATGTATGAGAGCCATATGATGCGGTCAGTCACCGTCAGGCGTACATTTGTCACGTGCACTGGGTACGGAAACGGTACCTCGCCATGCCACACCCTCACCTCGCACACCAACACTGGGAACACCATGGAAACGCAATAATAAGGTATTTGTGAGGGCAGACCGACTCGCCGAATCACAGATAGTGCTCCACGAATTAATTAGTGATTCTTGTGACGCAGTGAGCTTGATTTATCATCATATATTTCCATCATTCCTTATAGACACAAATACAATAAGTGTCACTTCATATATCACGTATTGTTTTGACAACACCGACGTTGGTTTATATAACATTTTAGTTTACACCGCGGAGTGAGGCACGGGCTACGACGATCTAATCATTGAAGTATAATAGCTCAATGGATCTAATGTGTTTTTAATAACGCGTCCGGTCCTACACCGAAACGAAACTCTAATTCAATTGAGATAAAGATCAACTTTGTTCAATTGACGTTGAAAATGCTACTCAATTAATGAAGGTGTTCCCAAATTTAACTATTGTGTTTATGTTCCGGTGATAATTGTTATAAATGAAGGTTAATCGAGCCCCGCTACCGCCGCCGGCGCCGCTCGCTGCTCCCCGCTTCCCGCACGCACGCGCTTTACTTGATTGTTACAAAAACTACATTTAGTAGGCTTCTGTGATGATTCGGGGTCTGTTATGGAAATGACTCGGTTATGCTAATGACTAAAGTTATTTCGAAATTAAGACTCTTCCCATCTTGTGTGCTAAGCATATCGCGTCGACTTTGGAATTATTTGCTAAAAATAACTAAATAACTAAATGATCTTATACCACTGGTTTGGCTGTTTTGGAGTGATTATACTGCAATATTAATAACTATAATTTTACGGAAGGCACAGTTAGGCGATTATCTCAGAAGACTGTAGCCAAAATGACAATTATATTTTCATAAAACCATACACAGGCACTATTTCCTTGAATTTGTTATTTAAAAATGTTCCATGTGTAGATGTAATGTCGGTGATATCTCGCCCCTCAGGGGACAACGCCGAGGATGATTGATGTCCAACACTTCAGCATCACTCCATTACTCGCACCTAGACGCTGCACGCTGCACGCTGCACGCTGCACGTGCGTGTCGCCCAGCGCTCACCGCTCACGATACACCACGGATATTGTACGAGATCAACGACGACAACGCGACGTGGTTAACGTTTATAATAATAATAATAATAATAATAATAATAAAATCATTTATTTCGGACAGGATCCATAAAGTGTTAGTAATACAATATAACTTATAAACTAGTGTTAGTAAGAGATCAGGCGAGTAAAAGTTGAATTAGAATTAAATTGACTTGTGGAGCTCTATCCACTTTTTAAGAAGGGGCGAGTCCCACCTGTCAGATAATACCTTCAGGACACTATTGGGGCTGGCCCGAGTTCGACTGAGCAACGACGCACAGCGCTTTCGCATTATTGCCGCGAAACCATCTGTGTGTGCTTCCGCGAACATGACAGAGGCGCTGCAATATCGCGGTAACCCCAAAAGCATCCTGAAAGCATTATTATACTGGACACGCAGGTCGCTGTATGCCCGCTGCGTGTAGTCCACCCAAAGACTGCACGTGTAAAAGGACTGGCAATATGCTTTGAAGAGCGTCACCTTTACCTGATTCGTACACCGTGCAAATCTGCGGGCAAGCATATTACATCGGACAGCCAGCGACCTGCGCTCCCTCTCTATATCCATACAATCACTGAGGTCCTCTCGAACCCAGTGCCCCAAGTATTTGAAGTGCTTGACCCTGGACAACGAGGTACCGCTGAGTTTGACTTCAGGCACAATAGGATAAGTTTTAGACCCTGCCTTGAATACTAAAAACTCGCTCTTTTTTGCGTTGTACTTAAGGCCATGCGCCTCAACATACGATTGGCATATGGAAAGAAGCCTCCTCAACGCGCCTACCGATGGACTCAGCAGCACCATATCGTCAGCGTAGCTTATGTTATTGACGCTGACTCCGTCTACATGACAGCCGACGTTGGTGCCGCTGAGCTCATCGAGTAGCTTATTGATATACAGGTTAAAAAGACGGGGAGAGGATAACCCACCCTGCCTGACCCCGCATTCCAACCCATATTCATCCGAGAAGGCTCCTCCCCACATAACTTTGTTTTTCTGGTTGTTATACCAATGTTTAAACAGACATATTATCTCGTCTGGTACAGTGGTCTCTCTTCTTAGTTTGTCCCATAACACATCATACGATACAAGATCAAATGCTTTAGAGAGATCTAAAAAGCATGCAAACACGGGGGTATTCCTGGCTGTATAGTACTCGATTATGATTTATGTATGACAACATCTTGCTATTGAAGCTCGACAGAAATGGGTTTGCAACAACCTTCTTGTTCCGCCAAACACAATCTTCAAAAAATGTATGACTCGCACTTAGTCAAATTGTTTGTTTAAAGTATTTTTTCTTTTGTATTTGATGCACAATAAAGAGTTTTTGTCTTGTCTTGTTTATATGCATACGGAAGTGCGTATTTAATGTTGTGCGGTGAACCGTACAAGACTTCATTACTGTCAACTGAACTAACAAAGTCATGATAACACTCAGTGAAATAAACGCGCTCAACATTAGTGACATTCCTCCAATAGCACTCCTCACTCAACTTGAGAACATAAAACAGCTCATCACTACGACTCTACAGATAACTTTACACTTCTGCAGGCGTGTAACCATTCAAGTATAATATATAGAAGAACGATTCTCGTTTTGCTTATGTCGCACAACTTCACTCTCCAGATCACTTCAGTTATTATACCGGGTGTAAAAGCAAAGGCAAGAATCCTTTAAGGGTGTGTTAGTATGATCGGTAAAGATATTATTTTAAATACTGGAATCTCTAAATAAAGTACCAGTACTTCATAATAAGACGATTTTCTTTACTCAAAATACACTAATCGCGTGGACACTCTCACTGGTCGCTGGCCACTGGGATGAGGGGTACGGGTTGCGGGGTGAAATTAGGTGTGTGGGGAGTAGAGATGGGCGCGGGTAAATTCCCGAGTAAATTCCCGTTCCGAAAAATTCCCGGTGTTTATCAGGGTAAATTCCCAATCGGTGGGTATTTTCATTTTTCTCCACAAATTCCATGAAACTTAAAATGAAACTTACTGAAGGTGATAGAGGAAGTCACAGCCAACATTTTATTTCCTTACACTTAACTGCTGAAATATAAATTGAGTAACAAAACTATTTTTTTTTGTCCTAGACTTTTGACGCTATTACTAACACCTTTTACTGATAGTTTTTCTGAAACATGCATGTTGTTTTTATCGACTTTAGCAAGGCGTTTGATAGCCTTGATTATAAAACATTATATACAAAGTTAGCACAAAATGGTATACAGGGTCCTCTCCTAAAATGGTTCAAAAATTATCACGAAGAAAGATTCACATCTGTTAAAATAGACAATAATTTCAGTGATAAAGTCAAAACCGCCAAGGGCACCGCCCAGGGCTCAATTATGGGTCCAACAGAATATCTTCTTTATGTTAATGATATGTGCAACATAATTGAACAGGGATCTGTATATCAGTTTGCCGATGACACGTGTATTGTAGTTGCAGAAAGAGATATAAAAAAGCAGAGCTTCAATTACAAAATAACTTTAATATCTTATGTAAATGGGCGCATGATATGGGACTGGTGTTAAACGCGAATAAAACAAAAGCAATGCATATTCATTCCTCTCATAGCAAAATATCTCACCAGCCATCTTTTGTCGCACATGATCATCACTGCCTTCATCAAAATATGTTTCAATGCAGATGTATGGAAATAGAATTTGTTAAAGAACACATGTATATTGGCTTGGTCATTGATAATAAATTTACCTGGCGTCCGCATATTAACTATATTAGTAAAAAACTTAGAGCTATTTTATGCAAGCTATCTATTCTCAAATATAAAGTACCGTACAAAATATTAAGATTATTATATTTAGCACTTGCTGATTCCATTATTAGTTATGGACTAAGTAGTTACGGTAGAACACATAAAACCCACTTGGAAAATATATTTAAACTACAAAATAGACTTCTCAAAACAATTGTACCTAAATATATAAAAAAAAAAAAATTCAAAATTATACTCAATTGTTTCGTTATTGTCATGTAATACCTATTCAAAATAAATTAAAATTATCTATCCTCAATGAAGAAAAAAATAAAGTACCATTTGTGCAAAGAAAAACACAATTTAATAAATTAAGGCAACTATCCGATAGTAAAACCTTTAATTTACCTAAATGTAATATTGTTTTCGGAACTAGGCATTGGGAATTTATACTACCAAAAATCATCAATAGCCTTCCAAAAGAGTTGCAAAAATGGTATTTTAATAATAAAAAAAATTATATGACAAAACTGAAAAAGTACATGGTGGAATGTAGTGACCTCAACTACATTTTGTAAAGTGTAATGTAGAACTCACTATTGGTAGAAAAACCTTCGTGGCTTACGTCAGATAGTTCTATAATAATTGTTTTTAAGTGTAATGTGTATAAATTGTTCAATAAACTAAAAAAAACTTTCTGAGAAAAAACATATTGAACTATTTTTTGTATGGAGAAAACAATGATTTTGTCAATTTCTTGAATAATTCATATTTATTTAAAATTAAACTAACTGCAAGGTGATATTAGAAGTTACAGCCAACATTTTATTTCCTTACACTTAATTGCGAAAATCTACGCTTTGGGAACAACAGGCACTTGAAAATGTTTAATTAGAAGGTAAAAGAATCGACCAATTTTTTTGTTTGACTAAGTTATCTATAAAATGGAAAACAAAATAACACCCGTGCGCAAGGTACGAAACCAAAACGACGAATGACTCAAGCTCAAGGTGTATCGTAGCGTGGGGCGCAGGGCTGGGTAGGGTGGCGCAAGCGTACCAAAAAAACCGGTTTACCGAGTCAGTGATGAATTATTTGTTCACTCGTCTGATCTAACGTATAGTATAGATTTAAATTCATTGATTTAAATCAGTGATTTTTCAGGAATTTACCCGCAATCGGGAATTTTCCCGGGTGGAAACCCATCTCTAGTGAGCTGCGTAGCCATAGTTTGGAAAAATGATGGAAGTTTTGGGGAAATTCAAGGTATATATTTTTTTTCTCGTAATGACATCAGAATCGTGTATACTTTCATACCCTAAAGGGATTCTTGACTTTGCATTTACACTCTGTATGAGTTTATATTTTTAATTATGAATGGTAATACTCAATGTATGCAATAATGTATATAAGGTCCTACAATTCAAAGAGTAAAAACTCAAAAGATGTCATAGTGTCGCTAATAGACCACTTTCCAAAGAATAAAATTTCTTTTGTGCGATTTTTTTTTTCACCTTTCCGTAGAATTTGAGTCAGCTGATTGAACCACTTTTTACTGGGAAGTGAAAAAATTATTTGACCAAAACATGTTTTTTTAGACTTTATTGTGATTAGTTAACGATACATGATCTACCCTAAAACTATTTTCACTTATTATTTTAGGACCTTATATACACATTACATTACATATATCAATACATCCATAACTCCGATTTTATTCGTTTAGTATTGCTAAGTAGTAGAGCAAGAATGATTATACGGAGATACGGAGGAGCTGCTGGTGATAACTAAATAAATAAATTGATACGATTTGGTATTCTCAAATTTAACCAATACCATAAACACTCATCTACAGTCACACATTCACACACCTCGTACACTCACACTCTCTAATACCCCCTTACATACATACCTTGTTACCCGTAACACACACCCTCACAGATTTACAACATATGCGTGTGTTTAAAATAATAATTACTATTTTTTTTTGTATACATCCCTACTAATTATCATTTTTTGCTACTGTCATGCTGCAGGACGGCTATGTAGCCAGCTCAGATGCCAGGGTCTAATATATTTTTTGTAATACAATTATTGTTATATTTTACTTAAGAATGCTGTTTTGGATTATATGTATGCTATTTCTGTTTAGTCCAATAAACTATTTGTATTTGTATTTGTAAGAAACTTAGCAAAAACATATATTTATATCATCATCATAATTTTATTATAAAAGTGTTTTAGTAAACAAAAAAAAATACTGGACAAGAGGAAAATAATATTAAAAACAAAACAAAATAAACAGATAGATAAATAGAAGTTATATTGTACAGCAGCGGGTTCATCTTGTGTTGTCAAGTTTAACTTCGGAAGGTGAGTACAAACTGATCATCATCTACGCTAACGGCCAATAGCATCAATAGTCCATCTGACGCACATACCGCAGCTGATTCGTTATTTATTCATCTCAGATGAACGGGATTATCATAATTATGTACATCCATCCATCAGCCTGTTTCGTCCACTGCTGGACATAGGCCTTTCCGGGATTTCGCCACTCTGGCGGTCCTCCTGGAAGAAATGCCCATACTCACACACGCTGGGCAGGCGGGTTGGTGAGCGCGGTGCCGAAACCCTTATACCAGTGACACCACTGCCCGTCACCAGTCTGTTTTATATAAGGCCCCATATACCGCCATCCGTCGGTCCCAGGCGATGGTGGGCCGCCTGGTTTTGCCTGAGAGCTGTTATCTTACTCTCTCCCGAATAACTTCGGGAGGATTTGCAAGTAAGATGGTGGTACCTGCTCATCAGCTCTACCACCTATGACATGAACTATGTAACTATGTACATAATATGTGTTATTGTGTTGACTCTCCCAGACAGATTACGGCTAAAACGGCGAATTTATCTAGGACTCAATTATTATTTTATGTTTTTAGGTTTTGTATGCGTATCGTATTTAATAATTATTTATCGATTTTCTGTCTCTGATTCTGAGCATTTGGAAACGCAGATTAAGAAAGCGGCCTGTCTCCAAGAAGCCGGTACCTACAGTGAATCAATCAAATAACTCGTCATAAGAAATCTCATGTCTGTATTTTCTGTCTCTGATTCTGAGCATTTGGAAACGCAGATTAAGAAAGCGGCCTGTCTCCAAGAAGCCGGTACCTACAGTGAATCAATAAAATAACTCGTCATAAGAAATCTCATGTCTGTATTTTCTGTCTCTGATTCTGAGCATTTGGAAACGCAGATTAAGAAAGCGGCCTGTCTCCAAGAAGCCGGTACCTACAGTGAATCAATAAAATAACTCGTCATAAGAAATCTCATGTCTGTATTTTCTGTCTCTGATTCTGAGCATTTGGAAACGCAGATTAAGAAAGCGGCCTGTCTCCAAGAAGCCGGTACCTACAGTGAATCAATAAAATAACTCGTCATAAGAAATCTCATGTCTGTATTTTCTGTCTCTGATTCTGAGCATTTGGAAACGCAGATTAAGAAAGCGGCCTGTCTCCAAGAAGCCGGTACCTACAGTGAATCAATAAAATAACTCGTCATAAGAAATCTCATGTCTGTATTTTCTGTCTCTGATTCTGAGCATTTGGAAACGCAGATTAAGAAAGCGGCCTGTCTCCAAGAAGCCGGTACCTACAGTGAATCAATAAAATAACTCGTCATGAGAAATCTCATGTCTGTATTTTCTGTCTCTGATTCTGAGCATTTGGAAACGCAGATTAAGAAAGCGGCCTGTCTCCAAGAAGCCGGTACCTACAGTGAATCAATAAAATAACTCGTCATAAGAAATCTCATGTCTGTATTTTCTGTCTCTGATTCTGAGCATTTGGAAACGCAGATTAAGAAAGCGGCCTGTCTCCAAGAAGCCGGTACCTACAGTGAATCAATAAAATAACTCGTCATAAGAAATCTCATGTCTGTATTTTCTGTCTCTGATTCTGAGCATTTGGAAACGCAGATTAAGAAAGCGGCCTGTCTCCAAGAAGCCGGTACCTACAGTGAATCAATAAAATAACTCGTCATAAGAAATCTCATGTCTGTATTTTCTGTCTCTGATTCTGAGCATTTGGAAACGCAGATTAAGAAAGCGGCCTGTCTCCAAGAAGCCGGTACCTACAGTGAATCAATAAAATAACTCGTCATAAGAAATCTCATGTCTGTATTTTCTGTCTCTGATTCTGAGCATTTGGAAACGCAGATTAAGAAAGCGGCCTGTCTCCAAGAAGCCGGTACCTACAGTGAATCAATAAAATAACTCGTCATAAGAAATCTCATGTCTGTATTTTCTGTCTCTGATTCTGAGCATTTGGAAACGCAGATTAAGAAAGCGGCCTGTCTCCAAGAAGCCGGTACCTACAGTGAATCAATAAAATAACTCGTCATAAGAAATCTCATGTCTGTATTTTCTGTCTCTGATTCTGAGCATTTGGAAACGCAGATTAAGAAAGCGGCCTGTCTCCAAGAAGCCGGTACCTACAGTGAATCAATAAAATAACTCGTCATAAGAAATCTCATGTCTGTATTTTCTGTCTCTGATTCTGAGCATTTGGAAACGCAGATTAAGAAAGCGGCCTGTCTCCAAGAAGCCGGTACCTACAGTGAATCAATAAAATAACTCGTCATAAGAAATCTCATGTCTGTATTTTCTGTCTCTGATTCTGAGCATTTGGAAACGCAGATTAAGAAAGCGGCCTGTCTCCAAGAAGCCGGTACCTACAGTGAATCAATAAAATAACTCGTCATAAGAAATCTCATGTCTGTATTTTCTGTCTCTGATTCTGAGCATTTGGAAACGCAGATTAAGAAAGCGGCCTGTCTCCAAGAAGCCGGTACCTACAGTGAATCAATAAAATAACTCGTCATAAGAAATCTCATGTCTGTATTTTCTGTCTCTGATTCTGAGCATTTGGAAACGCAGATTAAGAAAGCGGCCTGTCTCCAAGAAGCCGGTACCTACAGTGAATCAATAAAATAACTCGTCATAAGAAATCTCATGTCTGTATTTTCTGTCTCTGATTCTGAGCATTTGGAAACGCAGATTAAGAAAGCGGCCTGTCTCCAAGAAGCCAGTACCTACAGTGAATCAATAAAATAACTCGTCATAAGAAATCTCATGTCTGTATTTTCTGTCTCTGATTCTGAGCATTTGGAAACGCAGATTAAGAAAGCGGCCTGTCTCCAAGAAGCCGGTACCTACAGTGAATCAATAAAATAACTCGTCATAAGAAATCTCATGTCTGTATTTTCTGTCTCTGATTCTGAGCATTTGGAAACGCAGATTAAGAAAGCGGCCTGTCTCCAAGAAGCCGGTACCTACAGTGAATCAATAAAATAACTCGTCATAAGAAATCTCATGTCTGTATTTTCTGTCTCTGATTCTGAGCATTCGGAAACGCAGATTAAGAAAGCGGCCTGTCTCCAAGAAGCCGGTACCTACAGTGAATCAATAAAATAACTCGTCATAAGAAATCTCATGTCTGTATTTTCTGTCTCTGATTCTGAGCATTTGGAAACGCAGATTAAGAAAGCGGCCTGTCTCCAAGAAGCCGGTACCTACAGTGAATCAATAAAATAACTCGTCATAAGAAATCTCATGTCTGTATTTTCTGTCTCTGATTCTGAGCATTTGGAAACGCAGATTAAGAAAGCGGCCTGTCTCCAAGAAGCCGGTACCTACAGTGAATCAATAAAATAACTCGTCATAAGAAATCTCATGTCTGTATTTTCTGTCTCTGATTCTGAGCATTTGGAAACGCAGATTAAGAAAGCGGCCTGTCTCCAAGAAGCCGGTACCTACAGTGAATCAATAAAATAACTCGTCATAAGAAATCTCATGTCTGTATTTTCTGTCTCTGATTCTGAGCATTTGGAAACGCAGATTAAGAAAGCGGCCTGTCTCCAAGAAGCCGGTACCTACAGTGAATCAATAAAATAACTCGTCATAAGAAATCTCATGTCTGTATTTTCTGTCTCTGATTCTGAGCATTTGGAAACGCAGATTAAGAAAGCGGCCTGTCTCCAAGAAGCCGGTACCTACAGTGAATCAATAAAATAACTCGTCATAAGAAATCTCATGTCTGTATTTTCTGTCTCTGATTCTGAGCATTTGGAAACGCAGATTAAGAAAGCGGCCTGTCTCCAAGAAGCCGGTACCTACAGTGAATCAATAAAATAACTCGTCATAAGAAATCTCATGTCTGTATTTTCTGTCTCTGATTCTGAGCATTTGGAAACGCAGATTAAGAAAGCGGCCTGTCTCCAAGAAGCCGGTACCTACAGTGAATCAATAAAATAACTCGTCATAAGAAATCTCATGTCTGTATTTTCTGTCTCTGATTCTGAGCATTTGGAAACGCAGATTAAGAAAGCGGCCTGTCTCCAAGAAGCCGGTACCTACAGTGAATCAATAAAATAACTCGTCATAAGAAATCTCATGTCTGTATTTTCTGTCTCTGATTCTGAGCATTTGGAAACGCAGATTAAGAAAGCGGCCTGTCTCCAAGAAGCCGGTACCTACAGTGAATCAATAAAATAACTCGTCATAAGAAATCTCATGTCTGTATTTTCTGTCTCTGATTCTGAGCATTTGGAAACGCAGATTAAGAAAGCGGCCTGTCTCCAAGAAGCCAGTACCTACAGTGAATCAATAAAATAACTCGTCATAAGAAATCTCATGTCTGTATTTTCTGTCTCTGATTCTGAGCATTTGGAAACGCAGATTAAGAAAGCGGCCTGTCTCCAAGAAGCCGGTACCTACAGTGAATCAATAAAATAACTCGTCATAAGAAATCTCATGTCTGTATTTTCTGTCTCTGATTCTGAGCATTTGGAAACGCAGATTAAGAAAGCGGCCTGTCTCCAAGAAGCCGGTACCTACAGTGAATCAATAAAATAACTCGTCATAAGAAATCTCATGTCTGTATTTTCTGTCTCTGATTCTGAGCATTTGGAAACGCAGATTAAGAAAGCGGCCTGTCTCCAAGAAGCCGGTACCTACAGTGAATCAATAAAATAACTCGTCATAAGAAATCTCATGTCTGTATTTTCTGTCTCTGATTCTGAGCATTTGGAAACGCAGATTAAGAAAGCGGCCTGTCTCCAAGAAGCCGGTACCTACAGTGAATCAATAAAATAACTCGTCATAAGAAATCTCATGTCTGTATTTTCTGTCTCTGATTCTGAGCATTTGGAAACGCAGATTAAGAAAGCGGCCTGTCTCCAAGAAGCCGGTACCTACAGTGAATCAATAAAATAACTCGTCATAAGAAATCTCATGTCTGTATTTTCTGTCTCTGATTCTGAGCATTTGGAAACGCAGATTAAGAAAGCGGCCTGTCTCCAAGAAGCCGGTACCTACAGTGAATCAATAAAATAACTCGTCATAAGAAATCTCATGTCTGTATTTTCTGTCTCTGATTCTGAGCATTTGGAAACGCAGATTAAGAAAGCGGCCTGTCTCCAAGAAGCCGGTACCTACAGTGAATCAATAAAATAACTCGTCATAAGAAATCTCATGTCTGTATTTTCTGTCTCTGATTCTGAGCATTTGGAAACGCAGATTAAGAAAGCGGCCTGTCTCCAAGAAGCCGGTACCTACAGTGAATCAATAAAATAACTCGTCATAAGAAATCTCATGTCTGTATTTTCTGTCTCTGATTCTGAGCATTTGGAAACGCAGATTAAGAAAGCGGCCTGTCTCCAAGAAGCCGGTACCTACAGTGAATCAATAAAATAACTCGTCATAAGAAATCTCATGTCTGTATTTTCTGTCTCTGATTCTGAGCATTCGGAAACGCAGATTAAGAAAGCGGCCTGTCTCCAAGAAGCCGGTACCTACAGTGAATCAATAAAATAACTCGTCATAAGAAATCTCATGTCTGTATTTTCTGTCTCTGATTCTGAGCATTTGGAAACGCAGATTAAGAAAGCGGCCTGTCTCCAAGAAGCCGGTACCTACAGTGAATCAATAAAATAACTCGTCATAAGAAATCTCATGTCTGTATTTTCTGTCTCTGATTCTGAGCATTTGGAAACGCAGATTAAGAAAGCGGCCTGTCTCCAAGAAGCCGGTACCTACAGTGAATCAATAAAATAACTCGTCATAAGAAATCTCATGCCTGTATTTTCTGTCTCTGATTCTGAGCATTTGGAAACGCAGATTAAGAAAGCGGCCTGTCTCCAAGAAGCCGGTACCTACAGTGAATCAATAAAATAACTCGTCATAAGAAATCTCATGTCTGTATTTTCTGTCTCTGATTCTGAGCATTTGGAAACGCAGATTAAGAAAGCGGCCTGTCTCCAAGAAGCCGGTACCTACAGTGAATCAATAAAATAACTCGTCATAAGAAATCTCATGTCTGTATTTTCTGTCTCTGATTCTGAGCATTTGGAAACGCAGATTAAGAAAGCGGCCTGTCTCCAAGAAGCCGGTACCTACAGTGAATCAATAAAATAACTCGTCATAAGAAATCTCATGTCTGTATTTTCTGTCTCTGATTCTGAGCATTTGGAAACGCAGATTAAGAAAGCGGCCTGTCTCCAAGAAGCCGGTACCTACAGTGAATCAATAAAATAACTCGTCATAAGAAATCTCATGTCTGTATTTTCTGTCTCTGATTCTGAGCATTTGGAAACGCAGATTAAGAAAGCGGCCTGTCTCCAAGAAGCCGGTACCTACAGTGAATCAATAAAATAACTCGTCATAAGAAATCTCATGTCTGTATTTTCTGTCTCTGATTCTGAGCATTTGGAAACGCAGATTAAGAAAGCGGCCTGTCTCCAAGAAGCCGGTACCTACAGTGAATCAATAAAATAACTCGTCATAAGAAATCTCATGTCTGTATTTTTCCGTCTTGAGAATGGTCCGCCATTTATTAACAACAACAATTAAACGAGCAGATATAATAATTGCCGGAATGACAAAAGAAGCAACTAATTTTTGTCGCTTAATCTGGCTCGTGAGGATGCCGCAGATATGAGTGTGTGACATTTGAATGTCTGTCTGTCCGACGAATTAGAATTGGCTCGCCTTTGACGGACCGCGCGCGGCTCGTCACATTCCATTCCATTCTTATTTTGCCTGTTATCATGAACTGGGGACCGTCTATTCAAATGCTTTAACAAAAACTTCAAGGGCATTAAAATGACTCTCATTTCACCAGTATCAAAGAGAAAGCTTTTGTTAACTTCAATATAATACCGCGAAAGGTATGTAAGTATCATAATTATAACACCATTTTAATAATAATTAAGAATATTAAAAGTCATTGTGCCAAACCACATTAAAAACAAATATAATGATGACGAAAAAGGCTTATTTGACTATTGTAAAATCATAAATATATACAGTAAAATAAAAATGGCTATTATCTGTGAAGAATACGGTAACGAAGTTAAACTAATTAAGAAAATAAGGCCAAAAAGCTTAAGAAACCTAATTTACCTACCCACTTATGAACTACCTACCTATAATAATTTATATGGAACGCGAACTTGGGAATACATGCTTCCTTTATTTCTAAACGAATTATCTATTAATACTCTAAATAGCATAAAAAATTGTAGCAGCAACAAAAAGCGAAGGAGTGCCATAAAGCTTTATTTTCTCGAACATCAGCAGCCTGTGGCTGCGGGTTGTTAAACTTGTATATAAGTCTATGTCTAGTTAGCATAAGTTAGCGATCTCGCCATACCGCGTATAAACCATGTGGTTTTAGTCGGATGGCTTTTATTTTAATCAAAATGTATATATATTTGTCTTTGTAAAATAAACAATAAAAAAAATAAAAAAAAAATAATAATATTAATTAAAAAGTATTAGAAAACAATGCTTTTGCATACAACTATTATTTCTTGAATTTTAATCAGAAACTTGTAGCTCGGCTAGCCACTGGGGGCCCTATAGACAGCGGGGCCCTGGGCCCAGACCCGGCGTGCCTGAGTTAGAACTAGGGGCCCCATCGGATCGGTATCGGTCCTCTGCAAACCCTCGTTGATCTTGACCCACTTATCTACAATTTATAAACAAACGGACCAATGCGAGTGAGAAAACTCCAAATATAATAGACTGAAAAAGATAAAAAATACTTATGAATACGTAGAATGAAATTGTTTACATAAAATTTAGGGCTCGAAATTTATTCATTAATTAAATTATAATAACATGCATTATTAACATTTAACAATACAAAACATGGCATGAAAATGGATCACCTTATATATTTTTTCTCAAAAATACATTGTAATATTATCATTACATACTGTAAAAACCTACCAGAAAATACTTCATCCTGGCGAGCTATTTAAAAGTGTCCATCAGGAAATCTAAATGCCATCAAAACAAAACTTGTAAAAAAACAAGTCTCGCAAAATAAATATTTTTAATATTGACATGGTCACTATAAATGTTGTTAGGTTAGCTAATTATGTAATAACTTAAGACAGAAGGTCCCTTAAGTAGGGACTGAATAAATTAACAGACTTAGATTTACACGGATCTCACAACTTTTTACGGTAGAAGAACTAAGTTGCGAGACTTAGTTTTTTTTACAAGTTTTGTTTTTAATTGCATCTCATTTCTTTTTGTAGATAGTCCTACTTTTTTTCCTTTCCGGTACCTTCTACTTACAACTAAAAATGTAACTTTGTAATCCTATATATTTATACAGGATTACAAAGTTATTTATTCAGTTTGTGTATCTAGAGCACTGGACCGAAATTGCAAAATATTTTAGTTTTTCCTTGATTTGTACACTAAACACTAATTGTATTCCAAATTTGAAGCTTCGATGTCTGCTAGAAGAGCCTTGGAGTTTTGATGAGTCAGTCAGTGAGTGAGTGACAAAATTGAGAAACTTTGACTAGTTATAATTTTTAAAGTACTGGTTCAAATTGAATGAAATTTGAAATATACCGTGTTCATACAATGCCTGCTAGGTTCCTGAATATTCAGGCTTCTAGTTTTATCCACAACGAAGTTATAAGGGGTCGAAAATGGCCTGAACTGCTTCGAGAAAGGGATGGTAGCGTGCCGCTTTTTAGCTCGACTTGGCGGGGGCACTGCCGTGCCCCCAGATAACTGTCCAGGAAATTCGTATGAAAATCCATTATATACCATATGTTCACAGAGTATAATTCATATGTTTTCTTTTTAAAACTATCCGTGTCTATGTTTCTAAGTTTTATTTAAGCGGCCAATTTACAAAGATAAATAAAATGAATTACTATTTCATGTTTAGAATTTAGAAATGTTTACTATAGTTTATAATTGCAATAACAATAACAAAAATATTTAATTTTCATTGATTTTAAAGGCATATTTAGAACCATTGAATACTTAAAATTGAACCTCAATGAGCGTTTTTCTCGTTGTTTTTTTTTCTTAGTTCTTAGCATTCCTCTAGATGGCGTTGTCCATGAAGAAGGCTGCATGGCGGTAAATACCTTTGCCCAGCTAACAATAATTTAAAAAGTTGCGTAAAAGCGGGAATTTATGTAGCTATAAATTTAAGTTGGAAGTGTTTTGTGCAAATAAATTACAAAATGAGTGCAGAAGAGAAGAGGCCTCTGATAGAGAGTACTCCACTAATGCTTCGCTGAAGAAATCAATGGCTAATCGCCCAAATATGAGCAAGTAAGTAACTTTTAATAAGTATTCGTTTTTATTATACATTGACGGCTTGTGCAACTTGCGCCTTGACAATAACCTCATTTTATCATACGCCGATGATACAGTGTTGCTGTTCTCGGGGAGTTCTTGGGGTAAGGCCTTTGAAAACGCAAATAAAGGAATGAGTGTTGTTTGCACCTGGCTAGAAAATAATCTTCTGACTCTTAATATTACCAAAACCAAATGTATATGTTTCAGAAAAACTGATCACTCGAAATGTCCTACGCCAAGTCTTAAATTACATCATTGCAAAAATAAAACAACTTGTGATTGTCCTGAGCTAGAGAACGTTGAGGTTATTAAATACTTGGGTGTACTAGTTGATGCTAAACTTAATTGGACATACCACATCCAACATATTTCTAGTCGCCTCCGAAGAATGTTTAATGTATGTAAGAGGCTCAGATGCATTAATGACATCAGCATAAAACGAAATATATAATACGCTCTGGCTGAGTCTCTAATAGCATACTGCTTATCTGCCTGGGGTGGAGCCGCAAAAACACATCTTAAAGATTTAGAATTTGCACAACGGGCCGTACTAAAGGTGCTTTTTGGCAAATGCTATCGGTTTTCCACTTCAGAACTGTACTCAGAAATAAATGTCCTCAGTGTTCGCAAGCTATTTATTGTCAATATTTTATCTAATTTCTGTTTCTTAGCCAAACCTGTCAGAACACGTTATGGTCACTTACGTAACACTCCTTCTGTAAGACCATCATTGCTCACAGGTTTCGAGGGTTTCTTGCGCCCTATCCATACAAAACCATGTTGATTGCAAATCATGCTAAAAAAGCAGAGAAGCTTAAAAAAGCAGCTGTAAAAAACTGGTTAAATAATAAAAACTATGATGAAGTCGAACGTCTCCTGGTGGTTCTGACTTGAAGCATTTGTAACGTTTCACACTTTCTTTCTTTCTTTCTTTCATGTTGCTATGATCGGTTTATAATATCTATGAATCGACCGCATTGGTTACAATTACACATCACTCTTTCAACTTCACACACACACATACTCACCCTCACACAGTACGCTTATAAACACACTTTTTTACATATATATATTTACAGACACATTCAAACAGAAACAGTAAGATGGCTTTTATTTTATGTTTTATTTTTTTTCTGCATAAGTCTTTCAATATATATATTTTTTTTAATGTTTAACAGTTGTATCTCAAATGCTGTTGCCCGCTTTATGGTAACTATCACTCTCGAGACGGCTTTTTGGGTCAGTGTAGGTGACAGGGACTGTTTTTTTTCTTCTCTGATGATATATTATTAGCGCATTCTTATATAAGTTAGCATGCTAGTGTATTTTTCTATGGCTCAATAAATTATTTTGTATTTGTATTTCCTAGTCACGGAATAAAACTATAATGTAAATAATTTACGTTTAAACTTTGGATGTTGGATCATCATGTCTGATGATTATAGACATTAAAGATATAAATTCACATATTGTAAACATTTTGTTGAGTGAGTGAAATTTATTAAAATAACAAATAAAACATTTTAATAACATAAATCTGTCCTAATATACTTATGCAAAAAAATAATATTAGACTGATGTAAACTAAAACTTGTCAGTATGTCAAGTATAATTCAGCAATCCGCAGCCTGCTGCGTAGACTAGCGACCTTCAGCCCAGCTCCAGCAGCCTGCAGCTGTCACAACTCTTCTACCAATATGCTGTAACTTCTGAGAGGCCTACGGGTGCTTTAACATTTCTATACTTAATTTAACTACGCGTGACAGTTTTATTACAAAGATTCTTAATATATATAATATAATATATTCCATAACAGATCATCTAATGGTATTCACTAGTCTTTCTAAATCAAAACAAACTAATAAATGTTCAAAAACTAAAACCCACGTAAACTTTGAAAAAGCGCTTGAAAGCTTAGCTAATAAAAATATTACTGAACTTCTCTTTTGTGAAGATCCTAACACTTTGGTTGAGCTTCTTATCCAGAAAATTGTTAAATCCCTACAGGAAAACACTACAACTAAAACACTTACCAAATCTACTCGTACTATTAAACCCTGGATTACTCCTGGTATTTTGCGATGCATAAGGAACAGGAACAAAATGCAGAAAAGAGTCAGAAATAATCCTTTCGATCAAATTCTTATTATAACGTATAAAAGATACCGCAAATTATTGCAGTAATTTAATTAAAAAGATAAAACGCAAATATGAGAATACTCTGCTAACAAACACAGTAAAAAACTCTAAACTACTATGGAACAACATAAAAAACATTACTAATTTAAAACAGACTAAAAAAAGTAACACGGAATTACTAGACATAGCACAGTGCCCTAAGCAATCGGTAAATTTAGTTAACGACTTTTTTGTTAACATTGGCAGAGTTCTTGCGGAGGATATTCAATCTAATTACCCAACACTTAACACTGACACCCCTCTATCGTTTGATGCCCATCCTACGTCTTTTGTGCTTTATGATACTGATGCCACTGAAGTACACAAAATCATCATGAGCTTAAAATCGGACAGTGCACCAGGCTGTGACAATATCCCTACAAGATTTCTGAAGCTTTCTAAAGTCCATATCATCCCTGTAATTTGCCACTTGGTTAATCTTTGCTTCGCTAAGGGCGTTTTCCCAACTGTACTAAAGCAATCCATTATTACACCAGTTTTTAAAAGTGGTAACAAAGATGAAGTTAATAATTTTAGGCCGATCTCTGTTTTAACGGCAATTTCAAAAGTTCTAGAAAAAATAATAAATAACAGACTCATTAGCTTTCTTGAAAAGTATAGCATCTTATCAAACTCTCAATACGGTTTCAGACAATGTAAATCGACTCATGATGCAATAAAGGACCTAACATCAGTAATTATAGAGCAACTAGATCAGAGTAAGAAATGCCTAACTGTTTTCCTAGATTTAAAAAAAGCTTTCGATACAGTGTCTATCCCCACCCTTTTACGAAAATTAGAACGAATTGGAATTAGGAATACTCCTCTGGAGCTAATGAAGGATTATTTGTGTAGCCGCAAACAAAGAACTAAAATAGGAGAATATATTAGTGAAGACCTACACGTAACCTATGGAGTACCACAAGGGAGTGTCCTAGGTCCTACATTATTCCTAATATATATAAATGACTTGTGTATTATATAAAATTAATCAAGGTCACATATTCTCTTATGCTGATGACACAGCTGTGGTTTTTACTGGTGAGACGTGGGAATCTGTGCATAGTGAAGCTGAGGCTGGATTGGCTAAAATTGATACCTGGCTCAAACAAAACCTATTAACCTTAAACACCTCAAAAACCAATTATATCTGTTTTGGTATAAATAAAAGCTCACAACCTAAAAAGTCTGGCCTTAAAATCCACAGTTGTAAATATTTACATAATGACTGTAACTGTCCATCAATAGGGAAAGTAGCCTACACTAAATACCTTGGAATAATAATAGATCAGCGATTATCCTGGCACCAACATCTTGAACTAACAACCAGTAGAACAAGAAAACTCATTTATACATTTAAAACATTAAGACATGTCGCCAATCGTGATCTACTAAATCAAATCTACATAGCCCTGGGGCAATCTATCCTAAACATCTGGGGGGGTGCTACAAAATTAAAGTTTCTTGAATTAGAGCGAGCTCAGAGATCCCTAAATACTAAAGGTTATGCACTTTAAACCGTATAGATTTCCTACTCAAGAACTGTACTGTTTTACGAAATTACTAACCGTAAGAAAGTTGTACATATTGAACTTACTGATGCAAAAGCATAAGTCACTGTCTTACTATCCCACGAACAAAAGAAGAAAAGATATCGTTGACTCATACAGTGTTAAAACAAAGTTTGCAATGCATCAATTTAAAAAACAATCTGTTTACATTTACAATAAAGTAAACAAGCTACTTAACATCTACCCACTACTATTATTTGATTGCAAAAAGAAAGTCACCGAGTGGTTATTGACCTTGAATTATGAAGAAGTGGAGGAGCTGCTAAAGGTTATTGTGTGAGCACTTTTATAAGATACAATTTATTAACTATTTATTTAAATAATTTGGGCTTCTATTTATCTAAATTTAATTTATTTATTTTATTTATTTATTACATTATTTATGTATAAAAGTACTAATAGAATTATGTTATAAAGCTATCTATGTATCTATGTAAACATGCACCCAACCTATCCCCCTCACAATCTAAACATACTTATACCTAAGTTTTGTTTTATTTTTATTTATTTTTAATTGCTGTTTTTAGTTTTAGTTTTATTGCTGTTTTTGTTTAACAGTAACTTATATATATATATATATTTTGTAGCACAAGAAGAGCACCTATTATATGGAAGAGCGGGGTATCCTGGCACAGGTACTTCGTACTTAAAAGGATGCCCCATCCACTGATGTAATTAGTATGTAAGTTTTGCACAATAAACAAATTTATTATTTATTTATTTATATTATTCTTCGTGCTGTAAAACTTCTCTATGTTATTATTTCTTTGAAATCTGATCATTTTAATATTGTAAGTAAACATTAACAAATGGCTGTAAAATTTGCAACATCATTTAACTCACAGCACTACCACTAACATGCCACTAAGTAACAGGTCTTCTGCTTTAAACGCTTTAGTTTTTGTCGGCATCTGCGGCGGCGGCGGCGGCGGCGGCGGGCGGGCGGGGCGGTGCGCGCGGGCATATATGAAAAATATTGTTTGTGCCTCTATACTTGTTCAACACTAACCTCGACTGATAGGGACCAGAGGGGGGGGGGGGGGTCAAAAAAGTGTGATATCGTGTGACAAGGGGACGAGTCACAAGCTTTGTGGCGTCACATATAAAGTATTATAAAACTTTTAAATATTTATTGTTCATTTATTTTAAATAGAAATATATAAGGTCCTTCACCTAAGTGAAAATAATTCTAGCGTTATCGTTCACTGATCAAATTTTAGAAGAAGAACTAATTTTTTTCTCAAATAATTTTTTCACTTCCCAGTACAAAGTGGTTCAATCAGCTGACTAAATTTCTATGCAAAGGTACAAAGGGGGGGTGACCACCTATGACAAGGAGGAGGGGTGACCACCTATGACAAGGAGGGGGGGTGACCACCTATGACAGGGACGGGGGGCTCCAATAATCAAGAATTTTATGTGACGTTATTTATGAATGGCTTCTAATTACTATAGGAAGTGTAAATGCAAATTTGCGTATTTTACAGAAAGGGTCACTGAACCTAAGTCCTAACTACTTACCAGTATGAATACTTATGAATACCTACTCCAGTATGAATTTGGCTATATAAAGGAAAGTCATCTTATAAATGCGAAAAATTTCATAGCAACGTTTTACAAACTTAAGAGGGCAATACATGCTGGTGACCTTGAACATTGAAATTGGTGGCTGGTTTTAATAAAAATATATGATAAACTACGGAATATCTGGAATGATGAGCCTTGATTAGAATACAATCTTTAACTAAATAAATACCAAACGTAGGTCTAATTTGGAACGAATATCCGGTTTAATTAATTAACTATGCAAAGAAACAAATTGAAATTTAGTCAATTTGAGGGTATTATAACAATAGATGTTTTTTTTAAATTATTTTTTTAAGAAGTTACGATAGTTGTAATGAATCATTTATAATATTTCAGCGCGTTCGCAACTTGATTCCCTGTCGAGCGACGGAGAGATCAATACGGGACGAGCCGTGCGAGCGAGTGAGACGCACGCTCTCGGAGTCACCAGTAGCAATGCGTGACGTTAGATTAACATTTGAACATTGTAAGCAAGTTTTGTTCAACGATAATAATCAATATATATTAAATGTTTTTTTGTTTAAATAATTTAGTAATAATTGAGTCGATCAATTTTTTTATGATCATCATAATGTAAAATAAAAAATTGTTCAAAATATAAGGAATGAGAATCATCTAGTAACTTGTACTTCAATGTGAGATCGTGTTTACTTAGAGTGGCTAATCACACGTACTTTACGTTTGGTCACTGGAGTAATGGGGGGGGGGGCGGGGGCATGGGCCGAGCGGGGTCATGGGCCGAGTACAACCATTAGTTGATGTTTCTGACAAGTATCGTGAACGATGTTGTGCCGAGAATGAGAGTGGGCATAGTTTAGCAACAGTTATCTCAATAATTGCTGCAGAAAGTCTAAGTGTGCATCCGTGATTAGATCTAGATGTGAGTGTTCCTCGTGCGCGGGTCCCACGGCGCACGCGCAAAAACTGGACGCGGGGGGGCGAGGAGGCGCTGCGCGCGGGCTGGAGACGAGGGCAGGCGGGATTATTCAGATGTCTGCAGCGTGCATACTGATGCGCGTAATTGTCGCGCGCAAAAACAACGCGCATGGTAATGGAGGAAATGCCACCTGCGCCCTGCGCCCGCGCACCCCGCACGGTGCTGCCTGCGACGTCTTTCAGAGATGCTATCGGGATGCTGCGACTGGTTGTTCAGATTATGCAGTATTGATATCTGAGTAAAAAGTGGTCTTACTCATAATTATAACACTGACTATTATTTCCTCTTGGTACATAATATCCAGTATCGAGTATGTACGAGTACTTCTTTCAATAAAATGTATTTTCTACTCCCGTAAATGAATGTGCTCGAACTCGCACGAACGGAATTAAATTACCTGCATTATATACAATTATACAAGATACCTATTACTCGATAATTCTATATATTACAAAAAGATACTCACTGAGTTCATCATAATTATAAGAATTCGTTTCATTAATTAATTAGAAAGTTTTAACCACATGAAGGTATTTTTAGTTTTTATTTAATTTAATTTGGTTTCCGTAAATCCCCAGTAACTATTGTCACACAGAAAGAGACGGGGCAGTGCGGTGGGTGCGGGGGAGAGTAGTGCCCACTTGCATTCTAGCTAACTTATTGTCGAATCTCAGTGTAATAAGTTAGTTATGTACGTGTCAAAATTTAATATATTAATCTCAAATTAGTCCGTAAGGTTAACATTTTTTTATACTATTTTTAACTTTTTTAAATTAAATTTTAAAGTATGTTCTAAAAATGATTTTGAATTAATATACACCCTGAAACTATTGGGATTATGTTCACCTATAAATATATCTAAAATGATACATACATACATAGTATATTTATGTCGTGAAGCAATCATTTAAAAATAATATTGTGACTGCATGTCTTCTCGTGAATATCGTACAAAACGACTGAGGGATTATTAAAAGGTATGCCAACAATCTTTGTCTCAGTCTCAGTATTAAGGGGGGTTTATCCCGATTTTGTCTCTTTTCAAATTAATGTTAAGCCAATAAATAGCGAAGATAGAATATTTAAAAAAATATATGTTATATTTCACTCTTTTATCCTGATATTTCGGCCGTTCGATAAACGATTACTTACATTTTCCTCGATCCATTCAAATCGCAAAGATAGGTCTGAACTATGATCTAAATATCATTTAATTTGAGCTATGTTAAGTTTTGAACAGTAAAACTTATACTTAAATAAACGTCTTAAAAATCACACTTCACACTAATATTATAAATGCGAAAGTTTGTGTGTGTATGTTTGTTACTCTTTCACGCTGAAACGGCTGGATGGATTTGGATGAAATTTAGAATGGATATAGCTTATACTAGGCTACTTTTTATAAACCGAATAACATGCGGGCGGAGCCGCGGGCAAAAGCTAGTGTAATATAAAACGGCCGTCATATAAAAAACACATCTTTAATTCAAAATGAATGAAAAAATGAATTTACTAAACGGCGTACTTCCGTTGAGCAGGATGACCGTGTGTAAAACGAAACGTTGGAGCAGGACAGATACCCTGGCCTTAAGGGTCATGTTCGGCCGTGGCCTGAGACCACCCTCACGACGTCACCGTGCCGCCAAGCGACCCGTCGTGTTCCCGCATGACGTCACGAGTAGCTGTACCGGGTAGTGGTTACAGGCAGTAGCGTAGTGTCAGTAATTCGTCCAATGCCGAGTTCCGTAGATGTTTGCGGAAGTCCCTGGGCAGACTGATGAGCGCCTCGCCTGCTGTCACTCTACCAGGTTCTAGACGAGCGCGGTCATCGTACACCTTATCAACGGTTTCCACCAGGCGTGGATATTACCCAACGTACGTCCATTGTATGTAACAATGTACAAAACACGTTATTGTAGCTAATGAAGATACAGTATACCTAAACATACAGCACAGCTAATATAAATTCATAATGATGCTTGCCACCTAACTTCTGGATATGGATCTGCATCTCCTACGATGGATATGGATCTACTACAAAACTTTCTGCCATTTTCTGAACATTTCGTTCGTTCTCATCGTCCTATTATTCTATTCTACCACAGGAAAAATGGTAAATTTTGTTCCCATCTACATCCATACATACATACGCCTGTCTCTCAGAGAGGTAGACAGAGACTACAGATTTCCATCTTCTACGACCCTGACACACTTCTTTAGCTTCTACATCCATGAATCTAGTCATACAAGCTCTTCTATCCCGGGTACTTCTTACTTCGCTCTTCTTCAGTATGTGTCCTGTTTGTTCGTCAAAATTGTTCTCATCTGTTCCTAAATAATATCCCATGTATTTCAAGAAGATAAATTATCTATTATTTACAGAATTTTTAAAAACTTCATTCCTCATAATCAGGTTGTCGTTTCGGTCTGCAACTTCCGTGACAAATACACGATAATAATGCAAATTCTAGAATATAAGTATTTTTACATTCCATAAGGTTTTATTATTTTTATTTTTTATAAATGCATATACCTATAACTATATGCATTAAAACATAAATTCCATTTTAAAAATTATTCTTTCGATGTATATTTCGACCATATATAGGTACCTAAATATATATGCGCTTGGTGCTACTGTGGCCATGCTTCAACATAACTTTCAGACAAATGAAACACAAGGCTCACCTTAAATGACTTGTTTTAGTTATAGATCGTCTGAATAGAAATTTTGATAATCTTACATGATTCTCAGCAAGAACTGACAGCTTTAACTTTGACAGTGTAGTTCGAATCAACACTGTATACAATCAAGGAACAATTTCGTGTCGTCACTTTCATTCACTTTTCATTTTAAGAAGGTGAACTCTGAATTACCAGTTTTTAAACTTTAGTATTATTTGACTTAACGGCTTTATAATGAAAAATTGATTTCCTGAATATAATGTTCTTCCAGGATGAAATCTGGCCTAATAGTATGTCCATCAGTGGACAAATCAGGCTGATGGATAGACGTAATGGACGGGACGTTACTTAATTATATTCAAACAGTAAAATCAAGGAACAACACGCGTCTCCGGCCAGCTCAACAATGGCATTTACGCATAAAATATGCATGAGACAGTGCTGCGCATGCACAGTTTTTGCGCACACATTCCCTCCTCTCCCCCTCCCCGCCTGCTCCTCACTCTCTCGTGTCCAGAGGGAGCCCAATTCGCCCGCAATGCTTTAATTGCGCCAGTAATCGCCGCCTGTCATTTGCCTCCGACTGATTTAAGTATATCGACGGCACTTTTTGTTTTCTTCCTTTGTGAAGACGGCGGCCCTTCTTGTTGCATAAATTGGCATTAAATAAACGCATACCTACCTTCGTCGATGAGTTCGGTTTAAGAATGGCTATTTGTACAAAACGAGGCAATATAATATTACTTACGCACGTTGTTTGTGAACATTTCGGAGATCATGAAAACCTCATGTCAGAGACAACCCTGCAGTTTCCTGATAAAAGATCTGTCGGTCACGAGTCGCGGCTACACTCTGAGTAACATCGATCTGTACAACCTCTGTATGACTCTAGAAGCACAATGCGGGCGCGTGTCCATACACAATGTATATGTCGCAGTAAAGTAGTTAAATCAGAGAGTTAGTTGAATCTCTAGACAGTTAATTAAAGATCGACATTCAATCAAGTCGCTAAAGTTCCGTCAGACAAGTGAGTGAACGAAACGTTTAACGAGTTTCCTAAACGTTCCTAGGCGCATTTCAACTTTGGTAGGGTGACCTTTGTGAGGCGTCCCCGAGTAGGATACTAAATAGTCGCATAATGGATAGGTCGAAATGTATTTAAAAACACTAGGTTAGGTTAGGTTTGAACATTATGAAACAACTCAGAGCCGAGCGAAGCGGAGCGGAGCGAGGCGTCCCCGAGTAGGATACTAAATAGGTGCATAATGGATAGGTCAAAATGTATTTAAAAACAGTACGTTAGGTCAGGTTTGAACATTATGAAACAACTCAGAGCCAAGCGAAGCGGAGCGGAGCGAGGCGTCCCCGAGTAGGATACTAAATAGTCGCATAATGGATAGGTCGAAATGTCGAAATAACAATAACAAATGAAATAATCATGGCGGAGTCGACAACATGTTTACAATTTCACCAAAGACCACAATTTGAAACAAAAACCACTCACACAACAAACCCACGTTGCACAACGTTTGCCAAAAGAAAGACTCTAAATGTAATCAGCTGTTGTCGTGACCGCCATCTTGTTTTACATTATTAATCAATCAACACGCTGGCTTTCGGTCAGACAGATAGTTAAACGTTTTCGACGCTGCTTTATTTAAATCAAAATGCTAGCGACTTGATTGAATGTCGATCTTTAATTAACTCTCTAGAGATTCAATTAACTCTCTGATTTAACTACTTTACTGCGACATATATACCAGAGCTGGAGGAGGTACCTCGCCTTGCGACGCTTAATAATCTATCCTCTCTACAATCGATGTGCTTCGTAGAAATATAAATAACTAGGCTGAGTAATTCAAATTTCAGTGATGTGCTTGCATCGTTGTTGTCAAACTATGAAAACAGCTCTTTCATAGCTGTCGGCTTGGATCTAGTGTAGTACATAGAGCAGTAGCGAATCTCGCGTCGCGTGTGAATGCTTTACCAATCAATCAAATCATTTATTTGTTCAACATATACCGTTGCAGTATTGAGGTGGTGTGGGTAGCGGCGCGGGCGCAGGTCGGCGGCGCGGCTTGTTCTCACGAGGAGAGCACGGCGCGGTATTGTAATTGCGTGTGGCTCCGAGTGCCATAAACCATGCGCCGGAGTTTGAATATTGCAGCCCGCTGCCCGCTGCCGGCCGAGCCGCGACGTATGTAGCTGGGAGAATTCACGACCTTTACGTGTTTTAACATAAACAATATACTTCTGAGGCATCTCGGTTGGCTTAATCATAATATTCATCGCTGATTAAAAGGCAATAAAAAAAACGATCCGGTCCTTAAAAGGAATTGTTTACATAAAGGTAATATAATTAGAACTTTTCTGCAAGTTTCAAAGGACATTTATCAATTACTAATCAGAAAACATCCATCCACACGCAGCTTGAAAAGAAATATTTCACAGCAAGAAGCCATGAGCACGGCTTTAAACAGGGCCAAATAGGTGCGTGTGCTCCCCATCGAGTTAGGAGAACCCCACGATGATTATGATCATATGCTGATACTGAACATCTTGCCCTAAAAAGCTAAAATAAATTGGGTTTCCTAAACGAAGGAAATAGGAGTCGCGCGCAGTCTGAGACCAAACTTTGAAAAGGAAAGGTAAGCGCGCGTTCTACCGTTTCCCTTGCTTCGTTGATTCAAAAATCTCTTAATTTTCCTTATAATCAAAATATAAACAAAAACAATAAATTCACAAAAAAATTAAATTCACCTTTGAAAATATGTACCTAATAAAGATAATAAAGTCTCATGAGCTCGGGCGTAGCCCGAAATGTTCCGAAAAAAATATCTGATAAAATAAATAATGAACTATGATAAACTAAAAAACGGAGCCCTTATAGGATCACTTTGTTGTCCGTCTGTCTGTTAAGACTCTTTATCTCAGGAACGCGTGAAGGTATCGAATTGAATTTAAAACCATATACTCAAATCTACAGCTCCTTGAAGCTGTGAAAAATTTAAACTTCTAAGTTAATGTAAAAAAAAGATACGGCCGTTTATGCCGCAAAAACGTATATTTAGACACTCTCAAGGGAATCAAAATTTGTAGGGTATTTCCCGTTGACCTAGAACTATGAAATTTGGCAAGTAATACCATCTAGTACTACAAGTATAGGAAAAAATCTTAAAACTATACATGTGTAATTAAATCATTAAGAAATCATCGAGGTTAAGCAACGGTCATAATTGTACGGGTGACCAAATCCTTTTGTAGATTTTTGAAACTTTTACTAATTTGTACGGAACCCTCGGTGGGCGAGTCCGACTCGTACTTGTCCGGTTTTTTTTTCTTATTTGGTCCGCGATCAGCCGGCCGTCGTAACAGTCACTTTGCAATGAACGCTGCTGATATGAATTTTATTTAAATTTAGTAAAACTTGCCGTTGCAGGTGCCCCGCTTCCTCATACCTCGGCTAGTTGACAGAATCAGTTGTTAGGTAAGCAAGATATTCAACATTATCCATCTTTGGGCTGTATTGTCGATGGAACAAACGATATGAAAACATATACAAAATATATTAACAGATTATTATGGCCAAGATCAATATTCTCATGACACCACTATGTCATTGTTTTTATAATATGCTTTTTTCAAGAGTCCCTGGTTAACACATAATTAAGACTTTTTTTCTGGAAAAGTAAGGGCCTCTTTTGGAAGTTTATTGTGAAATCTTATACCATGTCCTACAAAAAGATGCTAACTTTTGAAAAAAGCCAGTTTATGTTTGTTTGTAGTTTTCGTAGTGCTGCTCACCGAGCCTCGGGAAAGTAATATCGATATTTTATCTGACATATCTAACATCGTATCTAAGGGTGTTTGACATGGTACAATTTTTAAATACGAGTATAATACTATTAAGATACCTATAGAATATAATATAATATGCTATCATACAATTCATCATCAACAACATACGAGTACTCCCTTAATAAATGAATATTTTATACACATCCACTCACACATTGTCATTCCCCCGCGTAACCCCTAAAAGGCGTATCTGCGTTGTTATCTTCAACATTCACAACCGCGTTCTTAGTTGAGGCAAGTTATACTAAAACAAAGGTGTGATTGAGGCAGCAAGCCACACATACACTTACCGTGGCTCCGCCGGCGCGAGGGCAGGCGGGCGCGCGCTGATAATCTAGTTAAATTTATTTATTAAGGCGCGGGAACGTAGCGGCCGCCTCCAGGGCCGGAGCCAGGCCTCGAGCGAGCCCAGAAACAATAAAACTGGAGATTAACTAAACTCACCCGCAGCTAGACGAAAGTTCAACTCGGTACTTCACCCGTTATCGAGATCGGTGCTCAATTATTTGCAGGATCCTAGTTTATGATCACGAGGAATAGGAAATGTTGTGAGTATTTCGAGAATGTTTTCAATGTGAAATAACGACAAAACGTGTGTTTGAATTTAAAAAAATCAAATCATCGTCGGGCGTCGTCGTTCGCTAGACTTTAAAGCGGTAATGCGTTTCAAGTCACTTTGATCTCACGCTTGGCCACTGCTGAGCCTGGTGAAATGGCGATGATACTCAGGATGAAGGGCGCCCGCCCAGAGAGTGTAATCACTGTTCTGGTACAGTTTCTGATGACGTCACTCCGGAACACGTCGAGTCACTCCAGAACACGTCGAGTCACTCCGGAACACGTCGAGTCACTTGGCGGCATGGCGTCATTACGAGGGTGGTGACAATCACAAGTCACAGCCGAACATTACCACCAGCTCAATTGTTAGGATCTTTCATTCAGTTGGGTCTTGAACTAATTGTCCAGGTTAGGTTTCGTACTCGGGAAGGCTAACTTTGCTGCTTTGAAATCAACGCCTGTTCGGGCCAATTCTTGTCACCGAACACCATTGACGTCACAGCGGCATGTGCCACGTGGCTCAGTCCTTCAGTGTGCTATCGGACAGCAGTCGAGTACATTCGTATCAATTAAATCAGTGAAAACAAATTAACAATTTATCATTTACTCTCTCCGCACAACGATCGCCGAACAACGCCCCAGACAGTGCTGGCGGTCTGGTCATAATGACGTCATCAAGATTCACCTCGTGCTCCTCCGAGCCTGCGGTTATTGTGACAGCTGGCTGCGCTCGGCTGCAGCGGCGGCGGCGGCGGCGGCGGCGCCGGCGGCTGTGGGTCAGCGTTATCAGATGGTGCGAGTACGGCGCCTCATAACGCGCCTGGTCTACAGCCGCCCCCCGCTCCCCGCACGCTAAACACGGCTGGAACCCTATCTACATACACTTGTCATTGCAGCACCTGCTTATCGATATTATATCAATTCCAATCGGCAACTCATAATGCACATGAGAAACATTCACAATGTAGAGCACTGACTGAATCGGTTGAATCTATTGTAACAGTTGACGAATGAGTCTGCATCTATCGGTTAGTGATCAAGAACTAGGTTCAGTAATCTTTTTGGCCAAATTCGAAAAGTATTTTTTTTTGCTCCTTTACTGGTTGGACTAGTATAAGTACAATTCCTAGTGCAGGCACTATGGGGCAAAAAAAAAGGTTATTCGAATTTTACCTGGAGGGTCATTAAACCTTGTTCCTTATGACTAACCGAGTCTCCAGTATGAATTTGGTCGGTTGATTTAATTTCACCTAGTATAATTATCATGACATGTAGAATGGATTTTTAGAAACTTTGCGGGATTGCGCTTAAAATTGACTAGAATGAGCTAGATCTGACTTACGATGTCAGTAGGAAAGTGGAACGTTTTAATAACTTACTTATTCAACTATTTGATAAACAATCTAGCTCCATAAGATCCTGTCCATCTCCATGATTGTAGTCTCATCACAAAGAGGGATCATGCGCGATGTCGCTACGAGAAGGCCTCGGCTGACCACAATCATGGTCGGTATAAAGAAATCGAAATCACTATAATAGACTCTGAAGGAATACTAAATGCCGACACATTCAAAATATAAAAAAAACAGACGACCGTTTTCATCTGTAGCATTTTCTTAAATCGCTGGGAATTGGTAAATCACGGAATAATTCTTCTGCGGACTGCTCTAAGCAACTATTTCTCAACTCTCA
This sequence comes from Ypsolopha scabrella, assembly GCA_910592155.1. Lineage (NCBI taxonomy): Eukaryota > Metazoa > Arthropoda > Insecta > Lepidoptera > Ypsolophidae > Ypsolopha > Ypsolopha scabrella. Next base: position 31,047,138 of record OU342966.1, on the reverse strand, counting down.
AAATGGCACGTTTTGGAGTATAAAACACAAAATGTCTGAGTTCTTAGTTGTATAAATTCATTAACCATGTTGATCCCCGAGATTAAAGTTATTTGAATTTTTGTTCTATTTTATGCATTAGTATACAAATGAGACGGCAAATATTTTTGTATAGCTTCAAAATCTGACACTCTCCCTTTAACGTGCACTGCGGTGATTGAACACACGACACGCCTCTGGGTTAGCAGGCGAACGCTCTACTACTTTGTGTCTTTACATTTGTTTCTAATTCGTGATGTGATGGATTTCGTTATATAAAGATAATCTCAAGTGTTCAATAGTTACATTTTATTCTACGAGGATCTTTTTAACACGCTGAATGCCTTTATTTGGAATGGAAACTGACATAATTATTGCAAATGATCTAGCTAATGCTTGAAAATGTAAATATATTGTAATGTAAATATTGTAATGGGTTATAATTGCTTCCCATATCGATGCAGTGGTATTCCAACATGACTTATTGAGTGAAGTAAACGTCAGTGTTTACGGAAAGTTATGACTGATGATTGCTTACTGGGAATTTGTACAACTACAATTACAGGCCTTTATCTCCTTTACTAATTTATTAATTAATAAATAGTAAAAAAGTCATGTCTGTAAATTTAATATTTTCACGAAATTTTTAATGAAATGGGTTATTAGTATTACGCTATGGCCAAAACCACCATTTTTAAAATTTTTGTCCATGTGTCTGTCTGTATGTTCGGTTTTAACTCAAGAACCACTCAACAGATTTGGATGCGATTTTTTTAATAATTATAGTAGTGACTCTGGCCAATACATAACCTGTAAGAGGTGTTAATAAAATAACACCCAAGCCAAAACTGTAGCAGAAATTGAATAAACGTAGGCGGAGCCGCGGGCAAAGACAATACAAATACTCACATAAATTAAATAAGGATTTAAGAAAAGCTACAAAATTTAACGAATAATTTATGAATATTGACATATTTTAATATTTCTGTTGTTCATATTTAAAGTGGCCGGGTTGGGGGACATGCGCCGCGCCCCGCCCGCCCCCGCCCGCCCCCGCCCGCCCCCGCCCTACTGTCATTTGAACAATACTCGTGCTTCTGTGAATCCTGACAGGTGTGTCAATTATATGATTATTACAAATTATGATTCCTAGAACCACAGACATGTGTGACCTACTTTTTAAATCAAATTAAATTAATTCATTCATTTTAAACCAATAAAAAGTGAGGATTAAATTTTGCAAAAAATATATGTCATATCTCACTCTTTGATCTTAATAGTTCAGCTTTTCGATACACGATCGCTTACACTTTCCTCGATCCGATTAAATCGCAAAGATAAGTCTAAGCTAATCATTAAATATCATTTCATTTGAGCTATATTAAGTTTTGGAAAATAAAACTTGAACAATAAAAAATAAACGTCGTAAAAAATGTGATATATAACGGCCATCATAAACCTATCCATCTAATTCCAAAACAATAAATAAAAAAACCTCAAAACTGCGAGTTTTCTGAGCGGCCCGCTTCCGCTGAGCAGGATAAACATGTGAAAAATGAAAGCGTTGGAGCAGGACAGATTTCTCTGGATAAAGAATTTGATAAGATTAAATAAAAGACAAAGGATGAAAATTAAGGATATCATCTTATTTTTAATGAAATGCTATTTTAAACTACTTGTGGTATCAGTAGCGACATTTATTTAAAAAGACAATGATTCGCGTACGTTAGTACGACCTAATTGGTATTTTGTATGTGTTCTGTCAAAATTATAAAATTGTTAGCATCGCATGTTGAAGTTCGATTTCATTTGTAGTTCCGTTATTACAGTGTCTATATCTATGTTACTTATTTAGATTTCTGGTCCAGGTATTCCTTTCGGCTCGGGCGTTATAAATTTGGCAAAATCTTGTTTTCATCCGTTGATTTGAACAATCGCTTCAGTATACAGTTCTGTATGAGGTATAGTTTCTACATAATCTCTCTCCCACACGGCCCTAGGATGGATCTCGATGGACGGACAGCAGAGTGATCCTACATAAGGTTTCCATTCTTTTCGTATTCGAGTAACGGAACCCTAAAATTTATGAATTTAGATAATAAATGATATTTATGCAAATGGCCTCAACAAAAACACAATTCCATAAGCTGACTTTCGTTTATACAGCCAAGTCCATAACGAAGACTCGGTAAGTGGTCAGGACCTAGGTTCAATGACCCTGTTTGTGACGTGAACTTTGGTCCTGCTTGATCACTTATCGAGTCTCCACTATGAATTTGCCTATCAAATCTATAGTCACCTTCTATAAGGTGACTTTGATTTTATGCAGCCAAATTCTTACTGCAGACTCAGTAATTGCCGGTATCAAGGTTCGATGACCCTTTTTGTGAAATTCGTAAATTATTATTTTTGTGTTCCTTACAAATGCAAGTCAGCCAATTAATTACTATAGGACGTCAAGATTTTATTTTGCGAAAGTAGCAAATAGTGTCATTGATCCGTGTTACTGCTCACTCATCAAGCCTCCAGTATGAGTTCAGCTGTTTATATAAAAGTCACCTTATACAAACACATTGTGGTAAAATAATGTATCGATGTAACCTTGTACGAGTATAATGTCGAATGTTCTCCAACAACAACAAGACGTTTCTGATTCCGAAGTCGGCGGGGCGCGGGGAACGGGGCGCGGGGTAGCGTGAGGTTGCTATTATCTAAATTGTTCTCAAATTGCGACGCTGATTGCTATGCAGATCACACGAGGACGACGCCGCGCCCCCCGCGCCCCCACACCTGCTCGCAGCCCTCTCCCGAGTAGGGTTACCGTCGCGTCGTCCTCGTCGTCGGTCCGACTTGGTCGCGCTCTTTGTTTCTGATTCCGAACTCGGCGGGGCGCGGGGAACGGGGCGCGGGGGGCGCGGGGTAGCGTGAGGTTGCTATTATCTAAATTGTTCTCAAATTGCGACGCTGATTGCTATGCAGATCACACGAGGACGACGCCGCGCCCCCCGCGCCCCCACACCTGCTCGCAGCCCTCTCCCGAGTAGGGTTACCGTCGCGTCGTCCTCGTCGTCGGTCCGACTTGGTCGCGCTCTTTGTTTCTGATTCCGAACTCGGCGGGGCGCGGGGAACGGGGCGCGGGGTAGCGTGAGGTTGCTATTATCTAAATTGTTCTCAAATTGCGACGCTGATTGCTATGCAGATCACACGAGGACGACGCCGCGCCCCCCGCGCCCCCACACCTGCTCGCAGCCCTCTCCCGAGTAGGGTTACCGTCGCGTCGTCCTCGTCGTCGGTCTGACTTGGTCGCGCTCTTTGTTTCTGATTCCGAACTCGGCGGGGCGCGGGGAACGGGGCGCGGGGTAGCGTGAGGTTGCTATTATCTAAATTGTTCTCAAATTGCGACGCTGATTGCTATGCAGATCACACGAGGACGACGCCGCGCCCCCCGCGCCCCCACACCTGCTCGCAGCCCTCTCCCGAGTAGGGTTACCGTCGCGTCGTCCTCGTCGTCGGTCCGACTTGGTTGCGCTCTTTGTTTCTGATTCCGAACTCGGCGGGGCGCGGGGAACGGGGCGCGGGGTAGCGTGAGGTTGCTATTATCTAAATTGTTCTCAAATTGCGACGCTGATTGCTATGCAGATCACACGAGGACGACGCCGCGCCCCCCGCGCCCCCACACCTGCTCGCAGCCCTCTCCCGAGTAGGGTTACCGTCGCGTCGTCCTCGTCGTCGGTCCGACTTGGTTGCGCTCTTTGTTTCTGATTCCGAACTCGGCGGGGCGCGGGGAACGGGGCGCGGGGTAGCGTGAGGTTGCTATTATCTAAATTGTTCTCAAATTGCGACGCTGATTGCTATGCAGATCACACGAGGACGACGCCGCGCCCCCCGCGCCCCCACACCTGCTCGCAGCCCTCTCCCGAGTAGGGTTACCGTCGCTCTTTGTTTATCCGGATGTTTGACTTAGATGGAAGAATGTTGGATGGTTGTTTAGTTTTCACATTCATTTACTTGAAATGGGAAGGAGTGGTCCAATCCTGCGGCCCCCCCTTCCCCACGACCGCAACCCGGTAGAACATGTGTCTATAATGTTAATGTTATATGTCCGGATTTTCCAAATATCGAAATGGTGACCCTACCCCCGAGGAGAGAGGGAGAGGACGTGGAGGCTAATCAGGGAGTCCACAAGGTCACGTGTCACTCGGGGACAAGCAGGACAAGCGAGGACGTTCACACACGGCTAGGTAAATTTGTTATAAATTACCTTTGTTATTGTAATTATACGAGTACTTGACCAGACGCAGGATGTGCACACGGGCTGGGCTACAGGCTACAGGCTACAGGATACAACGAGCTACAATCTGGAAGTGCGACTTAGTGCGGGCTCTACTCCGGTAGGGTCATACTCAAACTCAAATAATTTATTTTGTACTTTATACACGTTTTACCAGTCAATATTAATATTTTAAACATAATTTCGCCAAGTACGAGTCGGACTCGCACACAAAGGGTTCCGTACTACTACACAAAACGGGTAAGGAACCCTAAAACATAATAAATAACAACAATATATATACTATAGTAACATCAAGGCGTAAAAAAGCCGTTAAAAATAGTGCCTGTCATATAAGTCGACATCCTTCGAGTAGGAAACACATTTTTTTTTTTTACTTTAGCATACCTTCAACAATCTGACCTTTGAAAGTTGTGCATTTTACCGTCCTTATGATTGAGCTAAAATAAATAACCATCGAGAAATATAGCATTTCTTAAAGGTTTCTTCTCAACTGGCTACTTATTACGGCTGGAGCTGTAGATCCTTGTGACAGACAGCAGAATCTTCACAGTTTGGAACACTCCGGGAACGGAACCTTCATTATTATAAATATGATAGAAAGAAAATGTATGCGGGAAAAACATATAAAACAATAGTTATTCGCTTTGCAAGGCCGGAAAGTTGATTTTTGGCGCGGGTAAGTGTTAGGTGCAAGAAAGTGTGCTTGATTTTCTTGTTTCAGATAGATCAATGAAGTATGATAGCATTATTGTCTCCGAAAATATTTCCGCGCCTTTGGAATGTCTCCATGCATTGAAAAAATCGTAGGTACGCTTTTATATATTTTTCGCGCGATTTTTCCGGAAGAACACTCAACTCGGCATTATGTACCGCTTGCACTAATTCTGCAGTGTTAAATTTCTAGCCTCGCTCATATTTCATGATTTCTTTCGATTTTATCAAAAAACAAACCATAATAATGGAAGGAAAGTGAATTCCATAAAGAGAATGAAATTTTAAAGTTTTTGATTTTAATCAAATTTTCTTGTTGGCCAGTGCGATTATTTTTTAAATGAGGCTCGCGCATGACATGAAATAAGTATTTGCATTTCAGTGGACTGGCTGCAGGGAATATAAACTATTACGAAACTAATGAGGTTCTATATATAATATATGTACAAAATATTATTGTACAAAACCTTTATTGAATAAAAATATTCGAATTTTTAAAACACTTTCCACGCTAGCGGATAAAGTGTGCTTTTCCACCCAGATTTCGAATGATAAACAGCCTTTCCGAGCTTGTGAGGTGAAATAGTTATTTTCAGGGTAACTAAACTTTACTAAAAAATTGTGCTTGGTCTGCGTATTTCAGAAAGCACGTTATGCTTAGGGTTTCCACCAGAAGTACAGCGATAAAGCCTCACCAGTTCATCGAGCTACGAAATAATACTAGTCGGTGAAACTTGAGTGTGCAAGTGTGGACTGCGGCTCGCATTTTACACCCTCGTCGTAAAGATATACTTATATATATTTTATAGCACGTGTAAACAGACTTTATCTTTAAATGTAATACTGTTTATAGGAATAACTTTCCCAAAGAAGCAACACAATCGCAACATTTTACTTTTTAGTGGAAAATTGTTTAATATTATCAGTAGAACACTTGGTTAAATAGAGATAGCAGTTCGTTTACATCCGGTAGTTGCGTACCTCCGCGAGTGCACTGACGATACTCGTCGAGCTGTTCACGATATCGAGGCTCTAATCATTCCCCAACTACTAGGGAGCCATAGATTACGTACATTGCTCACCCACGACTCTACTGAGATTTGTACTTTATTGTGACATGATGTGATTATGAAAATACAAGTTCTGCAATGCTCACTTGTAATGAACTCTGTGACCATTATAAACAGGAAACAGAACAATATGTTGTCCAAACAATAATCACCGATGGACGTTATTGTCCCGCACACTATCATTTGTTGCAGCTTACACTAAGTGTAATTAGTATGATCGTGCATATTGCGCAGGCGCAGGCGCTGCCGCGTGCCGGAGCGCTCACTGTACCTCATCCTGCGCGCTCCGCTCGCATCGACCGTTGATTAATATTATAATGAGTACGATCGATAGCGCGGCGCATCTCGCTGAGGGACTTTCACTCATGTTCCCTTTCCATTGCGCAGTCACGAATGTTCACCGGCCCTCTCTGGGGCGCACAAGTAAGTTACCTTCAAGTTCTTTGTCTTTATTGATTTAATCAGTCGGTCGAAACGTAACCGTCGATGAGAACCTACTAGAAGAGCTCAGCTGCTGGCCCGGCAGCCAGCGTTACACGAGCCGCGGTGCCATTCCCTCGCGTCCACTCGCGGATAATCCCGGTGATGGCCAGTAATTGTCTATAGTTTGGTGTAATAGCGGCGGTCAATGGTGCAATTATTCGGTCGGAGCGGCGGGGGGCGCGGGGCGGGCGGCGGTGATTTGCGTACCGGCTCGTACCGCACCGAGCCGCGGCCCAGTCGCCCTAATGAGACCCTGCGCATGCGCAGTGCGCTTCCCCAATGTGACTCGGGATCATGTCAACATTAACTTTAATAAGTGTAATCTTATGCGATTCACCCAAACTCAGAACATAAAACTTTTAACGAACCATAGATCATCATTAATCATAAACGTGGAGCTTGCATACTTCGCAACACTAAATATATCGGCACAAGTAGAGCTTGCGAGTTGAAGTAAACTTTAGGTCGCACACTAGCACTAGGACCAGGTACAGCTCGGTGCAGCGACGCGACGGGTAGTTCATGCAAAGCTGTAGCTGTGTGCAGTGAGTCATTATATAATCAGCGGGTCGCAAGGTACAACTATTAAACTGAACGACCGCGTGCGCGCGCGCATCTCCCGCACCGCTCCCCCTTCCCGCACCGCTCGCCGCCGGCTAGGGGTGCGCTACCTGTACTGAACTGAACTTGGGAAATGTTTTGATACCTATTTAACAATTACACAATAACACCTCTGAACTGTCCCCCGAAGGTCTTGGCTTTGATAATACATAGACGTCTACGGCGTAGTGAGTCTAGGATTTAGGAGCCTGAGGGCTACGGCCCACAAAAAAAAAAAAACAGGCGGCCCACCATTGCCTGGGACCGACGGATGGCGGTATATCTATCCCCAATTGCCGGGCCTTATATAAATCAGACTGGTGACGGGCAGCGGCGTCACTGGTGCAAGGGTTTCGGCACCGCGCTCACCAACCCACCTGCCCAGCGTGTGTGAGTATGGGCATTTCTTCCAGGAGAACCACCAAGAGTGGCGAAATCCTGGAAAGGCCTATGTCCAGCAGTGGACGAAAGAGGCTGATGGATGGATGGATGGATGGGCTACGGCGTAGCAAATAAAGGGCCAATAACCATTAGGGTTTATTTTGCTTAATATTACTTATTGTGCTTCTTTTAAATTTTTCACGGCCTTTTTCATCTCGGTTGAATATGTGAAAGGAGCCGAGGTAAGCGATATTGCATGAAGGTTGCGCAATGTCTACTTCTTAAAGCTCTAACCACGCACGATCTATGATATAGCCTGAGGTGTTGGATTATTTGACGTATTGCACTCGGTAGTGGGTGTCCCTCTTAGTACTTAGACAGAATTACACACAGTAATATTAGTGAGAGGTATCGCCACCCCTAGTGGCCAGCGCAGCGCGGTCCGGCGGCGCGGGCGCACGGTCGCTGATTGGATTTAGTTTAATAACCATAAAGCACCCGCCGCTCTAACCATAGACTATGGAAATTGCTGCTCGATTCGAGCTGTTCTCGGGCGCACTGCGGTTACCGCCATGTTGTTTTAAAACCTCAAACTGCGCTCTCGTTCTGTCCACACCTCGAGTCTACGTTACGTGACGTTATCAGCTGAGCTCACTCTCAATATATGAGACCCGGACTCACGGAGGCCACGGCAGGTTCCTACCACTCACTAACAGATACTATGCATGCGTCCAACTGCCTATTGCTCCCCTATTATCTCCAATTTCACTAAGAAAATACAATTTAACATGAACCTTATCGATATAAAAGAAAATTTCACTGGTCAATGAAAATATATTTTTTTAATAATTTGACCATGCTTACCAATTATTAATTACATAATTTTGCTATTTTTAAATACTGTGTGGAAAGAAAGATTTAAAAAGATTAATTTTATGCAGTAAAAACATTTTTATTATATTTTGCATTTTGTTTCCTCTGTGAAGTCATTCATCAGTTTTAGGTACAATAGTACAATAATTATTTTTGCTTGTCCAAAGTACATTTAGCTGTGTTATTGTAAAGAATAATACCTCTAATAATATATACTATAGCTTTTGCCCGCGGTTTCACCCGCGTTGAATTAGTTTTTGTGTACTCCTATAAAATCAGTCAATATTATTCGGACTGTTACCTACAGTAAACACAGCTGGTGAAATGTATGTGTTATGCGCCTCTGTTTCCCATTTTGTGTGTCTCTTTTATAGTTTTTTCCATTTTATGCAAAATTCCAGCCCAATCGGTTCAGTAGTCACGGCGTGAAAGAGTAACAAACGTCCATCCATCCATACATACATACATACATCCGAACTTTCGCATTTATAATATTAGTGGGGTAGTGGGATATCGATAAAGAAACTGTTCAGCCTAACAAATGACGTCATAATTTGTGAATCAAACATTCAAGGTATATCCATTATTTATCCTTATGTTTACATTGAAACAGTTAAGAGTCAGCATATCATTGCATAAACTATACAGGGTCAGTTGCATGATTAGCTAAATTATACAAGATATGTATTGAATACGTTTCATATTAATTGCGATCAATCAACCATTCTAAAGATGGCAAATTGATTAAAATATTATTCGAAATAAAATAATTGAACGCGCTGCACAGACCGCGGTAAGAAGCATTATTAACTCATTTACGGTAATAAAAGCATTAAAATCTCTGAATTTGAGAAAAGCTGAGGACTTATGGGGCCTGTCCGTCATTCATTTATTAGCTCCTTACTTAGCTCCTATTTTTAATAAATGTGTAGATGATGCTGTCCTTTCTGACTTAATGAAGTGTAGTAAATTGATCCCCTTATTTAAATCAGGCGCCAACGATCATGCTTCCAATCATAGAACTGCGTCTGTTTTACCAGTACTAATTAAAGTTTTCCAAAACATTATTTTTTATTTCAACTTTTAGCTCATTTCAATTTTAATAAGTTGCTTCACAGTGAACAATATGGTTTTAGTAAGGGGAGGTCAAACACAGATGCAAGAATTGCTATAATCAAGCATATATAGGCTGAAATTAAATCAACCGACCAAATTAATATGTACTGGAGACTCGGTTAGTGATCAAGAACAAGGTTCAGTAATCCTTTTTGCGAATTTCGAAAAATATAGTTTTTTGCTCCCTTACTTGGTTGGTTATCGAATTTCACCTAAGGGGTAATTAAAGCTTATTTCTGATAGCTAACCGAGTCTCTAGTATAAATTTGGTCACATGATTAATTTCACCTTTTATATGATACTTGGAAAGAAAAGCAGGATGGGTTCGGTGTGTTTTCTAACCTCTCAAAGGCCTTGATTGCGTCAATCATGAAATATTTTATGTAAACTGGATCACTACGGTGTAAGGGATAAAGTTTTTGCAATGTTGAAATAATATCTTAGTGATCGAATTCAAAAAGTAGATATTAATAGGGTACAGTCGTCTGGATCATTAGTAAAAATGGGTGTCCCACATGGCTCTATATTGGGGCCCTTATTATTTCTAATATACATAAATGACCTTCCCTATTCAGTAAAAAACTTGTCTGAAATTGTCCTATTTGCTGATGACATGTCGCTTATTTTTAAAGTAAATAGACATAAAAATATCTTTGACGATGTGAATATATGTAATTCTATCTCTGATTCATGATTGGTTTACTGCAAATAATTTAGTTCTAAATGCAAAAAAGACCAATTTATAAATTTTACATTACCAATTGTAATCCAGGTAGATGTTTATTTACTTTTATTAAGGTTCAAGCTGGAGTTATTTAATGACACAACGTTTTTAGGCATTACTTTAGACTCTTGTCTTCAATGGGGTCCTCACATAGAAGCCCTCTGTGGTAGGCATATGCTGTTAGACGTATGAGGCAACTTACTGATGCAGATAGTACTGCTAGGTTAGTGTAGTTACTTCCACAGAATTATGTCATATGGCGGATATAGACTTAGTCTTTATTTTACAAAAAAGAGCTATTCGGGTTATATGTTACAACATGAAGCACTGGGATTCATTGAGAGAAAAATTCAAGAAAATTAATATATTAAAAGAATATAATAATATTACCAGTTATTAGATATGTCGGAAAAAATATCGATATTTCCCCGAAACTGGGTAGGCACCACTATCTAAGAACCCGCCAAAACAAAAATTGGCTTTTCCTAAAATCAGACTTGCCAAAGTAAGTACTTACCTCTTTCGTAGGACATGGTATAAGATTTTACAATGAACTCCCCAAAAAGGTCCTTAGTTTGACAGAGAATAAATTTAAATTATTTATTAAGCAGGACCTATTGAGAAATGCATATTATAAAATAAATGAATATTTAGACGATAATGAAGCGTGATGTTATTAGTGAGCTGTCACATAATAGTACTTTAATAAAGTAGTATAATTAAGATTATGTTTTTATTGCGAAATCCCTCGCTTTGGAATACTCTAAATATTATTATTAGAGTAATTGGTAGCGCCCTTGTCTGGGAAACAAGAGGTCGTAGGTTCGAATCCTGGCCCGAGGAATTTTTTCAAATTCTTGTCTTTACATTTGTTTCTAATTTATCTTTTCTGGTCTGTAATGCACTTTAATAATAATATTTAGAGTATTCCAAAGCGATGGATTTCGCAATAAAAACATAATCTCAGTTAATGAGAACTGTGAATTTCTTAACTGTCTGAAGCAACACATATTGTAGCGACGACAGCGCCATCTGTTTCTTAAGAACAAGGCGTGATCGAATACGACTTATTGAGAGAACGATGCCATAAACTTCTTAATGCGTGTCATAGTACCTATCTGCGAAATCTTGAGGCTGATATAGCCAGAAACCCTAAAGCTTTTTGGCGGTACATAAAAGATAAACGCAAAGGAAATGCAGCTATTCCTGAGAAAATGCATCTTAATGATACAACTTCTAATGATGGACCTGAAGTTGCCAATCTTTTCGCTGATCATGTCTCGTCAGTTTTTTCAAATGGTTCTTGTAACGTTGTCCCTACAAATCAGGCGAAATCAGATCTATTCATGGATTGTGTAAGTTTTACCGAAAACGAGGTTCTTAGGAAAATTAAATCGCTTGATATATTCAAGGGACCTGGGCTGAATGGTATTCTTCCTCTTTTCATAAAACGTTGTGGAGCAGCTATTGCGTTTCCCTTTACCCTTATTATAAATCGATCTCTGCATGATGGCTGTTTTCTGGACTAGTGGAAAAAGGCAAAAATATTTCCAGTTTATAAAAAGGGTGAATTAGATGATGTTAGCAACTACAGGCCGATTTCAATTTTATCATGTTTTTCCAAAATTTTTGAATCCTTAATAACACCAAAATTGTCTCGCCACTTGGACAGGATTCTTTCTCCTCATCAGCATGGTTTTAGAAAAGGTCACTCTGTTCAAACTAACCTGGTTGACTTTGTGTCTGATCTTTCTCACGAAGTGGACAAGGGATATCAGCTGGTGATATCACCACTTCAGCGGTGCGTTTGACAAAGTCGATCACAATCTCCTATTGTGCAAACTGAAATTAGCGGGTGTGTATGGTTTAATGCTTGACTGGTTCAAGTCATATCTGCTGAATCGGCCTCAAATGGTGGTTGTAAATGGTCACGTTTCTGAGACATATATTTCTGATTCAGGAGTGCCTCAGAGATCTCACTTTGGAGCTGTTCTTTTCTCAATTTTTATTAACGACCTTTCGTCGCAAATTCACCATTGAAAATACTTATTGTTCGCAGATGACTTAAAATTGTATAAAACTGTTAACTCTGTAGAGTACTCTACACTTATTCAAAGTGATTTGGACAGACTATCTCAGTGGTGTGCGTTAAATGGTATGCTCCTTAATGTAAAAAAATGCTTTCATATAAAATTCACGAGGAAAAAAAACCCTATTGAATCGCACTATTACCTGGACTGCGCAGCTCTTGAGGAGGTGGAGCATATTCGGGATTTAGGAGTAATTCTGGACAAAGAACTGAACTTTATACCCCAGATTGACGCAGTGGTCAAGAAGTCCGCACAGATGCTTGGATTTGTCAAGCGAAATAGTCGTGGGTTTCAGTAAAAAAGGATCAAAATATTGCTTTTTAATTCTCTTGTCCGTAGCCAACTCGAATATGCTAGTTCAGTTTGGAATCCGTTTTATGCGATTCACTCACAAAGGATTGAAAGTATCCAGCGTGCCTTTACCAGACATTTAGCTTTTATCTCACCGGGTATGTCACATAGATGCTCATATCATGAACGTTTGAAACTTTTTGATATGTCCTCTTTGCGTAGCCGAAGAAATATGCTTGATTTGACTTTCTTACACAAATTAGTGAGTGGTTCAACACCGTGTCCACAGTTGCTTGAGAGGATCTTTGTGTCAGTCCCCTGTAATATGCCTCGTAAGCCCATTACTAGAATATTTTGGTGTCCCACTAGCAAAACTAACTTGGGTCTTAATTCACCGATCACTAGAATGTTAAGACAATATAACGAGAAGTGTCAAACTATCCCAGATCTTGACATTTTTCATTTATCCTTAACCAGTTTTAGGACCAGTTTGCAAAGATTCTGTTAAGTTTAATCATATTTTTTTCATTTTGTAGATATTTTTTGTGTTTTTTGTGTTAGTTAATTAATAGTTTTGTTTTGTATTATTAATTATAAAAACATTTAGTACTTGCTGTAAATGTCTATAATGTAATGTCTGCTTTGTGTTTACCACTTGTTTATTGTTGAATGTTGTAAACGCCTGTCACTGGTCCACATATCAGAATTTTAGTTTTATGTTTTAATTTGTTAAGTATGTGTCATATGTGTACTGTTAGTGTTCCGTTTTAAATAAATAAATAAATAATAAATTAATTATTAGATAAAAATATAAAAAGTGATGTGATGAACATGGTGACAAAGATGTTTTTTTTCCTTATGACATGAATACGTCTTGTATTTTTGACATGAATACGTCTTGTATTTTTGACATGAATACGTCTTGTATTTTTTATCCCTAAGCCTAACGTTAAATAGTTTGTAGGGTGTAAATATTCATTATAACCAAAATTATTTAAAAAAAGGAAACATAAAAAAGACATGTTCTTGCCAAGTTTCTTGCCCTTCTTCTTAGCAAAACAAATCGAATGGACGGAACATTATATATATTTAAGGTTTATTTATCTTTGAACTTATTTATTAATTGCCATAAGTATATATATAATATACTTCTAGACACATATGTTGGCCCACCTTGCATTTTCAGTTTCGTTTGGTCCTAGCTAAAAATGTATATTAGGTTGAGCAAAAAGTTTAAAATAATACGATCGAAAAAGATGGTAAAATGTATCAGGTTTAAAACTGGATCAATAGTTTTTGTTCAATCTAGCAATCATATTTAGGTAGGGGCCATCAAAACCTAAACTCTAAGGTGGGCCAATAGATGTGTCCAGAAGTATATTGATGTCCTATTTATTAGGTAAGATACAGTACAGTGCGACAAGGCTCCTTGTGAGGTTACGTTTTATTATGATAGCGGTATTAGTTCTGTCTGATGTTTGCAGCCATGACCAATCCACGCCTTGCCGCCCTGTACGAAGCACTCTGAACGCTCCGTGGTCTATGGTCGGCGTGTCATTTCCCTCGCATCGGCCGACTGTGATTAATATGATTATTCGATTGTTTAATGGTGAGTCGATGCCGCACGCGCACTGCGCACTGCACACTACGGGCTGCGCAATACAGACGAGAGATATTACGAATTCAAAGATCCTGAAGACGGCTCTTTCCTGACCCGACGCCGACGGTAAGAGAATATTCATGTACTAGCTTTGATTAATATGATTATTCGATTGTTTAATGGTGAGTCGATGCCGCACGCGCACTGCGCACTGCACACTACGGGCTGCGCAATACAGACGAGAGATATTACGAATTCAAAGATCCTGAAGACGGCTCTTTCCTGACCCGACGCCGACGGTAAGAGAATATTCATGTACTAGCTTTGATTAATATGATTATTCGATTGTTTAATGGTGAGTCGATGCTGCACGCGCACTGCGCACTGCACACTACGGGCTGCGCAATACAGACGAGAGATATTACGAATTCAAAGATCCTGAAGACGGCTCTTTCCTGACCCGACGCCGACGGTAAGAGAATATTCATGTACTAGCTTTGATTAATATGATTATTCGATTGTTTAATGGTGAGTCGATGCCGCACGCGCACTGCGCACTGCACACTACGGGCTGCACAATACAGACGAGAGATATTACGAATTCAAAGATCCTGAAGACGGCTCTTTCCTGACCCGACGCCGACGGTAAGAGAATATTCATGTACTAGCTTTGATTAATATGATTATTCGATTGTTTAATGGTGAGTCGATGCTGCACGCGCACTGCGCACTGCACACTACGGGCTGCGCAATACAGACGAGAGATATTACGAATTCAAAGATCCTGAAGACGGCTCTTTCCTGACCCGACGCCGACGGTAAGAGAATATTCATGTACTAGCTTTGATTAATATGATTATTCGATTGTTTAATGGTGAGTCGATGCCGCACGCGCACTGCGCACTGCACATTACGGGCTGCACAATACAGACGAGAGATATTACGAATTCAAAGATCCTGAAGACGGCTCTTTCCTGACCCGACGCCGACGGTAAGAGAATATTCATGTACTAGCTTTGATTAATATGATTATTCGATTGTTTAATGGTGAGTCGATGCCGCACGCGCACTGCGCACTGCACACTACGGGCTGCGCAATACAGACGAGAGATATTACGAATTCAAAGATCCTGAAGACGGCTCTTTCCTGACCCGACGCCGACGGTAAGAGAATATTCATGTACTAGCTTTGATTAATATGATTATTCGATTGTTTAATGGTGAGTCGATGCCGCACGCGCACTGCGCACTGAACACTACGGGCTGCGCAATACAGACGAGAGATATTACGAATTCAAAGATCCTGAAGACGGCTCTTTCCTGACCCGACGCCGACGGTAAGAGAATATTCATGTACTAGCATTGATTAATATGATTATTCGATTGTTTAATGGTGAGTCGATGCCGCACGCGCACTGCGCACTGCACACTACGGGCTGCACAATACAGACGAGAGATATTACGAATTCAAAGATCCTGAAGACGGCTCTTTCCTGACCCGACGCCGACGGTAAGAGAATATTCATGTACTAGCTTTGATTAATATGATTATTCGATTGTTTAATGGTGAGTCGATGCCGCACGCGCACTGCGCACTGCACACTACGGGCTGCGCAATACAGACGAGAGATATTACGAATTCAAAGATCCTGAAGACGGCTCTTTCCTGACCCGACGCCGACGGTAAGAGAATATTCATGTACTAGCTTTGATTAATATGATTATTCGATTGTTTAATGGTGAGTCGATGCCGCACGCGCACTGCGCACTGCACACTACGGGCTGCGCAATACAGACGAGAGATATTACGAATTCAAAGATCCTGAAGACGGCTCTTTCCTGACCCGACGCCGACGGTAAGAGAATATTCATGTACTAGCTTTGATTAATATGATTATTCGATTGTTTAATGGTGAGTCGATGCCGCACGCGCACTGCGCACTGCACACTACGGGCTGCGCAATACAGACGAGAGATATTACGAATTCAAAGATCCTGAAGACGGCTCTTTCCTGACCCGACGCCGACGGTAAGAGAATATTCATGTACTAGCTTTTGCCCGCAACTTCGTTCGCGTGGATTTCGGATATAAATTCGAATCAGACTTTCCATAGATTTATATAATAGCCTTCGCCGTTTGCGTCTATTCAATCTTTGCCCCGTTTTTGGCTTCGGCGTTATTTTATGAACACCCCTTGTAATCTATGTGTTGACCAGGGTAACTACGATGATAATTAAGAAAACTGCATTCAATTCAGTTGAAGGGTTCTCGAGTTATAAAATAGTTTATTCAATCTTTGCTCCGTTTCCAGCTTGGGCGTTACTTTATGAACACCCCTTATAGCCTATGCTATGTGACCAGCGTCACTGAGATGATAATAAAAAAACCACATCCGAATCCGTTAAGTGGTTCTCGAGTTAAAACGGAACATACAGGCAAACAGACAAAAATTCTAAAAATTATTGTTTCGGCCTCAGTACAGTACCAATAACCCATTTCATTTAAAATTTTGCGAAAATATTCAATGTACAGACACGACTTTTTTACTACTTTATTATTAGTATATATATATATAGATTATAGGTATATACTCGTATATCTACTTGTATAGGTATTTCATGTTTATACACCTGCTTGTGATACACATTTACTCGTAATATACATAGGTAACCATCATGTGTATCGTATACATTAGTAAAAGGCGTGTCAGGATCGCTGTGGATGGAAATCTGTAATCAGATTAACTGTTACAGTTTTCCCGTATGGGAATTATCATATTTGAACTTGACTGTAATCACTTTAGGATTTGTCAGGATTCTTGAAGATGGGTAATTCCATGAAATCTGACCACTTTGATTGATAATTCGATACCTGTATTTTAGTATGCATTGGTTATTTAAAAATGTGATTTATATACAACGTTCTTAAATTGGTAAATAATAATTATATCATGTTATTTTATTACATATATTGACAAAATGTAACGGGTGCGACATCTTCCGTGGGATTGCCCAGTTGTAAATCTCTAGTCAGATTAAACTGATACAGTTTTTCCATTTGGGAAAACGACCGGTTTTGTCAAGTAAAACCAACAGTTACGCATGCAAATCAAGCCAAGCAGCGCTTTTTTGCCGACTTGATTCACAAATATTGAAATGTTGAACTGATAACTTATATTTATTGAAATAAAATATAACCTTGTATCTTAGCAATAGTGTAGCTGAAAGAATTGTTAGAACCGGTTCAGTAGTTCCAGAGATAACCCATTACATATAAACAAACGAACTTTTCCTGTTTTATAATAGTATAGATGAAGATAATTCAAATGTTAGTTTGACATGTAATAATGTATATTGTGTACCTATATACAGAAATAAACTATTAATTCTCGTAATAGGACGGAGTTACATATTAGAGGCTAAAGTGTGAAATTACAAGTATTAATTTAATTATTTATTTCATGGTCTGAAATATATTTATTTAATTAAAGTATTGTTGACGGTTGTGATTGTCGGCACTTGGTGGAACTTATTATACATCTTTGTTAAATAAAACACTTGTCCTTGTCCACAGAACTAAGATAAATAAAAAAAAACTAATTGAACTAAACTACTTTGTGGACAAGTACACGTGTCTTATTTAAACAAAGATGTTAATCAAAGTATCACCAGAGTAAAGTATTATTTATTTATACTATGGTATTAACCTCATTGTCTATACATTTCTGCCATCTCACGGAAAGTTCATATTGTATGCCTTTGCGGTAAAACTCTGGGGACCTGCGGGTCTATATTATGTAACTCAGTGTCGGTTGCCATCTGTGGTTGCTATTCACTAAAAACAGATAACACATGAACTTCCAAAATAACCTTCAATGGGCATTGAACGAACTATTTATGAAATATGACGTCATTTCAAGTGTGAACGTATCCTTAGATAAGCGGATATGTATGTTTTCGACGATAGGCACTCGGTTTGGCAACTGATTTTGATGTCTTTCTGCTTCTTGGTGACTTTAATATCACTCATGCATTATGGGGTAAACCTCTAGACTCAAATTTCTTAGCTTTAGCAATGTCAACAGACTCAGCCGTTGCCTGTCTTTCCGATTTCATGGCATTCGCATCTCTCGGTCAATATAATCACTGTGTTAATACAAACAATCGTATACTTGATTTAATTTTATGCAATATCAACTGTACTGTTACGGCCTGCACCAATCCACTAACACCAGAGGATGGACACCACACGTCTCTAGAATTGACTATTTCTCTACAGCCTGTCCCTACACTAATTGCAAATTCTCATGAAAAATATATGTTCCGCCTTGGTGATTACCCTGCTATTTCAACTTGCTTAGAAAATATCGACTGGTCCGTCCTTGACACCATGAATGTTAATGAATGCAATGAATATTTTTACTCGGTCTTAAAGAAGTTAACAGCAGCACATGTTCCCAAACGTGTCACTCAGAACCATTCTAACTACCCCCTCTGGTATTCACGATCTTTAATAAAACTAGAAAGGGAAAAAATTAGAATCCATAAGCGAAGAAAGATCTACAAGAACCCTAGAGACTACATTGAATTTAAAGTTTTAAGATCTCGTGGTAAAAAACTTGAAAAACAAAATTTTAATTCCTACATCAGATATGCAGAAGAAAACATTGAAAAATCCCCAAGATTCTTTTGGACATTTGTCAAATCCAAAAAAGATCACAATTCTATACCTAGTAAAATCACATACGATAATAAATCCTCGGATGATGGAGAAAACATTTGCCAATTATTTAATGACTATTTTCACTCAGTCTTTGTAAAGGATGACCTGAATCACACCGGCTTACTATCTGACAGCCACGCGACTAGCTCATCCGTGGATATCTCTTCTATTAATATCTCACAGAACCTAGTTCTCAAACTCTTAGAAAATTTAGACGTCAACAAGGGTGCTGGCCATGATGGGATCCACCCATATTTGATTAAAAAATGTGCAAAAGCGATTAGTCTTCCGCTCACAATTGTTTTCTCAAAATCGCTTACAGAGGGCTGTTTTCCCGAACTCTGGAAGCCCGCTCTCGTGACTCCAATATTTAAAGGTGGCGATAAAACTCAAGTAACTCATTACAGGCCAATTTCAAAACTCTGCATTTTTGGTAAGCTTCTGGAAAAAATTGTCACCCACCAGTTGACAGATGCCGTTATCCAACATGTCTCTCCTTATCAGCATGGTTTTATGAGGGGTCGAAGTGTTGAAACCAATCTTATTACCTTTACTGACTTCGTTATTTCTGCTCTACAAGACGGCCATCAGGTAGACGCCATCTATACGGATTTTTCCAAAGCTTTCGATAAAATTAACCACAGAAATCTTATTTCTAAGCTTTGTCAAGTCGGCATACATGGAGACTTGCTTAGATGGATCAAGTCTTACATTGAAAACCGCTCACAAGCGGTCGCTCTTGGGGGTTTCATATCAAGTTTTCTGGAAATTGACTCCGGCGTGCCACAAGGATCACATCTTGGTCCCCTATTATTTATTCTTTATATAAATGACATAGATAACATATTCAATAATTGTAATCACTTACTGTATGCCGACGATATGAAAATTTTTCGAGTAATCACTTCACTAGGGTGTTGCAGTGATCTTCAGCATGATCTAGATAATTTTGTGTTTAATGTGGTTTAAAATTTCAAATAATCGTATTACTGTGACTTCTTTCACATAACATAATAAAATTTAAAAATATTAATTAAATTCTAACTTAAATAACATTTTATATCTAAACTAAACAACTTATAGCAAAAACTTAAATAAACTAACTATAAATAAAACAGAAGATGTAATAACAGAAACTAAATAACCCTAAAAAAAAAAACGCAAACCTGTACACACATAACAATCACAAAAAAAAGATTGCCTCCAGATCACTGCCCTGCGGGAGAGTACCCAAAATACTGGCCGCGTTACCTCTCTGTATGGCAAGACTTATACGCTGGCCCAGATAAGAGCCAGCCCGCCGGTCGCCGCTGGTATCTATCAGCTTGACAGAGAGGTCCTTGATAAATTGTCGCGCCTCTGGACCCCATGTTCCCATTGTCTCAACCCCAAAAGGTGTAAACATGTAGCTTGAACCTATTGCCGCATATTTACGCCCCTTGGAGAGCTCAGCAGCGGCCGCCGCCGAACCAGCAGCCCTACTACTCATGGAAACATGAGAGGGCGCCAGCGTGTCCACGCAGGTTGCGTCCCATACGAGCGGCCTCCCATGCTTCCACGGTATTAACGTCATACCGTCAGGCCTCTTACCGTCATCGCGAACTACTCCGGGTGGTTCAAGAGTAGCCGGAGCACCGACGGAGACAAGGGCCCTTCGGATAACGTCATTGAGGGCTGCATGGCGAGACAAGCGGCCGGCACTGCGCTGACAAGAAAGTCCATGGAGTCCGGCCCGACAAACGCTAGCCCCGCAAGGGCAGTGATGAGGTTCAGTTAATGAAGCCCCTATTCGCAGACCGACGGCCGTGGTGAAGGACCGATCGTCTAATAGTGTCCCGATGTTGGCGGATGGGAGGGCGTGGAGCCAGAGACCCGACTCGTGCTCTGCCACAGCAAGAAGCCGAGCTCGCTCTGTGATATTCCTACTTGAGGCAAGCAGTTTTTTTTGTTGCAATTTGCAACAAGGCTCATCCCACTGCCGCTGCGATGAAAAGTTATCGGGGACGTCCTCACACGGGCAGGCCACAGACCATGCCTGTTTGGCTTCATCACAGCACGAGACCTCAATATCAACCAAAGAAGGCTGAATAAGTTTCTTATACAAGGTCTCAGTGCTGTGAATAGAAGACAAAAAGGCAGGTAGCGCGACATCGGACACTTTTCTTATTCCAAGCCCCCCAAATCTGATGGGAAGGGAAGCCTGAAGCCAACAACGATCGGTAATGGGAAGGTTCAGTACTCGAGTTAAAGCTACTTGAATTAGTGAATCTACTGTGGATAGCAAGTTTTTTAATTTAAACATAGGGCTGCTTCTTAAAACAAAAGTGAAGCAGGGAACGAACAGACAATATCTTATTATTTGGAAAGCCATGTGTGAATTTATTTTTGTGAGATGTGGAATAGTGTCAAAGAATTTTGATTTCTCATTGTCTAAAAACTGAGGCATGGAATCATTCAAGATTGGCGCTCCTAGGAGGCGAAGTGAGCATTTATCCAAAATCTTTATATTGGGAGCTAAGGAATTGAAATCATCATAAATTGAGGTTTTTTGGGTATCAGGGACAGTATCGGTGATAAATATCTCGCACTTGGAGCTATTTAGTTCCAGCCCGATCAGACGAAATTTTTCTGATAGGTCTCTTAAATCATTCAGTACAGTTTTAGAATCCCCTCCTAAGGTACCGTCATCTAGGTACCACATGTTTAAATTTGAATGCATGGATGTGATAATCTTATGGATTGCTAGACTGAATATTGCTGGTCCTAGAGGATCGCCTTGCTGACAACCAACTGAGGATAAAAGGAGATGATCCTGATATAGCAATTTTGACGACTGGCTGTAACATTGCCATAGGTATGGAAATATTTCCGGTATTACTTCTTTAACTTCTTTAAGCAGAGCACCTCTATCGACGGCATTAAATGCGTTTTGTATGTCCACTTTCAGCACAACCTCACCCCCATTTTGTTCAATATAAGTACGTAAGGCATGAACAGCTGCTTCGCAACCTCCCTTTGATCCAAAACCGAGTTGCGTGGGTTGCAAATACTCTGTGAGCTTTGGAGTAATGTGTCGGCAACATAATTTAGAGACCAGACGCCGAAAGGTTGTACCGACGGCTATTGGCCTAATACCACCATCCTTTTTTTTCAAAGCATACAGATTAGCACCATAGAGTATGGATGAAATTTCCCAGTTTACCTTGCCAGCTAACATTAAATTTACTAGGGATGTAATGTTACTTAATAGGGTCTCCCCTGCCTGACATTTTGTGTTATATTGTAACAATAACTCTCTCTACCTCAATGTGGACAAATGTTTTTCTATAACTTACACCAGGCAGCGACAGCCAATCATTCATAATTATCAGCTCTCTGGTAAACACCTAACACGTGCCAATCATATAAGGGATCTGGGCGTCATACTTGATTCCAAAATGGATTTTACATTACATTTTGATTTTATAATACAAAAAGCCTTTAAACGACTCGGCTTTATTCTTCGAATATGCCAACCCTTTAAGCGTGCTGCGACTTATAAAGTCTTGTATTTCGCTTATGTCAGGAGTATTCTCGAATTCAGTAGTGTGGTGTGGAGTCCTAATTATGCCGTCCATATTGATCGCATTGAGAGGATACAAAACAAATTTTTAAAATCTCTCTTTTATAGGACGGGCCCTACCACCACTGAATATATTAAAGCAACATTTGCCGAGCGTCACAATTTGCAAAGTCTGGCAGAGCGCCGCTCACTTATTGATGCCATGTTTTTAAGTAAATTACTAAATAACACAATCGATTGCTCAAACTTGTTGAATCTAATTAAATTTAAGATTCCACGTCCCTCCTCACGTCGTATCGCTTTTCAGTTTCAAACTGAAAATTGTCGGACTAATTATGCCAAGCACCGATTTATCTCACGTACAGTGAAACTTTACAACGAAAAACTTAGTGATATAGATTTGTTCAACGAAAGTGTAAATTCGTTTAAAGCCAAAGCAGCCAAAATACTGTTTAAAAATCATGTATAGCATCATCGTTTCTTCAACAGCGTGTCACACTATATGTTGATGTTGTCACACTATGTTGTGTTATGTTTAGTATTTATTTTGTACAACTGTTGTATTTCTTGTGTATAAATGTTATGCGTAAAAGTGTATTGTAATTATTGTTTACTTCTTTGTTATGGTTCTATAGGTCTGTTTGTGTTTGCTATTTTTCTTTATATTTACTTTTTGTGTTACGACTGTTTGTTACCTAAATAAAATAAAATAAAAATAAAATTAAAATAAATGACTTCTCTTATTTTTTGGGGTTCCGTAGTCCGACAAGGAACTCTTATAGTTTCGTCTTGTCAAATTGTAAAACAAAATCTCGAAAAAAAATTTTTTTTTATCTGTACCCTAAGGTCGCACTTAAATTGGGGATGATTTTTTTTTCTCGTCTATCCCTTAGTGTAGGCTATTGTTGGATAGGTGTTTCAAACAATCGTGGGTGTGTGAAAACCATTTTTAATTTTTGTTAGAGTCAAGGGTGCCCCCCCCCCCCCTGCCGGCTAAACGGTTGTTTATGAATATGTAGAAAAATTTACAGAAGTAGTTTTATAATAAAGTTAAAAGTATCACAGGTAAGTATGCTTTACAGGTTTACGAATTCCAGTCGCGCCAAACTTTTAGTCCCCTCTTAACACGACAATTTATGGGCCGTTCTTCGGGAGAGCAACTTCCGAACGGAGTAGAAGTTTGGCGCGATCTGTATTAGTAGACCAACTTATAAAATGTACTGGGCAACTACGGAACCCTAGATTACGCGTGGGCCGACACGCACTTGGCCGGTTTTTTGTCGTGAGAACACTGTCCGTCGGTGAATAATGTACATCGATAATGTACTCGAACATATAATTGAGTGATTATTCCGAAGATTACTAAATGAATCGCTCTGAGGTAATCTCGTAATTACAAATTTAAATGATATCGGTGACCTCGAAAGTAGTATTTGCGAAGATGATCCATTCTAAAGATCACGCAACATCCTCGCCCGCCGCCCCGCCGCCCTCCCCGCCGCTCTTCACTCGCTGCACTGCGAGCCGGCAGCCACTGCACACTGCACACTGCACACTGCACACTGCACCGGTCGGCGAGTTTCCTAATTCATGTCGAACCCAAGCATGTATCTACTGTAGCACATATGGTTTTGCCGTCATAAATGCGCTCATAAACCCAATGCAGGTGTAGATATTTTACCTCAACTAAGTCCGTTTGGCTATGTTTGTAGTAGTGACGTTTTGTGTGTGTGGCGCGTTGTGCAGCACTACTAAAACCATAGCCAAATGACCTTCGTGAGATGATCTATACCATACACTCAATTTGAACTTGTGTCAATACTGCATAGCACTTTGTCACTCCCAAATGCAGTGCGGTACGGTACATACAGCAAGTACAGCTGACAGCGCAGTCAGAGTTTCATGCCACAAGAAAAAAAAGAAATTGGGTCTAAATATATATTTTTTTAATTGCTTACCGATAAAGTAACACGTGCATATTATGTGAACACTTTAACTGTACTTCTGTACCCCTGTAACAAACGGACTGACGGACAGATAGTAAAGGCGTAGGGTCCCGGTCGGCACCCTTTGCGTACGAAAACCTAAAAAGGACAAACGGTTTTTCTATTTTACTTTGTTAATTATAAGCTACATCCAGACAACTGTCCCACTATATATTTAATGAGAATATAATACCTTATCTTTGTGTATATTTCCATAAAAACGTATGAATGTTAGACAAAGCTGGACAGTTGAGATAAGGAACAAAAGGCAGCTACTAGAACCGTCAGAGTAATTGTAAACTAACTACCATGGTTCAGCATGCACTATTCATTACTAAAAGTATGTGTAAGCTTTGTTAAAACGGTTAGTAAAATATTTTATCAACTTCTACAAATTTACATATTACGATCTAAAATGTGATCTTTTATTTTGCCTTAATGAGAATTAATAGGTTTAAGTAAATTATGGTCAAATTAGAAAACAATTACTTGTTTCTGTCTCGACTAACCTTTAAATAGTCAAATAAAATTAGCGTTTTTTTAAACGGCTGCGACGGCATGAGAATTAATTTGAGAATAAAACAATGTTTTGTTCTTGGATGGTTAGCCTTCCATTCTCTGAGTGTATCGAGCGCATGCGCACGTCATATTGCATTTGATCACATTAATTACACATAATGACACGCGCATATGGGACCTGCTATACATTTCTAAACATCGGAATTGTAAATGTTGCTGCTTACATTATATTATACTCGGGCAGCCAATATTATCTAGTTCCCATGGAGTTATCTTATTACAGACTAACTTTTGCCCGCAGCCTCACTCGCGTGTAAGTCGCGTCTTTAAATTATCGTCAGTTTTCGGCTTGGCGAACATTTTACCAATATATTAATTCTTAGTCCTTAGTCAGGCCGCAATGTATCGTTTTGTACGTAATCATAAGTTATGCATTTTGCACTGAGCTCGAAACGTTCCCCCTTAAAGCCATATTTTGATAGGAAAATAATATTTTAATTTTATTTTTTCCATATTCCACCAATTAAAATATTTCCAAAAAGTTTCTGTTTTCCTCCTTGAACATGTACAGATGTCACCTCTTTAATTCTTTTCTATCCTTTATGTCATTTATTTAATTTCATTTTCATTCGAGAGTATTATATTCCTTGCATTCGACTGATAATGACTGCCTGAAGGAGTCAATATATATCGTACATATTTTTATCTTTTTTAATTTCTTTATTATTCTTAGTATAACTACAACAATTAAAATATTTCCAATACAAATGAAAGGAAAATAAAAAATATTTCCTAAAATTCAAGAGTTAACTATAAATATGTATACTTTTACCATATTTACTGTCACTGATTTGGAGAAATCTTTGAAAAACCACAATAAATGCATATTCCCCCTTTTTCCAAAACTGGTGGACCGAAAAAAATGACGATTATAGGATATAACTGGCCAAACACAGGAAAACTATAGCGATTAAAAAAATAAAAAAATACTAAAAGAATATATAAATATATATATATATATAAATTCCATATGGGTTTAAATTGTAGATATTAGGAGGTGATTATCACACTTCACACTTTATAATATTATATAATAAATAATATAATATAATATATAATAATATTATAAATGCGACAGTTTGTGTGAGGGTGTGTGTGTGTGATGGTGTGTGTGTGTGGGGGTGTGTGTGTGTGAGGGTGTGTGTGTATGTGTGTGTATATGTTTGTTACTCTTTCAGCTGAAACGGCTAGACAGATTTGGATGAAATTTAGAATGGATATAGCTTATACCGTAACTTAACACATAGGCTACTTTTTATCCCGGAAAAAGCATGTCGTTAAACCGAATAACACGCGGGCGGAGCCGCGGGCAAAAGCTAGTAAAAATATATATTTTTACTATATTTACTGGCACCGATTTCGAGGAATCTTTGAAAAACCACAAAAAATGCATTTCCCCCGCCCCCCTTATTTCCGAAACTAATAAATCTAAAAATACGAAAAACTCATGGTGATTTGGGATCACGTAAAGATTACAGGTAAAATATAACGCATGAGAAATTCACGATAACAAAATGACAAAATTACATTTTTCATCAACGAGTTTATTTCGAGTACGGAATAAAATTATTTGAGTATCTCTTTTATGATACAATCAACTCTTTTTAGGGTTCCGTAGTTTGACAATCTCCGTCTGTCCGTCTGTCCACGGCTTAGCTCAGAGACTATGACTACTAGAAAGCTAAACATTCAAAAAAAGTTTTTTTAAATTCCCATACACGTAAATTGGGGATGATTTTTTTTTCTTGTCTATTCCATAGTGTAGGGTATTGTTGGATAGGTCGTTCAAAAACTTGGGTGTGTGAAAACTACTTTTCGATTTAGGGATCCGTTGGCGAAATATTAAGCTTTAAAGTGCAAATTTTTGTTAGAGGTAAGTGCCTCCCCCCCCCTTGGTGGCTAAACGGTTATTTATGAATATGCGAAAAAATTCACAGAAGTAGTATAAATATAATGAAGTTAAAAGGAAAACTATCAGAGCTAAGTAGGCTTTACAGATTTACGAGTACAACTCGCGCCGAATTTTTGGACCCTTATAACAATGTATAGGCAGTTCTTCTAAATGTACCGGGCAACTGCGGAACCCTACACTGCGCGTGGCCTGACACGCACTTGGCCGGTGTTTTTCAAGATTATGTATTAGCGACGTGTAAAATGTAAATTATAAGTACCTGTTTCTTACAAAATAAAGTATTTGAATTCTGAATTTGACTGTATATATGTATAAACTAGTATTATGTATACTGGCAGATATATTCACCATATAGGTTTAGGAAGCCACAGTGAGGAGATCAAGACAAGAACAATGGAATTGCAGGCGGCTCGGTGCAGCGTCGCAGATCGTGGAGTCGCGGGTCAGTCCCGGATTCCCGGGATGTTTCCGGGAAAGGCCGGGGTGAGCGCCGAGGTGGTCTGCTTTATATGCGATGACTAATTCATCGATGTTTTTGGTTAATTAGCTAGTTGACGCTGTTACAACTAAGAAGTGAGACAGGCCCCCTCTGTGCTCCGTGGTCGGACCGTGTTGACCAATGATCCGGAAGACCCGCTGTGTCCGTCCGTAGTCGTGCCTGCAGTACAGGAACAGGTACCAAGCCTCCCACCAAGCTGTGACGTTAGATCGGCCGAGACAGTGACTTGGATATATCTCATCTCAGTCCACACTCGGAAACATCCCCGAGGTTCATGTCGTCACCATGTTGATAAGGTGACTTTCGTTTATATTGCTAAATTCATACTAGAGACGGTCGGGGACGTCAACCCAATTAGTATAGAAAGTCTAATTTTTATTTTGCCAATTTTACAGAAAGGGCCATTGAACCCTGGTCCTGACCACTTACCGAGTATCCAGTATAGATTTAGCTTTATAAACGAAAGTCACTTTACGCAACGTGAAATTTAAGTGATTTTGGAAACGAAAACTGGTGATAGTACTCGACCATGTGAAGAACATTTACTACGAAACCAACACTGAAATTGTGAAAAAAATATC